>RYFJ01000698.1:0-160569 GCA_003991445.1 Oryza meyeriana var. granulata
TGTGAATACAGATTGCAAGCTGTAAAGGACTTGAAGAATTCCATATTGTGTGTTCCAAAACTGTTGATCCAGATGTAGTCATTCTTGTTGCCTACACTCAAATTATGTTGCACTTATGTTGCCTATTTTTTCTTTAATTTGAATCTTCATACTTCCAGGTAACATATTCTTATTGAAGAATGTTTGGCCTAAGTTAATATGGCTTTGCTTAACCTAAGTTAAAGTCTGATTGTTGATTTAAACGATTTAGGTTTTAAACCAATTGTGTTTTGTTTCCCCTCTATGATGTTTGTTTGCCATGACGCGCGGTTTGCCCGCTATGTCGTGAGATGTGTGTCGGGAATGGAGTGACCAGCAACAGCTCAATAGCCAGCGATCTATTTCTTCTTGACTTCCTCATAAACTCCCTTCTTCCACAAGGAGGCAAAAAAAGTAAAAAGAGGTTAGTGGGTGGAGTTGTTTTTATGCAGAATGTTTTATTTTACTTGATGTCTCCACCTTTGAAGGCAGAAATGAAAGTTACAAATGGCCTTTGGTCCACTTGAGAGATGCTATTTGCTTCGTATAGTGAAAATAAACTGTCACACCCACTGGCATGGCTTTTTTAGACTTGGGGGCCTCAGTCCGATATTTCTTTGTGATACGCTGCATTATTTAAAATCACAAATATAGAAATTATACTAGAAATTCAGGTGTTTTTTACCCTAAACCACCATACTACTTAAAAAGACGTTAGTGTGGCGGTAATCAAAATCTCCCTCCTTTTTCCGTTCACGTACTCAAATAGGTTTTGAAGAAGAAAGAAGAACGAAAGAATGAAGACGCAGAGTTAGTGCCTGTTAATTTTATCCCCCATCATTTTCAAGTTGTTCAAATAGTGCTGATGTATTCCTCTGTGCTAGTAGGCGAAAAGAAAGATGAAAAAATAAAATTTCACTGAGAAGTACTGGATGGAATTGCCTAATGAAATGAAAAGCCCATATGGGTAAGGCAACACCTGATTTGTTTGTTACCTAGAATTGGTGCCTGCATTGCAATTATCGTGTGAAGCACGTGTATGATTGTCTCAATCTTCCCTAGCAACATGAACAAATTTTTGTTATATTGTTTTGGAAAATTTTCTTCCATGCAGATGAGAAATCCAAAGGAAGCTGAGAAAACTGAGTATAATGAATTTTACTAGAAGACATTCAATGAGTTTTTCGATCCTCTAGCTGACACTCACTTTACAACCCAGATGCCTGGCCTTGTTAAACTTGTTTGTGTTTTATCATTTTCATGCAGAGACATTATTGACAGACTTATGTTCTGAACAGGGTGAGGTGGAATTCAGGAGCGTTCTATATATTCCAGGAATGGCACCTCTTAGCAACGAGGAGATAATGAACCCTAAGACCAAGAATATCCGGTTGTATGTAAAGATAGTCTTTATATCAGATGACTTCGACAGCAAGTTGGTATGTTGCTGTATTTTTTACTGTTCTGTTTTTACATTGTAGCTAGATGTTACCTCGTCGGTCAGCATGATAATAATGTTGAATGAATTCCTTTGCAGTTCCCCAGATACTTGAGCTTTATAAAAGGTGTAGTGGACTCAAATGATCTTCCCCTAAATGTTTCTCGTGAGATTCTTCAAGAAAGTCGTGTTGTAAGTTCTGGATAAGATATACTTGCCATTTAACTTATGGTTACTACTGACTAGACTCTGGGGTTATTGGTTTCTGAATAATAATTGTTGGCTGGTTGGGATCCTAATGTTTCAGGTTAGGATCATGCGTAAGAGACCTGTGAGGAAGACATTTGATATGATTCAGGAGATTGCGGAGAAAGAGGACAAAGATGTTAGAATCAGACCTCTCCTTCCCCAAGTGTTGATGTGTTGGGCCTTTTTTGATGCATGGTGCTGTTTGTATTACAGGACTGCAAAAAATATTGGGAGAGTTTTGGCAAGTTTGTTAAACTTGGTTGCATTGAGGACACAGAAATCACAAACGCCTTGCTCCTGTGTTGCGGTTTTACTCTTTTCAATGAGACAGATTTGATAAGGCTTAATCGGTATGTAGAGAACATGGCTGAAAACCAGAAGGGCAATCTACTACATTGTCACACATAGTCTTCAGAGTGCAAAGACTGCTACTTTATTAGAAAAGTTGGTTCAAAAAGACATTGAAGTATGAGCACAACTTTTATTTACCAAAGGTTTGTTGTTTGCGTGTGCTATAGTTTTGGCTCATGGAGGCTTATTTTACTCAGTGATTTGAAATTGACACATTTTTTCTCCGGCTGCAACGCACGGACAGTTGTCAAAAATTTACCTAGCTGCCTGGCTGGACTAAGTCAACCACGCCACCACTCGTCCTTAACACGAGACTGATGGTTACGCAGCGGTCAGGCCGAAGCCATCGCTGGCACTGTGCCTAATGCGGCGGAGCGCGGCCTCGGAAGGGCTATAATGCGTGCGAAGCCTCTAGCGACGAGAGCTCATACGCTGATGCCGGCGATGCTTCTGCGACGGCGCGAACTCCGCGTTCCTGAGAACCTGCTAATGCGCGCTGTCCCGATGGGAGGGCTAGTGGCGATGCCCTGACGACGACCGCGGCGATGGCGTCGCGCAGAGGTCGATGCGACGACTGACGCCGGCGGAGCCCTCAAGACGGCGACGCTGGCGTCCCGCGAAGGCGAGCGGATGCCGGCGGCGACGACGCCCTGTCCTGTTTCCAGCGACGGCGGTGCTTATGCCGTGCACAAACCCGAAGTTCAGAACGAGGTGCAAATCCCTCTTTATTTTGGGTCTGATTTGAGGATTTGATGTCACTTGATTTCTCGATCCCTTTCTCCACCGGCAATACTATATTAATCAAACCGATTGTTCCGATTCTACCCTTCACACTTCAGATTGAATCATCTCTACGTAATTTTTCCATCTCAAGCGCCAGTAAGCAGTGAGTAGGATGTAAAAATAAAAAAAAACTTCCACGTTTCTTCTCACCATAAACTCCCAATTCTCATCCAACGAGGCTAAGGCAAACGCAGTAGATAAGGGGGAAAAAAGTCAAACGCAGTGGATCCAGAACTCTTAGCAGTGATAGCTAATTCACGAAGTGTAGTGCAGAGAAGAAGACAGACCTCGGATCGAACTCTCTTCTGTGCGGAAACCTGATCAGCAGCGCGCACGAGAAGGTAGAGCCTCTTCACCGCCGGCTGCAGCCTCAGGATCTTCTCCACAAGAACTGCATGCAGCCCAAGCTGTTAAGTAGTGCGTGGGTTCTTCAAAAGCATTAGGAATAAACGATGGAGGTTTTGCTGTTACGTTTCGCTATGAATCCGGTGGCGCCCGTGATCAGCACGGTCTTGCCGTGGAAGCGTTCTCCAACACCGGCGAGCTCCATGTACAGAGTAACGACACGGGTGGCGGGTGCTTGAGGAGGGAGATCGACGGTGGGGGCTTATTTGATTTGCCGTTTGGGACTGGTTTCGATTCAGACAGGTGTGCTTTCAGATGTATACATGTCCCCGAACTCCTGTTAGACAAGGAAAAATGCTTCTGCTCACAAGCTCTAATTATTGCATAAGAAAAAATACAGTGCTACCTAATGATATAGATATATAAACACGGTAGCGCTAAGCGCGCTATTATAATATGTAGCGCTTGCTCTAAAACTCTCTTCCCACCCCTTTTCTGTTTCTCTCTCTTTTTTCCGTTTTCTCTTTCGGCCGCCTTACCATTCTCTCCCTATCTCTACTAGTAAAAAGATCGATCTAATGCCGCATCTTTCTCTAATTTTCCTATTGGGTCTATAGGCCTTGATAAAAAATCTTCATACCAATGGTGAAAAAGGCTCGATTCCCCCGTTTGGTCCATTGGGCTATGAATAAAAAAAAATTACCAATAGGAGTTTTTTTCCATATCAAATGCCTTCCAGTTTTATGGCGAGAGTACAAAAATTTCAATCAATTCCATTCCATCCTCCACTCCACTAGTGCAATTGTATGCATGTATTTGTAAATTGTTTACTTTGCTTTGTTGGACGAATAAAAAATTTACTCCACACATTACACACATCCTCACATGCCCCCTACAAATAAAAGAATTACACACCGATGATCAACCACTCCAGTGGGCCTTGGTGACACACACAAGCTCGAGCTCCGCCGGTGAGAGATAGAGAAGGATGAAAGTAGCAGATCTCAGACGGGGAGGACTCGAACAATATGCGGCTAGAGCCATCACAAACCCAGGAGGACGAGCCCATGTTGCCCGTTTCGCAGATCTACATCGGCCCCCCGATGAACTCACAATTGATGCCGTCACCGTTGAGCGCCGGTCATTCCTTCCAGGAGCTGATGGACCTCCTCACCGTAGCCACAGCCATGGACCCTCCTGCATCCACTGGATTCCGGCAAGTCGACCTCTCCACTACCTCCTGAGCATCCTCCTCCAAGCACATCTCTCCACCACACCTGTATACGCCAGCGGGAGGACGCCAAGCGCATGGACCTGCACCTCCGTCACGAGCAAGGGCCCGCACCTCCCGTCCTTCCTCTCGCTGACCGGACCTGCCCATCTGCATTCGTGCTTGCCTCGGCTGCCCTGTGCCTGACCCATGGAGACGGAACCATGACATTGGCAGTTGCCTCGGTGCCAGACCGGAACAGAGAGGAGCGCATCGATGCAACCCGTCGCCGCTCGCTCGATTCCGCCACGCCTATCGCTACATCCCGATCTCTCCCCGCCTTCCCCAGAGGCAATCCTCCCGATGACGAGGTGGCTTGGATCTGGCAGTCTGGTCCTCGCGGCTGCCTGAAGCGCCTCTGGAGCACGACGCCCGCCTCCTGCCGCTTTCTGTTGGGAGCGCACCGAGCCCGTCGCTGGTGCCGCTCTCCACCCTCATCGCTATCAGTGCCTCGACACTAGAATCACTCTCCTTCCTGTTGTGCGGTGGTCTAGATCCGAAAAAATGGGAATGACTGATGTGGATGGGGATGGTAATTAAATATATCTGGGTGGGTTCCGATGGTGTGGTAAAAATTTATCGCGGGGAAGTATAGACCGCCAAACGGGTGAACCGGGTCAGCACGGTCCGATCCACGAGGCACGGTCCGCTATGTCACGATCCGTTTAGACATGACCACTATAGCGGGCCATACCGTGCCTCCCCTGGTCCAGACACGGTCCGCGTGCTGTGCTGGCACGGTCGGCGTTGTCAATCTTGCTGGGTCACGGTCTCCCCGCCGGCGTCGGTGTTGTCCTACAATCACTACCCAGCGCATCACCCTACCACATGCCACCTACACGTATACGTTCGGGTCTGGCCCAACCGTCCGCTGCCCTACGATCTTCCCCGCCACCGCGCCGCCAGACGTCTTGCTGCCCTGGACCCGTGCGCCCCCACGCGCCACGAGTCAGGGAGACTGGGCGTTGGCCTGTCGACCCCGCCGGCGATGGCACCGGCCTAAAAAAAGCACTACCAGTATAAAAGAAAAAAAAGAAAAAGACTTAAAAAAAATTGTTAAAAATTAAGAGCGCGACCGGTAAAATAATATAAAAAAAGCAAAAAAATTATTTAAGATAAGTAAAAAATATGAGGGTATTTTTTGAAAATATTAGAGGAGGAAATTTTTATTTTTTTAAACAAGCAAAATAACAACACATATAATATTAATTAATTTAAATTTATTGCAAAATATGTGGAGAAAATTATTTGAGATAATAAAAAAACAAGAAGCGAGTGAGGTTTGTGCTACCGCCACCGCGTCCCCATGTCAGAGACAAAACACGGCCACCCCACCCACCGTCCGTTACACTCTACTATTAAAATCGCGCTCCCCGATCTACCCAACGCCAATAATTACTACCCTAGAGGATATGGAACGAAAATTTTTATATTTTTCTAAACAAGCAAACTAGAGAAACACATATATAACTTATGTACATTTAATTTTTACATAGATCTATATGGGAAAATTGCGCAATAGGATATACATAGCTGCCTCATCCTATTACTTTTTCAAAATACTCTGTTATGTAAAAACTCAAATTTAAAACAAAAAACCCGCATGACAAAGAAAAAGAAAAAAGAGTACAAGCTAAAGGCTGACCTAGCTCTACTCAAATACGGCCACAAATAAATCCAAGCATTATTCCACTCTAGTCTTTTTCTTCGCCATTTAGTAGGTAAAGATTTCAAACTGATCAGCCAAATCTTGCGTTCTCCACGGTGCTGTGAGCTAGTGTTACCTCACGGCCGCATTCCTCACAATGGTCTACCAGCACTCTCCATCAGATACCACTTACCCGTCCTCCGTCCACACCCCCAGCTCCATCAGATTCAGATAAGCAGGCACCTTCTCGAATCATCACAACTTCTACGCCTCTAAAGTGCATTTCTACGACTAAAGATCCCGTCACTTGCATCACCACAAGCACCAGGCTACTCTCTTCAATACTTACTCACTATTTGCCTGATCGCGTCAGATTACAGCCGAGCTTATCCACTCTTCTCTCACAACTAATCCTTTTATGCTCTCTTTTTTTAACCCACATAATTCTTTTTCTTCTCCTTCTCCTAAATAATTCTTTCGCAAAGACTGACGGAGGCTGATTCAGATGATACCGTAAACACAGCACACGTGAACACACATCCCGTGTAGCTTTGAAAGTACGGAATATTGGTCTTGTGACTCGTTCCACCATTGACAAAACCGTTGAGATCTTTCTAGGTTGATCTGGGCAGTCGCTATTCCAAGTAGTGGACAGCTACAAGAGCTTCAAGCGAACTAAACGTGTGTAGGGGCACTGCGGCGGCCGAACTTCCACCACCAGTGCTTGACGAAGAGGAACCATCCTAAATTCGGCTCCACTGCAATTTCTTCTTATCTGGTACAGGGACGGGTGGGGCTCTTTACACGCAAACTTCCTAAAACTTAGTCTTCAGTATACTGTGTAGCGACACTGTACACTACACTGTAGTGACACTTGTAGCAGGCCGGCCGCGTGCGGCCCCCTCACTACAGTCCGCGGGCCATGCCGTGCCGCACCTGTCGGTCTAGCATGGCACGGGCTACTGGCCGTGCCGGCATGGCCCACGCCACCCGTGCCGAGCCGGCCTGGGCACGGTTACTATAGCACCATGCCCGGGCCAGTCCGATAGGGCACAACCCATTTGAACATCTCTGCATGGAAAGAGGTGGAGGGGCACAGGGAATCTGGTGGAAAGTAGGGGCACGGATTGATCGGGTTCTACAAGACGCGCTATTTAGTTAAACAACACGTCAGGTATTGTATAGTAATTCTCTTTATTGGTAGTTAGGAGTAGTCTACATGTTTGAAGCTGTATATGTTAGGGATGAAACGGATTGGATAGTTTCTAATCTGATCCGCTCTGGTAGAATTTTTATTAGGATATGGTATTACTAAATTCCGATGGATGTGGATTATGTGATTTTTTATGTGGATTATCCAATAAAGTGCGATTCGGATAATCCGGTTTTTTAGACATATTACCGCACCATATGATTGAACCATACACCATCATAGCCTATTCAAATGGCTCATCTCTTTTTTTTTTAACTTTCAGACATTTTTTTTGAAGTTGAGAGCCTATCTAATTCATTGTTTGTTTTAAGTTATTACTTATTTATCTTTGTTCTATTATTACATATTGTATGAACTATCCTATAATTTTGATCCACTTCTAATCTTCTTGAGTCGCTCCGACTTCCGTACGATATTCGACATCTCTGCATCCCCACCATAATCTAAAATAAACCAAAAAAAATATGGTGTAGGATATGATATGACCATTATACGTTCGAATCCGTTCCGTTTTCACCTATAAGCATATAAATATTGAACACGTCGCCCATGGTACATCACAAGATAGAGATCAAGTCCCCCCATGTTCTAGAATCCAATTAGGCCATGTGAGATATTGTTGACTTCAAACGGCTGCTATATTTGCATACGAGCTCTATTTTGTGCCTATAAGTACTTGATGGAAAGATCACAAAATCCTCTTTCTAATGGATCCAAACATCATGTTGAAATGTCCTTCTAAGCTGTCAGCAATTGTAGAAACAATATGTTGTGCCACCTATAATGGACATTTGGGCTTGCAATTTCGTCTGGAACCTCAACCCAAGCAGGGCCTAAGTTGAGTGTGCCGCTAACCTAGTGGAGCATAAGATGCTAGGGACCCCTTCGTCATCCTCACACCTCCTTAAATAGCTACGTACCCCTTCAGGGTTTCTTGGGTTTTGTTTATATTAAAGTTTAGTGTCGCTACTTTGCTGGTGTTGATGTACAAAATATGGCATACCCCTACAACAATGGGAAAAAACAATATATAGAACACATATACTTCTTTGTAAGTATTTGTCACACCGTGAAAATTGCTTAATTAAAAATTATTTTAGGTAAATGGAAGTACAAGAATACACTAGAAAAATTTGTTTGAGAAAGTGTTTGAATAAAATTTTGAAATTTCCAATATTAAAAATCCCAAGTTCCAATTTGAATTAAATACTTGGATGCTTTTATATTCCTGGGGTTTTGTCAGAGTATTTTAAGCATTTGGGTATTTATAATATTAAATTCTTCATGTTTCGTGGTGGCATTTACTTTTGGTAAATTCCCTATGAATTAATAAACCCACTGAATTTTTCTCGAAATTTTTGGAGCTCCAGAATTAATTTTAATGGGACAAAGATCATTTCAGTAATTAAATAAATATAAAATAAATCCCTTTACCTTTCCCTTGTTTGGGTCGTACCTGATTCAGTCCTTTGATGTCTCCTCGCTCATCACGAACTCTGACTCCCTTTTTCTTCTAGGGTTTCGTGTTGCTCCCGAAACCCTAAAGCCTCCTCGAAATCTCAAATCCGAAGTTCCCGAGTTTAGTATTTTCTGAAACCCCTTTTCTGTCGAAACAAATCCAAATCTCAAATCGTTTGAGATTTTCCCCAAATTCCGGTCCCAATAAAACATTCTTGTCAATTCCTTAATCCCGGAATATTTATAATATTCGGAATATTCCATTTTTCTAGTTACCGGAAAATCCCCTCTCGTTCCCCAACCTGAAGAATAATCCGATATTCTACTCCCCAAAATTCCCTCCGGAAAATATTCGTCATCCTCTGAATCCCACAAAATATTCCGTCCCCGGACCCCACTACATATATTCCGTTTTCTAATTACTTCCAAATACTGTTCAATTCCCAATATAATATATTTATACCTATGTATATATACGTATATATATGTATGAATATATATATCCTCATATTCAGAGTATTTCAAAAAAAAAATAATCCCCACATCCCGTAAATATCCTCAAAATTTTCCCCAAAATCCCCTGATTATTCTTAATTTTTCCCAAATTTCCGAATCCCATAAAATATTTCTGAGTTTTCGATTCCCAAAAATAATACCAAAGTATTCGAAATGTCTCAATATTCCTAAATACTAAATTCTTCAATTTAGGATTTTTCCTGAAAAACCCCTTGGGTTTTTCTTTTTTTTCTTCCTTTTTCCTCTCTCTCTCCCTTTTCTTTTCTTTTCTTTTTTTCCCTCTCCTTTTTTTTCCCTATTCTTCTTCCTCCTTCCTGCTTTCACCCCGCCGGCTCGACCTGCTCATTCTGCACCGGCCTGCGCCCGACCTCGGCTCACACCGCCGCTCCACTGCCGCCGCCTGTGCATCCTCCCTGCGCCGCACTTGGCCCATCTCTGCCTGCCGCTCGTCGGTCCTGCGCTGCCACGCCTCATGCTGCCCCTAGATTCCGGAGCCGCTACCCCTATATATATCACAGCCACCACCCCTGGTAGCCCTTGCAGCCGCCGTCCCTAGAAGCCTGAGCAGCCACCGCCCTGCAACCCGAGAGCGTTGCCGCACCGCCCCGAGGCAGAGCACCGCCGCTACGCTTGGCGTCGCTGCCGCCTTGCTGCCGCCATCCAGCGCCACACCAATTGAGCCGCCCCATTCCCCTGCACGTGTCGCCCCTTGTCTCGTGCGCCTGCGTGCGCCTTGTCCCAAAAACACCCGAGCCGCCTGATTTGCGCCGACGCCACCCCCCGCATGCCCTGCTCTAGGCTGCTATGTCGTCTCACCCGCGGGGTCGTCACCTGCAACTGGTGAGCATCTCCCGAAGCCGCTTCTATTTTCCCCTTCGTTCATCGTAGCTCCTAGCCGCCGCAGCCACCGGGCGTAGGTCCATCTCGCCTATCTCTTCCGGGAACGGCGTCGCCTCTATTCCCTCTTTGGTGCTACTGCGTGGTTGTCACTCGCTGTGCACGTCATCGGCCGAATTGTCATCACCCTCCGTCACCGCGCCATCGACGCGGTCACCGTCGAGGCATCTCCCTGCTGTTCGCCGTTCATCACCGGTCGACCGCTGCCCTGTCGTCGATGCCCACCATGCCACGCTGCCATCGCTCACCACCTTTGCCGATGCCTGCTTCGCCTGGCCAGGAGCCATCGGCACATGGTCCTCACAGCGTCTCTCTCCCCAGTGCATCAGTGCATGACATGTGGGACCCGATGGGATAGTTCCAGATCCAATCCAGCCGTCCAAATCTCAAGATTTCGATCCGAACCAGTAGAGATGTACATCAAAATTTTCATAATAAACCCTAACCGCCCCGATCCGCCTCAAGATTCATCTCGACCATCCAATGGGTCTTAGATGGAATTCCAGTCGCCTGATTCTCATAACAGCCGTGGAATGTCATCCATTTATCACTGTGGCCACTGACCGAGTTGAATGTCCATGAGCTTTACCCGGTGCCATGTCAACCCTAGATTTGGCCTCGTCAGTGCCTCGCATCTACCTATCATCGCCATCTCAGGGCTCATCCACAGATCTTCTCCATCCCAGTCCTATGACCCTGTCGCACCAGCACACCGTGTCTATTGACAATGGCCCCACCTCCTTTTCCCAATTTTAGAATAATTCATTTAAATCAATTTCTGAAGGAGAATTTTCCAAGGAATATTCTAGGGAATATTCTTTTCCAATTCTTTTCAGATTTGATTTATTCTGAATTCAATTTCTAAAAGTCGTCTTTTCCGTTTGAACTCCCAATTCGACTCCGTTCTTCTTCCTAATTCATCTAAATTTATAATCTACTTGTTTATGGTACTTTTTTGGAGTGTTCTGTAGGGTTTTTTTCATCATTTTATGTGTAGTTAACGTATATTTCGTCGTCTTCAAGAAGATTGGGAGTCTGCCGGAATGGGTTCAGAAAAGATTTGCTGAAGACGTTTGTTTGCAAGGCAGTCACACGACAATCTACTCCTTAGCATGTTGATTCCATTTGGGAAACCATTTTTTTTGTAAGTTATTGCGTATGAAACTGTTTTGGAAGAACATTTATATGGGTATTTATTTATTATCCAATATTCATGGTTATATGCTAATTTGATATGCTACTTGTTTTATCTCTGATTACTCCTGGGAAATAATATGACGAGCCAGGTTATGTAATTATTATCTTGGGCTAGATTATTTAGGGATTGCTTGAAGCCATGCCTAATAATTTTGTTGTTGTCTATTTTATGTGGGAAAACTATTATTCATTCTGATTAATTAATGTGATACATGTATTTATTGTCACGACAGTGTGTCATGGTCGGTTATTAATTGTGCGCAACCTAAAAAACCTGAACTGAATGTGGTTGTAGCACCAGATGGTGACAATGTTGCTAGCGGTTGCTCATGATAGTTAAGGAAAGTGGTTCGGATTAACTTGTTGGTGAAAGCCGATTTACCGTACTAACAAAAGCCAGAATGGCCAACGGCTGGATTCTGTGTGTAGCGGTTTCACCAGAGGCACCACGGTATGTTTGTGCTTATTTGTTGTCAATAGTCCCACCATGGGCTGTGTCATAAGTCCATGTTAGCTGGGCGTTAAAATCGTCTCCCTTATTGGGTGCCTGATCAGTTCCTCCAGAGATAGTCGTTCAGCGGGTGACATTATAACGAGTTGCATGAAAAGTCTGTCCACAAGTTTCCCCCTTTGCAGTACGCATGGTCGTATTTCGAGGCATACATGGGAATTCATGTTCTTGTGTGGTAAAAGTTGTACACCTCTAGACCAGAGTAAAACTATCGAATGATTGTGCTCGCCCGGTTAAAGCGCATAGCAATGATTCTGTGTTAGCCTACAATTAATAATAATGATAGGATGGTGGAAACTTGGTGCCGTCCATGTTTGGAGAGTTGTGGTTTAGCTGGGAAACTGCGTCTGACGTTGTTCAGGACTGGTAATTGTTGGATAATAATTACGACACACTGTTTTAAGGTTTTAAATGCAAATGTTTAAATGCTGTTTATGCAAATAAGCCATACTATGCCTTTCCTTGGATTCTTGCTGCATTACCATTTGCTTATTTCTTTAGTGTTGGCTTTGTAATAGTTACGATGTGGTGGTACTCAGTCTGTATTATTGAATCTTTTAGAGTGGAAGCTGTGCGAGGAGGAGAAGCTTGGTGTTTGGCTTATACCCCAGTTGAGCTGCCTTGTTGGAGTTGAAGCTACCTTAAGTTGTCGTTCCGCTGCTATTGCTTCTTCGGTGTGTTGGACTTTGAAGTGCTCTGTTGTAAGTATTTATCGTTATTTCATTTTGGTTATGTTATCAAATTGGTCGATTTGTGTTACCTCGGCTGATTCCTGTCGAGATTTATTGGCACAAATTAGCTTTTTGAAAATTCTGTGTGAATTTCTAGGCAGCAGTTGGTATTAGAGCCAAAAACTTGACTGTAGGATAAGCCAACGGTCAGGACCTAAGGACATCTTTTTCCGAAACAATCTTATTGCGAAAAATCTTCTTGGGTCTCCTCATTCTTATATTGTTTGATTTCTCCCTCCTTACCTCTAACCAAAAGAACAAACGAAGTATACTAAATCAAATCTGTTCAATTTTTCTAGTTGGCTAAAGGAAAGTGTGTATCTTGGAGACAGTGGTTTTCTTGCCAGAAGTTCGCCGCCATGGTGCTAGATTTATTACGAGTCCTTGCCAGTGTACCACCCACCAAATTGCAACAACGGCTACAGAATGCTGCACAAGATCCGTACACTGACTCTAATCGAGAAGATCTCCCTTGACTCGTCTTCACTGCTTGAAGCTGACATTTCCTGTCTGCTAAAGAGGAATTATCTTATGAAGCTTTATGCCAGCTCCGTCATCACTTCAACATTGCTCTGCAAAATACAGGTGGCTACTATCATCCCTCTTCATAGTTGGTCAGGTCTGCAGAAATGTTGTGAAAATACTTGTTATGAACAGACAATATGTGATAGTGTACGACATGCTACATTATTTGGATGACCTTCACGCCAATACTAGGAAAGGAACGAATACTAGATTTATGCACAGCAGATGAAAGATTGACAGGTTGCAAAGACAAGTGATCAACTTACGCAACAGACAGGAGCTATGTCACCAAATTAATTAAATGAAGATTAAAATGAAAAATAAAATTATCAGGGCCTAAATATTTTTCCTATATTCTCCTGGCCAAAATACACTAAACCAAAAATTTTTTAACTGAAATCTCATGACACTGAAAGTATTTTAAAAATCAAAATAAATTATCAGAAATTAAAATCCTCTTGATCTCTTTTATCTTTCTTTTCTTCCGTTGGGCCACGCCCCATCCTGTTTCCTCGGCCTGCCAAGGCCCACCCACACGCACGGCCTCGGTTGCCCTACTTGTTGAGCTGTGGCCGCAAGCGCCCTCTCCTCTCTCTAGCCGCGTGGGGCCCCGCCTGTCAGCTCCAGTGCCCGCAGCCTCTTTCCCCCACCCGCTGACAGCCAGGACCCGCTTTGCCAGGCGCCCACTCACCCGCGGTCTCTCTCCCTCCTGCCGACATTGTTTGGACCAGGGCTCCAGAATGTCGACCCGTGCTCCAACCTCCGGCTGAAAACGGCCGGAGGGAGCGCTCGCCCCCGCCATGCGATTTCGCCTCGACCCATGATCTCCCGCCCCGCACGTGTTCAAACAATGCGCACGCGGCTCGGCCTATCTGTTCCCCCACCTTCTTCGCTTTCTTCGTGCACGCGCCGCGAACGAATTTCGCCGATCCCACCATCGCCGCCGCCCCACTTTTCTCGTGAAATTCGGCCAACCGGCCACGAAGGTCCCGCAGCCGAGTACATAAAAACCCTCCCCAGTGTTCCACCCTCACTTTCACCCTCAGTTGCCCCCATCTCGCCGAGTACCCTAACCCCCTCCGTGTTGAAGTGGCCCGAACCGCCGCTGCGTCCGCCAACTCAGTCACACGGTCGCCATCGCTACAGCCATCGCGACTACCCGCACTCATGCGTGCGCTGCTTTGCCACGCCCTGACACATCCTGTTCCTCACCGGCTGCTCAGATTCCAGCCGAACTCCTTCTCTTCCGTTCGTCCCCTTTCGGTAAAGGCCTCTCCGTTGGCCATCGGCCACGGTTTCGTTGACCCACTTGTCTTTTTCTCTCCCGTAACGATTCTTACCACCTCGCTAGGTTCTCCTGCACCTCGTCCACGCCTCCGATCGTCGCCTTGCGCATCGGAACGCGCATTGACGTTGTCTACCCGAACCTCGGCCGCTGCCAATCCCCCTGCTCGCTTGTTGTTCACCGCTCTCCGTTCGTTTGCCGCACCTCGGGAGCACCCCGTCGCATTCCTCACCTCTTCCGCCGCTTCGCCGCTGCCTCCGTCGCGCCTAGAGGTCGCCGCGGACCATCGGGCGGGTGCGTCGTCGCCGCGCCGCGCTCGCCAGCGAAGTCGGTCCCTTTGTCTTGATCTCTGAGCCGTCCAATTTGCCTTAGCAGATTGGGGCCGCTCGTGCACTTGTGTTTACGGTCGCATACGCGTGGACTGCGTCCACCGTGCGCCGTACTCTCATGCACCACTGACCCATGGGTCCCACCTGTCGGCGCCAGCTCCATGGTCCGCTGATGCATTTAATCCTTGTTAATGTGCATTAAATCATTTAGAAATTGTTTTTGCACAGGAAAATCATAGTAAAACTTCTTAAAATTTGTACTAATTCATACGAGCTCCGATTAATTCGATCAAATTTCATTAAATCCAAAAAAATGCCAAGAATTATTACAAAATACTTTTTAGCCTTTGTTCAGTGTCCACATGTACTTTTTAATTGTTGTGTGTTGTTTGTTGCTATATAATTAACGCAGTCGACCCTCCAGTTTACTACGAAGTTGTTGCCGAATTCGCTGAGCCGAAGCAAGGCAAGTTACATCATTTCCTTGATCAATTGTGCCCTTTATTGTTAAAATATTTTTTTAAATTAATAAACATGCATTATGTCCTTATTTCATGTGGGAAGGTTGACCTATATGATGTCTTTCAATTTTAGTTGCCTATGCTTGATTCCTCCTGTATACCTTTGTAGCTGGTAATTGAATATGACTAGAGATATGATTAGGAGTGCTTAGCCATGCATTAGAGACTATTAGCTTACATATGGGAATGATAAATGTTCTTATTTACATTTTGATTGTTCGACTCTATGTCGGGAAATGGAATTTCGGATATGTTGCATATTAAAACTACTAAAATTGGACCTAAATGGTGGCTGTGGTGCATGGTTTTGTTCATTGCACCCATAGTAATAAGGACCGGTTCGCGGAACCCCTTGGGCAATTAATCGTACATTCCACAAGCCAGCGTGGGCAACGGCTGGGCTTGTAGCGTCCCTTCTCCCTCTCCTAGGCACCATTGGTGAGAATGGGCATAATGGAGTTGGGTCAGCTCGGGGTAGGGTTGATCGGCTTCTGGATCCATTGTGGCACAAGGGGGGCAGTCTGGCCAATATGGGGTGTCCTGTTGGCAGGTGCAATATCAGCGTGGTGTGGATGGTTAGGGAGAGGTTACATGAACGGTCCTGTCACAGCCTCTCACGGGGTGTCGTGGTGACACGTCGGCACATGGGAATGTGTGTGGGGCTGTGTCTTGTGGGTACAGTTGTACACCTCTGGCTAGAGTAAATCTATTTGAATAGCCGCACCCGTGGTCATGGGCATTTTGGTCAAGACTCACCGTGATTAGTCTCACTATAATAAATTGACATGAAAATTTGCTATAGTGTTTGGATGGATGGTTGGGCCTGGCTAACGTGGTGTAACGTTGATCAGTGGAAGATTAATATTGTTCAATAATCAACCTTTTACTGTTTCTGAACTACTATTGTTTGCAATTGTTTTTAAGCAAATAAACCCCTAGCCTAACTTTGTCACCTGTGCATTGTGCATATTTGCGGGTGTGACTTGTTGAGTACTGTGGGTGGTACTCAGACTTGCTCCCTTTCCCCTCTCAGCGGTGGAGTACCTGTCCGACGAGAATCATCAGGAGGACTAGGCTGGATCCGCCGTCAAGATGCCTGTGTAAATGAAAGCCTCCACTTGGCTAGTTGTATATAGGCTTTATTTATCTTTACCGCTGCCTTTATGTAAGACAATTTTATTCTGTTTGTAAGACGCATTCTGTATGGCAACTTGGTATTGTCTACCCTAGCTTTCCTGGATAGGGATTTAATACACAGAAACATTTAGAATTCTGGTTACAAATTTCTGGGCATTACACAATCCTTGTAACCATATTCTTTTACCAAGTCAATACAAACAGGCCACTGCACCGATAGGAAGTTATTACTCTGAGGAGGGTGTGATAATATAAATATCCCCCTTTGTTTGACATGCATCTTCCCAGTAGATACAACATGCAAACATGACCGGGTTATTGGATGCCCCGTTATTACGCGTGCATGCATGTCTGCCCCTAGGAATAGCCCGCACGTATCCATGTGCGCTCTCTCTCTCTACATACAGCCCACCAGCATCTAGCTCTGCATGCATGAAGCTACACTAGCAAGTTTCAAATGATTTTTTCTCATAATGTACTTATCTGATCTACTATTTGATTACGTTGTTGTATTCATTGCAACTAAATCTTTATAATATTCTAATGAAAGAAATATAAAATCCTTTGATCACGGGCGCTACATCCTTTGATCATGGGGGCGAGCAATTAGTAGATCAATCATTGGTTAATTCTCCTAATGTTACTAATCAAAGTGATGAGCCTGTTATAGATTCACGTCTGGGTCACGAAGCTGAAGTGGGAGCCACAGGAGAAAATTTGGTGCCAAATGGTGAACAAACGGCCAGGCACAATTGTTATTTCATGTAGGCAAGCCACATCAACTGCGGTGCGCCTCCCGAGGCTGATCTGGTGGAGCAAGAGTTTGCACCGATTGAGGTCGATTTCCACTTGCAGCCTATCCTGCATCGCTAGGTGCATGTGTGGCCCTAGCGATAGTTTGTGCACCGGGATTAGCTCGCACGGAACTCCATGCAAATCTTCCTCGTGGTCCCCGCCTAGCACTACAGGATCTTCTGTGGCAACCTAAGATGCACCACAACCAACTGATGGGGCCACAAGATCTGCTGTGGCAGGGAGAATTTTAGGATCTTCTGAAGATCAGAACTTGCATACCATGGCTTCAAATTCATCAGGAAATCAGTTAGCAGCTTCAAGACCTGTCACAAGAGCTGAAAAGGGGTATTCACAAGCCAAAGGAGTACAACGATGGGACTGTTAGGTATGGATGCTTATCTACAACCGGGAAACCCTGAGTCTGCAAGAAGCTTTAGGGAATGAAGATTGGAAGCTAGCTATGCACAAGGAGTTCTCAACCTTGATGGACAACAAAATGTGGCACTTAGTCTCACCCAAGGAAGGAAAAAATGTGATACATTGTAAATTGGCACTCTCACGCAGTAACAAGATTAAAAGGAACGTGGATGGGACCATAGATGGATACAAGGCCCGGTTGGTTGCTAATTAAAAGGAACGTGGATGGGACCATAGATTTATACTGGTTCAGGCCCTCTTTGGGGTGATCCAACCTTGGCAAAAATTTTAGCCGATATAAGGTACACGAACCTCGCACTTGCATATGATTCGGCTGGTGACCCTCATAGGACATACCCTACCCAACAGTATGGTACCCGAGCCCCGACTAGTGCCAGAGGTCGGTTATTAGTCCCCATGGGGCGTACCAAGGTAAAGGTGACATCCGTGTCCCGATTGGCGCAAGTACTCGGTCAGTAGCCCTCATGGAGCATTCCAAGTGATTCTTGAAGCGTCACACACCAAGTGTATCATGGCAGACTGGTCCAACCCCCGAGCGTAGGAGATAGGCTCGTAGCCATGAGTTCCTGTTACGCGTATCTAGAACCGGGCCTTGCATTATAAACATATCGGATGAGTAGCATCTAATGTATAAAACAATCACCCGAAGAAAATCTAAATATTTTACAATGTATGTAAATATGTGTTCCTCCTCTTATTGATATCAATTTCCCCGAGTAGTTGACCCCTTACGTTTAAACACTCTACCCGACTAGTCATAGCCCCCAAGCGTTGGGAGTTGGCTCATGGCTCTTTCCCAGATACACATTTTGGGTGATTTGAGTTTGCCTTTCATGGAACAAAGCTTCACGGATCAGAATTTATACTACTCGAGTACTTTTGCAATCATTAAGAGCAAAAACACAAAATGCGCAGTATGTACACCTATTAGGTGTAAGCGCTGCGCATTAGCGAGGCCGATGAGGAATTGATGATCTCATCCCCATAAAACTCCAATCCCGACTGACGCTATCAGCCGATATCCGAGTAAACCATAGAAAGTGAGTTGCCTCCTGGGCCCTATTTAGATAAGAAATATCATATAAAGGAAAAAATATTTATCAGGAAAGCGATTAGCTGTTCGGTATTGCACAAGTTGGGATGTGGGGATGCCATCCTTACATTTGAAGCCCCGAGCATGTCACTTGTCGTTCTGATAATCTTCGCTTCTAGGAGGTCGAGGACGGTTGTGATCGACTACCGCAATAAGGCCCTCAGATTTCCACTTGCGGTTCCTAGACTTGGATAGGGCCGTGTTGTCTGTCTCCCGTCACTCCTTCTGTTGGGGCTTTTCGTCGAGTGCCTCGGCCACTGCATCAGCTGAATCAGCATCGTCGAGTGCCATCACGAAGAGAGCTTTGACGGAGTCGGGTGTCTTTGACTCCCTTGTGGAAGACAGCGATGATAGCCTCATCCTTGATTTTGGGGATTGAATTCCTCTTCTCGGAAAAGCGCTTGATAAAGTCCCAGAGAGACTCATTTTTTCTCTGATGACACTGGTATAGATCGTACTCGGTTAATGGCCTTTGGTATGTCCCTTGGAAATTGGCCACAAAACGCTCACGGAGTTCCCCCTAGGAGCCAAAATATAGACCGCTGGGAAGCCCCCGTCAACCACGTCCGTGCCAAGTTGGCTAGGGCGACCGGGAGGTTATTCGCCATGGCCTTATGGTCGTCTCGAGCTACTCAGATCGCCAAGGTATACACTGTAAGCCAGGATTTCGGGTTGGTCTTGCCGTCGTACTTCTCTATACCAGTCGGCTTGAAACCAGATGGCCAGTCGACTTGTTGTAGCTTGTGGATGAACGCAGTCGGTCATTACTCGGATTGCCGAGTGACGTATGTCGTGACTCCAAGTGATGCTGACTAGAGCTAGCTGCTCGGCGCCATGCTGAAGCAGAT
The DNA here is from genome assembly GCA_003991445.1 of Oryza meyeriana var. granulata. Classification (NCBI taxonomy): domain Eukaryota; kingdom Viridiplantae; phylum Streptophyta; class Magnoliopsida; order Poales; family Poaceae; genus Oryza; species Oryza meyeriana. Next base: position 19,597 of record RYFJ01000698.1, read on the forward strand.
GAAACCACCGTATCAGAGGCCGTCTTGTTTGACGGTATGAGAGTGTCTCCAGATTGTTGTCGTTGCCGGCATGCTGCAGCGGTGATCATTGCCTTGACCCTTGCGATGGCCGGGTGGCCTAGTGCTCGGGCCCGAACTGTAAGGTGTCCAACAATGTGGCAGTGGCCACGACGTTCTGTTGTGGGGTCACGAAGACGTCGTGGTCGCCTACTCGGGTTTCGAGGATCTCTTGTTGAGCAGTCCGCCCAGTCTTGCGCAAGTTGTCATTGCAAGCGTCGCACTTGGATTCCAGGCATCGTGCGTCCTCCTCTTGTTGCTCACACAGTCGGCGAGCCTCCTGGTCGCATAGTTGGCGTGCATCTTGTGTTGGAGTTGATCCCTTTGATGCCATGAAGACCTCGCGTGGTGAAGAAAAGCTCCCGAGCTGCTGTCCGACTGGGAGTCGGCATTCGGAGTAGTTTAGCGGTGTGATGATGACCCCAACCTCCCGGTACCCGATCTCGAGCGGCTCTGGGCCATATTTGAGTCGAATTCCAGAGGATTGAGTCTACTGCATTAGATTGGAATTGGAAGATTGTTGCGGCATGCGAGTCCGAGTGGGAAATTGATGATCTCGTCTCCCCTGGACCTGATCTCGATCGGCTCAGAGCCGAATCCAAGTCGAATATCAGGAAACAGAGTTGTCCCAGAACTCGTAGATCTTGGGTGTTGCCGAAGCAGGATGTTGAAAACTGATGCGGCATTGAGTAGGCCAACTGGCGCTGAGTTGGTTTGGTCTCTGGCCCGATTGGGTTTGAAACTAAGTCAGAACAAGGTGAGATTGCCGAGATTGTCGCGATGAAGCCGAGGCTCCCCGAATCTGATAGCTTGTCCGAGAGAGAAGTTGATGCCGTCAACCTCCTATGGTTGGATCTATCGGGCATGACGACGATGATTTCGACAAAGCCCCTACCTAGCGCGCCAACTATCAATGTTTTGTATCGGTAATAAATATATAGGGCTATTCGTTGGACCTAAACTCGATGGATTTTCAAAAAGACACATGTTATTTATACTGGTTTAGGCCCTTGAGATGAGGTAATACCCTATTTCCAGTTGTGGTGTATTGCTTTTGCGGTATGTGGAATCATTTGCCCCAGGGGGCTCTCTATCCCTCCTTATATACTGGAGGGATGAGGATTAATGGTAGGAAACCTAGTCGGATACGACCAAGGGCTTTCCTTATTAGTACATAAAGTATCCGGCTAAAACTATATCCCTCTCTTTGTCATGTAAGGTAATATGAAGCCGAGTCCTACTCTATCTCCAATTATAGGGACCGGCCTACTCTCTGTCTGAGTGGCCACAATTGCCTTCCATGAGATACCCAGGGCCCATGGCCTTCACACCACTGCTCTATGTAAGCTAGACACGGCATTGTGTCTCAAACAAGCTCCAAGGACTTGGTACCGTGCCGTAAGCTCCAAGCTACAAGAGTTGGGGTTCAATCTTCCAGAGAATACACCTCTCTCGTTTTCTATAGCAAAGGTAATTATACAATGTTTGTTCTAGTATATATGGATGATATCATTGTTGCAAGTTCTTCTCCAAAAGCAACAACTGCTTGCTCAAAGATCTAGAAAAGAGAAAATTTCCTTGACGGATCTGGGAGATCTCCATTATTTTTAGTATTGAGGTGAGGGCGTCAGAAGGTTGCGATGAAATAGAAAGGCATGTTACAGAACTGTCGCACCGTGTCAATATGAGTTCATGCCAAACCTGTGTCCCGCCGTTGCCCAACCACTAAAGAATTGTCCAGCAACGAAGAAGATTTCTTGGGGCACAAATATGCAGATGAACTAAGCAATATAGTAGAAGCGCTTCAATATTTAACACTGACTTGCCCTGACATTCATTCTCTTGTGAATAAGATTCTCAGTTGATGCAGAATCCCACATCGGTGCACTGCACCACGGTGAAGTAATTCTCAGATATCTCAAGGGGACCTCCTCCCTTGGTGTTTTAAGTTCAACAAGGTTTCAGTTTTAAATTAATGTCTTCTTTAGAATGCTGACTGACAGGATGTGCAGATGGATAGGAGGTCACAGGTGGTTTTGTAGTTTTCCTAGATCAATCTTATTTCATGGAGTGGTTGTAGAAGCAGGCTATGGTATCTTGTTCCAGCCCGAAGCAGAATACAGAGCACTGCGAATGTTACAATAGAAGTCATGTGGGTAGGAAACTACTGACGAGCTTGGTGTAAAAGTCCACACGCCTCATCTTCTTGGTGTGATAATATTGGAGCAACTGTACATTGTCAGCCAATCCAGCTCTTCACTTCTGGACGAAGCACATTGGAGGTGGACTACCATTTTGTAGGGAGCAAGTTTGCACCCGAAATTAGTTATATAAGGTTTGTATCCGTCGACGATCAAGTGGCCGATGGGTTTACGAAGCAACCACCTATGCGCGATCGTAACTTAGAAACAATCTCAATTACATAAGTTGTGATTGAGGGAATGTTAGATAATATAGCTAGATAAGATAAAGTTTGTGAGAAGATAAGCTTTGTAATCCTAATAGGATATTACCATTGTAACAACTTTGTAACTGGATCAAGGATCCTATCCATGTAATGCACCAGTGACAGTTTTCTCCCTAATATAAATACATGAGATGGCCCTGCGAAGGATGACAACGCTTCCTAAAACATTATAAATATGTGTGGTTGCCAATCGCAAAACTATTGGTTGCCTTCCTTATCCAAGGAGTCTTGGATGGGAAGGAAATCGTTATGCGCAAGGCCACAGACATAATCGTGGTGAAGAGTATAGACTGATTTTAGATGGAAATAGGAATAATATACTGAGCTACTGGGATTTCTGGGTAGCGGTGGGCACTATTTCCTGAAAACAAACCGAACATAACCGAGCAAAAGCGAACCGGAATCCTTTTTTTCCTTTTCTTTGGATTTGACCGTTTTGGTGCTCATCTTCCTTCTTGGTTTCTAGCGGTAAAAAATAGAATGTACCACACAAATCGACCTACCTTATACTATGTTCCCTGTGTAGTTTGTGTCTTGCCCAAGTCAAGACACAGTAGGTTGTAAGGGCTATCCCATGGCACAACCCACACTAGGGAGGCGATCAGGCGCACGTGCAGCCACAGCCGCTACCCCTATCCCGAAGTGGCGCCCTATCTTTCTATGATCATGATGGGAACATGAGGAGCGATTGAGCCAACAGGTGGCATGAGTGGACGTTGGGTGACACGCGCTTGAGGAGCATGTGGTTAGCGAGCCCCGAAGGGGCGGCCCCGCGCCCCTAGAGCTCATTGAAGCAGCAACACCAGATCGAGCTTGCCGATATCGACACGGGATGCTCTGCCGTAGGGATGAAATGGAGTGGAATAGTAACTTCTGCTTGCTTCTCTCAAACCAAAAAATTGATGGTTACAAACTCGGAGTGGAAAAATTTCTTAGATAATTTGAATACGGATATGAATACGGATAATTTTTTCAGATACGAATACGAATATGGTATCAGAGTTTTCATGGATACGAATATGGAGCCAGATATCCGGGTACTATTGCTATACGGATATCCGTAGAACACAGAATGTATCTCTTGCTTTTTCTCAGCCCTAGTCCTCTAGCCAACTTTCTTAGGTATTTAATGGTATTTTAGTGTACAACACTACTGCACGCTATTAATATTATTTAAACATAGAAATGGCTATCCAAATTAGACATGTATTTATGCCGCCTTTTTAACCAAGCATGTATTTACATTGGTTATATCGTATGGGTTGAACTCAATCAACATCATTTAGTCCATGATCTAAATATTTATATCAAATTAGCTAATTATATGTGGATAATTTTTATCTCTATGAGCAATTTGAGTGGTTTTTATGTTCCAAAAAATATTTGTTTCTATATTAGTGTACGATCCTATTCGATCCTTATTCATATTCATTTTCATATTCGAGCTATTCGTATCCGTTTCCGTATCTGACTAAAAATATAAAAAAATACGGTATAAGCATTATCCGTCCATAGCTAGCCAGCTGGATTTGTTGATCTGAGCCATTATAAGTAGGTCCCACTATAGAGAGGTAGCAAGGTGTTTTTCTTGTTATTAAGAATTTCATCAGAGTTTATCATTAACGTACATAGACAGATGGGTTGGACGAATAAGACTGACACAAAATGTACTATCCTCTGATCCTGTACACTACTGCAGAAATTAGAACTTGTTGCTGTACCAGAAGACACCCTTGTGGTCCTCGGCTTGGATGTAGATGCACTCCTTAGCCTCGCGCCATATCGCTTTGACAACGGGTGTCGGGTCGAACTGGTAATATTCGCCTAGGATGGGGCGGATCGCTTTGGTCGCCTCCACTGCGTGGTAGTGGGGAATAGTAGGGAAGAGATGGTAGGCAACGTGCGTGTTCGTGATGTTGTGGAACACTCGATTGAGGATGCCGTAGTCGCGGTCCACAGTGGCGAGGGCCCCGTGCAGCCAGTCCCACTCGCTCGAGTCATAGTGTGGGAGTGCCCGATGGGTGTGATGTAGATAGGTGACGACCACCAGCCACGCGTTGACGACGAGCAGCGGTATGCTGTAGATGCGCCTCACCCACCAAAACCCAAAGGCCGCCATGAGCTTGTACAGGGCGAACGACACGGTTAGGATGCTGATGTTCGAGATGACGATGCAGATGCGCTCCCGACCTTTGTAGATGGGCCCAGAAGGATCGAAGTGGCTGGCGAAGCGCAGGTACTGGCGACCCCAGGTGTTGAATGCCAAATACATCGGCCACCCCGACGGTGAAGCTGCACGGCGAGGAGCACTAGCCGGGCAACGGGGTTGTTGTACTTGTACACGTATGGAGAATACCATGGCAGGTTGGACTTGAACCTAGGGACGAACACCTCGTCGCGCTCCTAGGAGCTGGTGTTGGAGTGGTGCCTCTGGTGGCTATATTTCCATGAGAAGTAGGGCGCTAGCAGCCACGAGTGCAGCACCAGACCAAGGGTGTCATTGAGGAAAGGCGTTGTGCCCACACTCATGCGCGATGATCCACACTCCGAACATGAAGCAGCCCTGCGCCGCCCAGTAGAGCGGCCAAGTGACGAACCAGAGAATGCTTGGGAGGGCAGGGATGCCAACCAGAGCATACAGGAGGCCCATGGCAATGACGAGGTCATGGACCAGATAGGAGAATGACTTGATCACGGAGCGGTAGAAGCAGTATGGTGGGATGGCCTTTTTGACGTCCCCGAGTGTGAACGGTGGCTTGGCCACAGGTGAGCGCTGCATGGCTGCACTGCTGCCGGCACGGCAGGGCAGCTCCTGCTTCTTCTCCTCCTTCACAGTCGTCTGATCGCTGGTACCCATATTTCTGCTGACAACAATTACATGAATCAATCAGTCAACAAGTTCTTGCTATTCCAGGTGAATCCAGAAAAAACCAATGGGGAGACCAGTAGATGAATTATTAGGGAAAAACTCTAATTTTTCTTTGATTTTATTTTGTTTCTAGCACACAGGGAAGCCCCCCACCCTCTGCCCATGGTATTACATGACCAAGTCCGAACTAAGAATCCACACCTATCTTCTAAACTAATTGGACACTTTTAAAAGCAAACCTAATCTACGTCCAATTTTATCGTATCTCATCCTGCTACCGATCTCATCTCCCTAACGTGAGATGAAAACCAGATGTTGCCCTTTAGCCAGATCGACAGAGATTTTGGACGACATCATCAGCACCTCACGAACAGAGTGCATGGAGTGTCATCGGCGCCGTCTTCGTTGCCGTCGTACTAATCGTTGTGTTTATCGGGTTTTGGTCATCGAATATACCATCGATTTTATTTTTGCAGCCAGGTTCTTGATCTTGATCTCAAAGTTAAATTCGAGGTAAATTCCATGCTAAGACTCCTTAATATGGTTTAGTCTGTGAGTTAGTTTTCTTTATATTTTCCATCAAATAATTAAATCTGCTGGCACACGTACGGCCGAGTGAAATAAGATGGAATCGTGGTGTTTACTCTGGTGACGGGCTGCTCAGCCACATAAAGGTATGTTTAGAGTGTATGTTGGGCTTCTTACCTAGAGTATGACCAATCTAAACTCTTTAACAGGCTATACCTAATTTTCAATCATAAAAATGTGTGCTTAATTCAATGATGAGCAATACACTGTAGATTTCAAAAATAAATTTTATATAGTTTTAACGCACACATTACCTCTAGAGGATTTGTATCATAAAGCAAATAGAGTGGGGATATATATATATATATATATATATATATATATATATATATATATATATATATATATAAATAAAATAAATAACTGCATCAGTATATATGCTTTGTTCTACGCTTTGGGATATGATGTCAACATGCACCTTGATTAAAACAAAGTACTACCTCCATTTTTTAATATATATGTGGCTGAATTTTTGGAGACAACGTTTCACCATTTATCTTATCTAAGTATCAATTATTTTGTTATGGTTGAACGTACTTTAAGAATGAGTTATACATTATGTATTTGCAATGATTTCTTGAATCTAATTACATTAATTACTCATCGGCAGGAAATTCTCACAGGACAAAAGTGAATAAATATGACCATTTATCTATGTGAGACCAAATTATAACAGTTCAATTAAAATAAGAGTCGGTGTCACGAACAACTTAGATAATACTAATTTTAAATTTCAGAACTAATAAATTTAGAATTAAATAATATATAGTTGGGAATTCAACACAAGTGTAACTTGGTATTTATTAATCCAAACTTTAGAATTACTATGTCATCAGAAAGATGTCGCATTAAACCCGATTTCCATGATTGTTAAATTAGAAAAATCTAACTTCTAGTTGTACCTACATTGATTAGGCAACATGACGAGGATGCCACATACGTAAGTAAGGTCTGGCCACTAATTAGGTGGAAAGCGTAATATTGAGGATTTAGATCACAACAACTGTAGATTTGAACATTAATTTTGAATTTTAGCATTAATAAATTTACAAATACTATAGTTGGACTCGGTGGAGCAAACAGAAGGCAACATTGTATTCATCAATCCAAATTTTAGAATTACTAAATCATGTCACATTAAACCTGAATTCTCACAATTATTAAATTATGACAAATCTAACTAGCTACTATCTATATTGATTGGGCAACCTGATGATGATGCAACATTGATAAGTAAGATTTGGCTATTGACTAGCTGGAATCGTGTTACTGAGGATTTATAGTAAACAGAACACGCCACTGAAGATACCATGGACTCTCAGTTTTTTTACTTTGGTCTCACTCCAAATTGTATAAAACAAGCTTTTAAAAATACCATTAACTATTTATATTTTGTTTTTCAAAATTTAATAGTTCTACAACTTTCAAATTAATAAATAGTATAAAGTTGTAGGCATCTTGACTCTCAAATTTGTACCTCATTAGTTAAATTTTCAAAAGTAATGATTAGTAGGTTATAATTAATTTGAACTCTTCTTTTAATCTAAGTCATTATGATTAAAAACAACCAATGTCATTAATATATAATTAAATATTAAGTATTTATGCTACTAATAATATTAATTCAGTGTAATGTATGGGTTGATAACTAGTAATATTATAATAGGCCACTAACAATGTTTATCTCACTAGTTGGTTCATATTTTCTTATGTTATAGGTGCTCGAGAGAAGCAATTGACAAAAAAAAAAAAGAAAAAAACACTAGACTCGAGAGCTTATATTATTAATATGAGTGTACTCTTAATTATGACCTGTTATTAACTTTTCTCGCTAGCTGGTTCAGATTTCGTCTCGAGGGAAACATTTAACACACACAAAAACAAAGTGCTGACTCAAAAACAAGACTTATATATCTTCTACAGGTGCTTGAGAGAACAGTTCAACACAAAACAAAGCGCGGACCCATGAAAATGACTTTTCTCGCTAGACGGCTCCGATTTTCTTACATTCTACAGTTATCAGATTGAGAGAACAGAAAAAACAAAACGTGGCACAAGAGGTCACCATCTCTGTACACAGTAGCGTGGCGGCTGTGAACCAACTAGCGGAAAAAGTTAATTACAAGCCATAATCAAGTGTACAATCGTCTTCGTGATGTAAGCTCTGGAGTCCGGTGTTTTTTTATCCGAAGTATTCAACGCTTACTTGGCTGAGCACGATTAAAAAACTTTCAATGAAATGACGAGTTCTAATAAATTTATAAGTGAGACATTTCTTCTCTAGTGCCTTTCTATAAAATATGTTACGAGCATCTTCACATGTACCCTTTAAAGGGTGTGTAGAGATGATTTTTGTTGGAACAGAGTCCAACAGGCAAAAGTGGATGGTACGATTAGACTTGCTGCCTTTTAGGGGACAGTTACATGCTTTTATAGTCCTATGATATACATGAAAAATTATAAAGCTATCCTTTGACAGATGAGTGATTGACAGGGGGCCCTCACTCCCCAAGCTAGAAGGTAAAGTTAGCGGGCCAGAGAGGACGGCACATTAAGTCCTCAGCCGAATGAATCCCGTAGATCCCAGGATTGACAACATGGTGACGTGCTCTTGGGATCCATGGCCTCGACTGCCACTCCCCGTCTCGTCTATCCAAAGCGGGTCATCCGGGTAGGTGGAAGTCTTGAATGCCCCTATCTTGTCATCATGAATGCTACGTGGACTGCCCTCATGGTCCTCGGGGCCTCGCCTCCGGCTGTTGGCCGGAGGCCTCCAATGCTTCATCTAGTAGGGTACAGGCAGACTCCGAAGGATTCTCTAGAGCCTCACCAGAGCATAACCTCGGGGGTGACCTCCCCCTGGCTGGGGAGAAGGAGGCGGAGCCTCCCTCTCAACAATTTTATTTTAAAGGCAAATGAAGGGTGTCTTTAAACTTATTAGATGCATGCCTACGCATGTAGATACATTCAGTAATCCCTTCGCCCTAAAATATAGCTACCTAGGATATGAGTGTTTATGAAAATTAAGAATTGAGGTGAAAAGTCTAAAATAACCTTATTAATAGATTTTGAATCGATGAGAATTAAGAATAAGATGGGTAATGTGTGGGTCTCAAGGATTGGTAGAATGATCAGGCCGACAAGGGGTAGCATAGGGATATTATAGAAAGTAATAAGATAAAAATTAAATTTTATATATCGTAAGTATATTTCGAATAAAATTTGAATTTAAAGGTAGCTATATTTTAGAACGGAAAGGAGTGTGTTTATTAGTTTTGATACATATTGGCCATTTGCTATGTGCTAATAAATGTATAGAGACAGTTTTGAAGATACCTGCATATAACGTTTCTACTATATTAATGAAAAAGGTTTCTTGGAACCCTATAATTTTATATAAATAACGTGTTAGGTGTCTTTTGTGTATTAAGGATCATACGGAATAAGCTATTGTATCAAGTAACTCTGATGCGATCTCAAATATCATATTTCAATATGTCTTTAGATGGCTAATTTTTCCATCTTAAAATATAGCTATCTTTAAATTTAAATTTTATTCTAAATATAACAACTTAGGACAGGTAAAAGTTGATTTTTACCACTAAACTACCAATACTATCTCCAGTATTTCATCACCCGACCAACCGTGGGCCCCGCACTCTATCCACTTTAATAAGACATATTTTAAACTTTAATCTTAACTTTTAATTCTCTCAAAAACTTTAAAGACAACTATATTTTAGAATAAAGAAAGTAATTGATGAGGTACGGGGTTCCCAATCTTCCGTCAGATAGATAGCTTTCGTTTTTGGTGGAACGCGACACACCGATCCGGCTTCAGATCAGAAGATTCGATTCCTGCAACCTTAGCACCACGATTCCTCTGGTTATCAACCGTGTCACAAATCCGGTTGACCTCGCTAAGAAGGCTAATCCCTACCGCGAAACGAAGAACACAAGCAAGAACCCGAAAGTACGCAACTCAATTAAAGTGACAATTGCAGATGAATGATTAAGCACTCGAAGTTGGGGTTTCACAACCGATGACGGTGACTGTTCTAATACAGATTGATCTAAAGTAAAACCCAAAACCTAACGTGGGCGGCGGCTACTAAATATATAGTGTAAGGGTCGTCACACCCCCTGGACGCGCCCTCTAACAGGCTCTAAGACGATACACAGCCCAACGGGCCAAAAGACGGTACCCTGGCAGATTCTAGATGCTGACTTGTTTCGACGATTTCCGTTGACTCCGGTGGAATTTGGACGTCAAACCAAAGCCATTGGTTAGCTTATAAAATTATCTTTCCATGCATATGTGGATCGTCAAAAACGGAGTCCGTATGCGTCCTGGGCGTCCGTTTTACTACAGGCTGTTCCTGAAGTCCGAGGCAGACTCGAACTCGAGTTGGACTGGGCCTCCGGCTTGTCTTGGGTGTCCTTGCTGGTCTTCTCCGCCTCCACACCTCTCTCCAAGTGCTTCATGATCCTCTCCAATGTTCCTAAGCAAAATAATATCATTAGGTAGCAATCTATTCTCAAAACTATGAAAATGATCGCTTAAGAACGAGCTCACCTCTAGATTTAATTGTCGCATTCGAGCTCGGGTCATTGGACCTTGCATAACGGTTGGAGGATCAGCGGGTGTATCCAAAGGAGTGATGTCCTCATCATCCTCCCCCTCTTGAAATGGAGTCGTCCTCGACTCAAGCTCATCCTCTTCTCCCAAGTATGGCTTCAAATCTGCAATGTTAAATGTAGGACTAACCCCGAACTCGGGTGGCAACTCAAGTTTATATGCATTGTCATTTATTTTCTCAATTATCTTAAAAGGACCAGCAGCTCTTGGCATCCTTGGCCAAAAGAAGTGGGTGGTCAGCACCTCCTCCGTCTTCTTGGCACCAAATGGCCCATCAATCCTCCTCCATGTGCCTCCTGCAACAATAAAAGACGAACAGAACCAACTGGAATGCACAGGCGGTTAGTGCGAAACAAAAATCCATCATGTATCACATATTTATTCCATGTACGTCCCTCTTTACAATTCTCCATCACATCTTTAAATTTATCATCATTAGCATACTATTCTTTAATTGTTTCAAGTCCAAAAATACGACAATCAAGTTGGGACAGCATAGCATATCGTCTAGACAAAGCATCAGCAATAATGTTATCCTTCCCTTTCTTGTGTTTGATAACATAAGGAAAAGATTCAATAAATTCAACCCACTTAGCATGTCTACGATGCAGTTTGTTTTGACTTCTAATATGTTTTAAGGATTCATGATCAGAGTGAATAACAAATTCCTTAGGCCATAAATAATGTTGCCACGTTTCTAATGAACGAACAAGAGCATACAATTCTTTATCGTACGTGGAATAACTGAGAATATGCCCATTTAATTTCTCACTAAAGTAAGCAACGGGTTTACCTTCTTGCATCAAGACGCCACCAATGCCAATCCCACTAGCATCACATTCAAGCTCAAAAGTCTTACCAAAATCAGGAAGTTGTAGCAATGGCGCGTGAGTAAGCTTGTCCTTCAAGAGAGTAAAAGACGCCTCTTGTTCTTCTCCCCAATGAAACGCAACGCCCTTCTTTGTCAACTCATTCAATGGGGCTACAATGGTGCTGAAATCCTTCACAAAACGGCGGTAAAATCCTGCAAGTCCATGAAAGCTACGCACTTGTGTCACGGTGGTGGGCGTTGGCCAGCTCTGTATAGCGTGCACCTTGGCTTCATCTACCTCAATTCCCTGCGAGGTTACAACATAGCCAAGAAACGATACTCGTTCGGTGCAAAAAGTGCACTTCTCGAGGTTACCAAATAAACATGCAGCACGCAAAGCATCAAAAACAGCACGTAGATGATTAAGATGTTCAATTAAAGACTTGTTGTATATCAAGATATCATCAAAATAAACCACCACAAATTTTCCAATGAAAGGGCGTAAGACCTCGTTCATTAAACGCATGAATGTGCTAGGTGCATTAGTTAAACCAAAAGACATTACTAACCACTCATATAAACCGAACTTGGTTTTAAAAGCAGTTTTCCATTCTCCTAATTTCATTCTTATCTGGTGGTATCCACTCCTCAAGTCCACTTTAGAGAAAATTATAGAACCACTTAACTCATCAAGCATGTCGTCTAGCCTAGGGATAGGATGACGGTACCTTATTGTGATATTGTTAATGGCTCTACAATCTACACACATGCGCCAACTGCCATCTTTTTTTGGAACCAAAATAACTGGAACAGCACAAGGGCTAAGGCTCTCACGTACATACCCGCGGTCCAATAGGTCTTGGACTTGGCGCTGAATCTCCTTAGTCTCCTCGGGGTTGGCTCTGTAGGCAGCTCGATTTGGCAGACTCGCTCCAGGAATCAAGTCAATCTGGTGCTCAATCCCTCGAATAGGTGGAAGCCCTGGAGGTAACTCAGTGGGAAACACGTCACTATATTCCTGCAAAAGGTTAGTGACAGAAGGCGGCAAAGTGCTAGCTATAGCATCAGTGGAAAATAAAGCATCTTTGTATATCAACGCATAGCACACATCATTAATCTCTGCAAGATCAGTTTTAGTGGCAAGCATAACAGGACTTTTTAATTTAATTGCTTGCTGTTTTTCAGGTTTAGCATCAACTTGTTTAGCTTCACTAGCAACTCTCTCTCTATCAGCTTGTACAATTTGTGCAGGGGTCATAGGTAGCAAAGTAATTTTTTGTCCCTTATGCATAAGTGTATATTTATTACTTCTACCATGGTGTGTAGCATCATTATCAAATTCCCATGGACGACCCAACAAGAGAGAACAAGCTTGCATTGGTACCACATCACAATCTACAAAATCAGCGTATGTACCAAGGGAAAAATGCACCCGGGCTGTTTGTGTTACCTTTGCCTTACCCGAGTCGTTGAGCCACTGAATATGGTACGGATGTGGATGTGGTCGCGTGGTCAATCCAAGCTTCTTGACCAAATCAGAACTCACCAAGTTGTTGCAGCTTCCTTCGTCAATGATGACTCGTGCATGCCGATTTTTAATGACGAAGACAATCTGAAACAAGTTGTGGCGTTGCAGCTTTTCTGCTTCCTCCATCTGTGTACTGAGAACTCTCTGTACAATGATGGCTCGATGGTTTCCTGCGTCGTCTATGCTCATAGAAAGGCCATCTCCACCATGATCATCGTCCGAGGTAGCTTCATCAACAATATCTTCCTCTACATCAGAAGTGCTAATGTAGCCTCCGTCTTCTGTAGCAATGTATGCCCGTTTGCTAGGACAATCTTTCTGCACGTGACCAAGTCCATGGCAGCAGTGGCACTGAATGGAAGAAGAGCGTCCGGTGGAAGCCACAGATGATGCACTCTTGGTCGGCTCCTGCAAACGAGCCTTACCAGATTCCATGGTACGGGCGGCCGAAGGTGAAGGAGCTGAAGGACGTGTGCTCGCTGGTGGTGGAGGACGAGCACTCGACGAAGGGAGTGGTTTCGTTGGCGGCGCCGGCGTCGTCGTCTTGGGTGTGAAGGAGCTGCTGAAGTTGCTGCTCCGGCTCCGTTGCTGTTGTCGGCACTGTAATTCCTTTTCTGCAAGCATAGCAAGCTGGAACAAATGGTTGGTAGTAGTAAATTCTTTATAATCAACAATATCCTGAATTTCACGCCTCAATCCACCATAAAAGCGACACACTTTATCCTCCGGATCCTCTACTACCCCACAACGTATCATGCCCTTTTGCAGCTCTGCATAATATTCCTGGACAGACATATTTCCCTGATCTAAGCGCTGCAATTTCTTACGCAAATCACGTTTATAAGAAGGAGGAATAAAGCGATCACGCATTGCTTCTTTGAGCCTATCCCATGACTCAGGTTGTAGGTGCAAAGTAGCTAGTTCTTGCCACCAGATGATAGCAAAATCTTTAAATTCACTAGTAGCTTGTCTAACCTTATGTTGATCAGGTACAAGGTGGGAAGCAAATTTTTGTTCTACTGTCATCTCCCAATCAAGATATTCCTCAGCATCATATTTTCCATAAAAGGATGGTGTGGTAAATTTTATTTTCGCATAAGGATCATCATTATTAACATTACCACGATTACGCTGATTACCTCCCATACCTGTGCGATTGCGGTGAAGTCTTTGACGCAGAGTGTTCTCGCGTATCGCCCTCGCATCAACTAGACCATCGTTACCGTAGACAACACCCTCGTCGAGGATCACGTCGTCATTCTCGTCCTTGTTGTCATCGTTGGTAGCTAGATGGTTGGCCTCAAGCTGTTGAACCTTCCCGGTCAATGTGGACACTCGCCTGTCCACGCTCTCAAGCGAATGGGCGACGTCCTTCATGGCCGTTCTGACTACATCCGTTAGCTTGGCCACCTCCGCTAGCATCTGCTCCTTTAGGTCCTGCAAGTCACTTTTCAAAGCAGGCTCGTCGTTTGGCATGGTTAGTTATGAAATAAAACTCCTATCAACTATTTATGGGTCAGTGGAATCACACCCTCACTTACGTCTTACTGAGGTCTTACCAAGTTCTTACCAACGCAAGCAGTGGATGGTACAACCGGCGGCTGGTTCGTGATACCTGTGAGGCAGTGGCACCGAGGTTGCAAGGATCTTTTCTGTACTGATCTGAAGAATATGTGGAGCTTGGAAGGCACACAAAGAGAAAAATATGTATTTGTGGCACACAAGTCAGTAACAGATAGCAATGCTGAATTATAGTCCCAAGTACCTATTCTCGTTGCTGGCCTAAAGGTGTTCAAGTACAGGTGTGTGATAAACAAGATGGTGGAAATAAGGATGATGAGCAGCAAAAGTGTCAGAAACAAGGCACAAGACAGCACACCCTAACACAGCTCAACTTGGTGTTCTCTATGTGCTCCTCTAAATATTGTTCCTCTTTTGTCCCTCTCTTTTTTTCTCTTTTTTGGGCTGTCTTTGTTTTTTGGGAAAATTTGACTTTTTCTTTTTATTTTTTTGATCTTTCTTTTAGCCTTAGGAGCACACAGGAAGTAACCACAGAAAATTTAAGCTCAAACAAGTGAAAGGCGTGGCCTGTGGAATTTTCAGAAGATGCGCCCAAAATTGAGAAAGGCTTGCGGGCTCGGAAAGACGATCTTCCGGGCTGTTTTACGGCAAAATAAAATCGCCGAACCCGCCAAAGGAGGGGAGAGACGGATGCGAAATTTTTTTTCTGATTCCGAAACATATATGGTTTGCTGAAAACGGAGTTCGTATGCGAAGGTTATGCCTGTTTTACGAATGGACTCCGAATTAGAGGACAAAACGGATAGAAAGTGCGGAAAGTTGGCGATTGTGGCTAGGGTTGGATAGAACGGTGGGGGAAAACAAACGAACTGGACTCAAACACAATCTAACCAGCAACAAGACCTCGACCTAGGACACAAACTCAACACGACGGACTCTGCGACTGACAAATACAAAGGCTATGGCGCGGATGGTTGTAGCACAGGAAATACAAGTATGGCGGTGGACTATGGGACGAAGGCAAAACACTCAACTATGGGTAAGTTGCAAACCTGACGGTATACCTGAAGCTCTGATACCACTTGATGAGGTACGGGGTTCCCAATCTTCCGTCAGATAGATAGCTTTCGTTTTTGGTGGAACGTGACACACTGATCCGGCTTCAGATCAGAAGATCCGATTCCTGCAACCTTAGCACCACGATTCCTCTGGTTATCAACCGTGTCACAAATCCGGTTGACCTCGCCAAGAAGGCTAATCCCTGCCTGCGAAACGAAGAACACAAGCAAGAACCCGAAAGTACGCAACTCAATTAAAGTGACAATTGCAGATGAATGATTAAGCACTCGAAGTTGGGGTTTCACAACCGATGACGGCGACTGTTCTAATACAGATTGATCTAAAGCAAAACCCAAAACCTAACGTGGGCGGCGGCTACTGAATATATAGTGTAAGGGTCGTCACACCCCCTGGACGCGCCCTCTAACAGGCTCTAAGACGATACACAGCCCAACGGGCTAAAAGACGGTACCCTGGCAGATTCTGGACGCTGACTTGTTTCGACGATTTCCTTTGACTCTGGTGGAATTTGGATGTCAAACCAAAGCCATTGGTTAGCTTATAAAATTATCTTTCCATGCATATGTGGATCGTCGAAAACAGAGTCCGTATGCGTCCTGGGCGTCCGTTTTACTGCAGGCTGTTCCTGAAGTTCGAGGCAGACTCGAACTCGAGTTGGACTGGACCTCCGGCTTGTCTTGGGTGTCCTTGCTGGTCTTCTTCGCCTCCACACCTCTCTTCAAGTGCTTCATGATCCTCTCCAATGTTCCTAAGCAAAATAATATCATTAGGTAGCAATCTATTCTCAAAACTATGAAAAGGATCGTTTAAGAACGAGCTCACCTCTAGATTTAATTGTCACATTCGAGCTCGGGTCATTGGACCTTGCATAACGGTTGGAGGATCAGCGGGTGTATCCAAACAAGTAATGGCCTCATCAGTAATAATGATAAACTTTTTCGTGTAGCGAAATGCGACTACCATGACACACACTGCGGGTTGCAATGCAACTCTCAGGATTAGAAGACCCTCGCAGTGCAAAAACCAAGTAGCCACCACCGCGTCCTGCTTCTTAATCAAAATATCCAACGCATTTCCCGCAACCTTATCTCCCCGGGATGAAGAGATACAGATTCCACGTCGGTTGGCATCCAATCAAAATAAACTATGTATAAAAAGTGAAAAGAAAAAAGAAACCCGAGAAGGCTAACCTGAGACTGAGAACTGGGGCGGATGCTTTTCTGGTTTCTCCCGGCCCCTTCTCTCCGCAAGGAAACAACGTAACAGGTAGCTTATGCAGGCCGCTTCTGTATCTGTTGGTGCAAGCCTCTATTTAAAAGCTGCCGACTAAGCCAAGTCGAACGCTGAGAGCTGTTGGCATTATTTCAGCGAACAAAAACAAAATTAAGGTGAATATTAGGCATATATATTTCTATAATCTTTAATGTAGAACTTTAACCATTAATTTATTTTATAATATATTATCAACAACTATAAGTTAATATCATATATAGGAAAGTACTTTCAAATACCCATATAATGGTATAGTACGCATATTTGTTTTGTTAATTTAATTATTAATTAAAAATTATACATGGATATCTTATATTTTAAGATGGAGGAAATAATACTGTATAATAGAGTGTTAAAGACAAAAGGCTGTCTACTATGGAGTGTTGGAGACAAAAGGTATTGAAAGTTTGTAACAAGCCTGATGTTTAGTTGTCACTCATGTTTTATTGAGGCATGATCAATTCTCTAAACTTAGGGTATCTAGTTTAATCTCCTATGCAACCAGATTAAAGGTATGTTTTTTTATAAACTTTCTATATAAAAGTATTTTAAAAAATTAAATAGATTATTTTTTATGTTTTAATAGTTAATATTTTATTAATTATATATTAATGATGTTTTTTATTTTACGTGTGGCCGCAGCCAAGCTCACGAGCGAACCAGCCTAAGCTTATGCCGGCCGGTTAGGCCGCTTCTGAATCTGTTTGCACATGCCTCTGTTTAAAAGCTGTCGACCAATTCCTGAGTCAAATGCTGAGTGCTGTTGGCATTATTTTGGAACAAAACAAAATTAAGGTGTGCCACGGTATATATGGATGAAGATACAGGTCATTGGTTGTTGAATCATGTATATATACTATATGGGTGTTGGAGAGAAATGGTATCGGAAGAAAGGTGATGTTCGGTCGTCACTCGTGTTTTGTCGGAGTCATCTCAGTGTCTAACACGTGGTGTTATGCTTACACGCATATTAAGAGAATTGCATTGTCTTGAATCCTGGGTCTTCTCTGTATTTTCTTGATTAATTAATATATGCGATGATTTAGTTCCAACTATAGAGTGTGCCGTGACACTACAAAGACCACACGAATTCAGCATACTACTCTGAACAATTCAGTGGGGAAGACTAGACGCCGGGCATCTAGCAAATTGCAAAAAATCGGTAGTCTTTGTCAGTTGACTGCCCGTAAAACACTCAACTATGCAAAATGAAAAAAAAGTTACTGACATTATTATGACATAGAGCACAGCTTAAAAAAAAAACAAAAGGACTTAAAACACGGCCAAATCATAATTAAAATATTTTTATATCACACGTGAAGCACTGAGTTCTAACTATTGAAACATCCAGAGAACACTATGTATAACATCACAGATGAACTAGTGAATCATCAAGAAATACTCATTGAAACACCAAAATAACATCTTGTGACTGTTGAAACATCAAAAGGTTAAAAAAGAAATATCTCCACTAACCTTTTCCTCCCCCACTGCCTATGGCTCGCCAACCTCACCGATTCTCCTCCACAGAGTGTCGCCCCCTAGACCAGTCTGCCCCCTTCATCCTCCTTAGGCTTGCCTAGTTCTACGCCACCATCATCGCCTCCTTCGCCCCTGAGCTTTCTGCTCCTCTAGGCCATCATCACTGCCATCGCTGATTGCTTCCTTCTTAGTCTTCCCTCCTCTTAGGTCGTTATCGTCTCCTCTGCCCTGAGCTCCCTGCTCCACCAAGGGCACTGTCGCCAACTGCTTCCCCCCAAGCCCTAGCTCCTTCATTCAGCCTGTGGGGTCGTTGCCACCGCCTCGGCCCGTTCTAAACCTCCGCACTCCACTAGCGAGTAGCGTCACTGTCTCGTTGTTGTTTTTGAGGAGGGAGCCGGAGAGGAATGGGCACATAAAGAGGGAGAGCGAGGAAGGAAAGAGACAAGCTAGGTATCAGGGAGGACGCCTGATCTTTGGGCGTGGATCGAGCACCCTATAAGAAGCATTTTTCCAATTAAATTCATCTGCTTATTGACTCTCCAACTTTTGAATGGATACACTCTATCCTTTAATGCAATTAGTCTTTTTTTTATAAGTTTTGATGCAATTCTCTTGATTTGCGTGTTGTTACTTTATCGTAGAAAACACTAATTACTGGTTACTACTTGACAGGTCTCTGTGAAGATCAAAACCCTAGCAAAATTCTGCAGGTGAAACGCAATACTAGACGATCTGTGTGCTTGAGATATTTTATATTTTATATTGTACATGTAAGTTGTGTCAAAAATCACTCCAACGATATTTAGTCGTTTCGTTAATTAATTAAAGCAATACTGTCAAGACCACGGAATCCAGATAAGTGTGATTCTCTTAATTTGTACTTATGTCACAGCACGTCTTGTTAGACACTGACAACCCCCAATAAAACACGAGTGCAACTAAACTCATGCTTCTTCCAATACCTTTTGCCCGTAACACCAGATAGTATATAGTACTCCTGTATTCCATCTTTCTCAAAATATAAGATATTGTTATGTAACTTTCGACTAACAATTAAATTAATAAAATATATGTTTACTGGTATGTAGGGGTGGATGAAAAGCTCGAGGCTCGTGACTCAGACTGGTTCAAATTCGTGGTTATAATGAGTCGAGCCAAACTAGATTTTTAGCTTATGAGCTTAACGAGCTGCTCGTTTAGCTTGTTAGTACAAGAGATCATTATAATTTTATATACTTAGTGTTTCTTAACTAGTGCTTATTATTTTAATTAATCCAAATTATTTGTATTTAGTGACTTCTTTATTAGTTAGTATTTATTATTATGATAATATATGGTAAAATGATAAATTTAAAATTACAAAGGTGATATGAATATATTAACGAGCTAGCTCGCAAGCCGAACCGAACTAGACTTTTAAGCTCGTTAAAGTTAATAAGCCGAGCTGAGCTAGCTTATTAAGATAATAAGCGAGGTGAGCCTGAACGAGCTAAACTAACTCCTTATCTACCCCTATCATCACGCATGATGTATCATTGGATTCATATTTGACGTACTTACGTACGATATTAATTTTTGTTATTGATAATATATTATGAAATAAACTGATAATCAAAGTTCAAAGTTAAAGACTCTGTAAAAAAATATATACGTTTTATATTTTGGGATCGATAGAGTACCTGAACTGATGACCTATACCTTCATCCATATATACAATCACACCGTTTAATTTTGTTTTTTTTTCGCTGAAATAATGCCAACAGATTCAGAAGCGGCCGCAGCATAAGCATACTTGTTACGTTGTTTCCTTGTGGAGAGAAGGGTAGGGGCCTGGAAAAAGCAGAAAAGCATCCAACCTGTCTGCTCTGCGTCGTTCTCAGTCCCAGGTCACTTGTATTAGCCTTCTCGCGTTTCCTTTTCCTTTTCACTTTTTCGTACATAGTTTATTTTGATTGGATGCCGACTAATGCGGAATCAGTATCTCTTCATCTTGGGGAGATAAGTTTGCGGGAAATGCGTTGGGTATTTTTATTCAGAAATAGGCCGTGGTAGTGTGGCTTGGTTTTTGCACTGCACGGGTCTTCTAGTCATGAGTTGTATTGGAACCTTCTGTGTGCCATCACACACTATTTATATGAAATTATAGAGTTCCAAGAAACTTTTTAGCATAATATTCCTTCTTTAAAAGACTGTTGTTTTAGACTAATAAATTGTTCCAAAAAAGTGTTCTTCTATAGTAGGATCCACTAAACCTCTTTAAGAACATTTCACCTCTTTAATACTATTTCATCGTTTTAATCATCCAACCAATAGCACTTTCTCCTTCTTCTCGTTTTCTTGCTTCTTGTTTTCTTTCCACATTAATTAAAAACATAGTAGTCTTAATCTCATACTTAATCTCTCTTTGATAAGCTAAAATAACACTATTTTAGGGACGTAAAGATTACAGGCGTTATACACAGATATCTATAAAATTGTCTCTACACATTTATTAGCATGCAAAAAAAGGACCAGTATATCACGTATCTAAACTAATAACACATACTGTAAATATATCTACATGTGTAGGCATGCATCTAATGTGTCTAGAAAACATCTTACATTTGCTTTTTAAATAAAATCATCTCTACACAACCTTTAAAGATACATGTGAAGATGCTCGTAACATATTTTATAGAAAGGTTTTAATATTTTAATTTACTAGACAAGAAATGTCTAACTTATAAATACATAGGCCTTTTTCCAGTATTGCATGCCGTTCTCCTATGTTCTTAATTCACACCAACCACCAAGTTTATCAGAACTCGTCATGTCATTGGAAGTTTTTTAATCATGCTAAGCCAAGTAAGCGTTGAATACCGATGGGATAGAAAACACCAGACTCCAGAGCTTATATCATGAAGATGAGTGTACACTTGATTATGACTTGGAATTATCTTTTCTCGCTTGTTGGTTCGCAGTCGCCACGCCACTGTGTACAGAGATGGTGACCTCTTGTGCCGCACTTGTATCTTCTGTTGTTGTCTCGATCGGATAACTGTAGAATGTTAGAAATTCCGAGCCATCTAGTGAGAAAAGTCGTCTTCATGGGTCCGCGCTTTGTTTTTTTTGTGTTGAATTGTTGTCTCGAGCACCTGTAGAAGATAAGTCCTGTTTATGAGTCAACACTTTGTTTTTTTGTGTGTTAAATGTTCCTGTTGAAACGAAAACCTGAACCAAAGCGAGGAAAGTTAAGTAGAAGTCATAATCAGCTCTACACTCATCGACATGCATGATTTAAGCTCTGGAGTATAGTGTTTTTTTTATGTCGATTGCTTCTCTCGAGCACCTAGGTGATCACAAAATTGGAACCAACTGGTGAGACAAATGTTGTTGGTGGGCCTTCTTAATCCAGACTTACTTGGTCATGTAATATCAAGGGCGGAGGGTGTGAGGGGCTGCCCTGTATGCTAGATGCACAATAAAATCAATGAAAATTAGAATTTCCCCCCTAATAATTCATCTATGGGTCTCTTCGTTGGATTTTTACTAGATTCACCACCAAAATTATGAACTTGTTGACTTATTGAGTCATGCAATTGCCGTCAGCAGAAATATGTGTACCAACGGCAAGACGGCTGCGAAGGAGAGGAAGAAACAGGAGCTGCCCCGCCATGCCGGCAGCAGTGCAGCCATGCAGCGCTCACCGGTGGACAAGCTGCCGTTCACACTGGGGGACATCAAGAAGGCCATCCCACCGCACTGCTTTCGCCCCTCTGTGATCAAGTCATTCTCTTACTGGTCCACGACCTCGCCATTGCCATGGGCCTCCTGTACTTTGCTCTGGTCTGTATCCCTGCCCTCCCAAGCATTCTCCGCTTCGTCGCTTGGCCACTCTACTGGCCCGCGCAGGGCAGCGTACTCACCGGTGTGTGGGTCATCGGGCATGAGTGTGGCCACCACGCCTTCTCGGACTACATGCTCCTTGACAACATCGTGGGCCTAGTGCTGTACTTAGCGCTTCTCACGCCCTACTTCTTGTGGAAATACAGCCACCGGCGGCACCATGCCAACACTGGCTTCATGGAGAACGATGAGGTATATGTCGCAAAGAAGAAGTCCGCATTGCCGTGGTACACTCCATACGTGTTCGGCAACCCCGTTGGTCGGCTGGTGTACATTGTTTTGCAGCTCACCCTCGCGTGGCCACTCTATCTTGGGTTCAACTTGTCCGGGCAACCGTACCCATGTTTCACCAGCCACTACGACCCCTACAATCCACTATTCAGTGACCAGGAGTGCATCCAAGTCCTCATCTTGGATGCTGGCATCCTAGCTATGCTGTTCGCTCTGTACAAGCTTATGGCAGCGTTCGGGTTCTGGTGGGTGGTGCGCTTGTACGGCGTGCCGCTACTGATCTTGAATGCACTGTTTATACTGATCACTTACCTGCATCACACCCACTGGGCGCTCCCGCAGTATGACTCGAGCGAGTGGCAATGGCTGCGTGGTTCACTTTCCACCATTGATCATGATTACGGCATCCTTAACCATGTGTTGCACAACGTCACGGACACTCATGTCCTGCACCACCTCTTCCCCACCATGCCACATTACCATGAGATGGAGGCCACCAAGGCAATGAGGCCCATCCTCGGTGAGTACTATAAGCTTGACCCTACATCCATCATCAAGGCAACCTGGCGTGAGGCCAAGGAGTGCATGTACGTTGAGCCTGGGAATTGCAATGGTATCTACTGGTACAACAAGAAGTTTTAGCTACAAACAGGCGATGAAAGATATCACTTATATGTCATTGCTTTTGAATAATACGTTGTTGGTCTCACAATCATGGACCTTATATATATTGTATTTAAATCAATAATCATGTATTTTGGTACGAAGGTAGTACGTAACATGCATATATGTTGTTGGGTGGACCCATCTTGAGATAAAGTTGTGATTGTTGCGTCGTTTTGTGTGGCAAATCTTACGGCTGGCACCCCCATGGCCCATCCGACCTAGGAACGCCCTCCTAATTCCCATAACTTTGATGTGGAGTAGGAGTTTCGTAGGACTAGACCATACATGCAGTTTGTTTTCGAAAAACAATAGTGGGTTCTGAGTATGGATTAGAGTGGTAAATCTTTTGTATTAATCTCAAAAACCTTGCCATTAAAGTGACCTGGGTATCTATTTATAGGCCTAGAGGTACACTTACAAGCTCTAGGGTTTCATTTATATGTGGTATTACATTATGGCCGCTTGACAGAGACAGCTACAGGGGTATTTTTGTCTTTTCCTATCCACAGGCTGTTGGGCCACCACACGGGCCACCGGGCCGCTATGTGGGCTATGTCCTTAATGGGCCTTTCGGCCCTCTTGGCTGTCATGCAACTAGCTAGGATAGAGGCATGCCGGGGCCTCGCCTGCTGGGTCGTATCTTCAGCCTCCTAGGCCTTTTGCCTGCAGCTTCGCCCTCCCTGTCTCCTGGTCAGGGGTTTGCCTGCTGAACGGTGGTTTGGCCTCACACACATCGCCCTTCGCCTTCGTGCCCTTTGTCTTCGCCCGACGTGCTGCGTCCTTCGCCTGGACTGGGCCCTTCGCTCGCATGTCTTCGGTCTTGGGTTGTCCGAGGGAGCTTCGGTCGGCATCTTTAGTCTTGAGCCTCCCGAAGGGGAGATGATCTGAAGGGGCTGCAGCCTGTCTCCAACAAGCCCCTCATGTGCAAGGGTGAGCTGTGACTCGGCCGACCTCGTGGATATGGTTTTTGATGCCATGCAGGTCGCTCACTGTCCCTACTTCGGCCAAGTTTAGCTCAAGACCTTCCGGAGAAGACCTTCGTGCTTTGCTAAGGTCCTTTGACCATGCGAGGCGACAAGAGAATTTTCACAGGTTGTGCCACTTGCTGCCATGCGTCGGTCAATGCGGCCACGCGGTGGCTTGCCTTTCAAGATGCCACATGTCAGGCGATGCGGCGACACGGTGGCTTATAGTTCAAGGTGCCACGCGTTGGCTGATGCAGCGACGTAGCGGTTCGCCTTCTGAGATACCATGTGGCCTTCCCTCCTTGCGCCACATGTCATGCCATCGGTGGTGATTCGACGGCCATAGCGGTTTGCCTTCCGAGGCGACACGCGGAGCCCCGCAATTGGCTGACGTCAGCCGACCTATGGCTTGTTCCCACTTCGATGTCGAAGTGGTAGAAACCGTGGTTGAGGCGGTGGTTCTACCACAAGATCTCCTTCTCCGCCGATTCCAATGAATTCAAGGCCCTTTGGTCATCCATGGGCATGCTGAGCTTCGACGCTCGCCCGAAGGTCTCCTCGACCAGCACGCTAGAAGCCTGCCGCCAGCTCCTTTGAGCCATCGCGAGCCAGCTAAGTGTTCGGTACCTCATCGAGGAGTTCATAATGATGGGGTGAACCCGTTGGCGCGGTCGTGGAACATTACCATCGATTGCAACAACCAGTTAGCACCTCGCTTTGTTTCTTTTCGCCTCTCCGCCATCGTCGTCCCTGACGACCGCCTCGGTAAGCAGCTCGCTTTGTTTCTTTTCGCCTCTCCGCTTGCCTACCGAATTCAGTTTGACCTGTTCTGATTCAGGTGATTTTGAGCGGTTTGTAGTTGTTTCTTTGGGCTAAGCGTCTCGTCGGTGACCTCACCCCGAAGGAATACGGGGAGATTATGAAGTTCTTGAAGAGGGACGGGTGAACCATGTTTGTATGCGGCTTCGCCAGGAAGTAACCCTACACGAGAACCCTGTCCAACCCCAAGGCGACGATGGTGGGGACGCTGCGGGAAGGAAGAGGAAGAAGATGAGGAGCGACGCTGCTGGCCCTAGTCGCATGGTGCCGAAGATGGTCCAGCCTCTCCGGGCCATCTGCCCTTCGCCCCCGCTTGCCCTCAATGAGGAAGATGAGGATGGAGACATGGTGATGAGGACATCAACACCATTGATACATCCTCACCTACATCTACACCTACACAAGGTCCTATAACTCGCGCCCGTGCACGTCAATTAAATCATCAAGTAAGTTCACTCTTAAGTTCATGTTCAGTTTCTTTAGACCATGGAAACCTGTGTACTCTTGTGTTGCTTAGAAACCAAGGAGAACAAGGAGAATACCATCCAGGAGAGGGAGTTGCGCCGGTTGGATTCGGACTGCAGGACAGCACCAACTTCTAACGGCCGCCACGACTTCATACGGACTCCGTTTTGGACGTTCAAGTACTTCATAGAAAGCTTATAAGGTCTACTTTTCAATGGATTTGGCCTCAAGTCCATATCTTATCAGAATCATTCAGAAACGTTGAAATACTACCGAGACCTTTTCTGTCTACGGTGCTGCGCCACCTTATTTTGGCCCGTGGGCTGTGTATCAAGTTGAGCCCATTAGGGGCGCATCCTAGGGTTGGAGAACGACCCCAACACCCTCGAGGTCGTCCTTCCATCTATTTATATGTCTCTAGAGCCGCCATGAACAGTTGGGTTTTGATAGATTGAAGTTTTAGCCACTGCTACTTCGCTTGAAGCGCGCGTGTCGACTAGATCACCCGTCTTCTTGTTATTGGAACCCCACCTCTTGTATTTTCAGATTGAAACTTCATATTTGATTTAGCAATTCAGTGCTTGTTCAACTCGCTCTTGCTTGTTCTACGATTGCTTGCAGGACGAGAGCCCTCGTGGCTGGTTGATCGCGCTTCACAAGATCGCGTTCACCTTCTGGAATCGGTGTATCGGTCACTAAGGCGCAACATCGTGGATAGTTGTAGTCGGGCCGTGAACGTCGGTTTCTCCCACCAATCGTGATTACCTTCTCCATCGAAAGATCGGGACCGAACCTCGCATCACATGGGGGACACTGACACTGGCGTTGCGGGCCATACTCCTAGCCCCGACATCACAATGCCTATCAACGGCCGAGCTGGGACAGGGCCTTCGCCCGTCCATGGGTTTGAAGACATTGCTGAGTCATCAACGCCTGCCACTCGGTCCGGGAGCACGGGGAGGGCTGTCCACTTCCGGTTCACGCCGTTCTGGGCTCAGCGTTTAGCGACTCAGAGTCATCTTCACCGATACACCAGAGACCGGTGGTGAAGAGGGCGAGGCTAGAGACCCCCAGCTCGTCGAGGACGTCGTTGTGGATGACGTGAGCGAGGAGGTGCCAGAGGACATCTTGCCAGAGGTGTGTCTGAGCCTGCGAGCAGCAGCGGCCATGGCGCTATGGAGACGAGCGGGCAACCGACCGCAACGATCTCCACTTCTGATAGCGTTCTTCTGGCTCCGAGCTTCACTGCTAAGGACTTCACCTGCCTTGACAAGCTTTGCTCATTCATCAATGGTCTCAGCTCCTTGGTCTCGCCCTCGACCGTTCAGCTGTTCGTTGATGATCGGTTTGACCTCGACGAGGCAGGCTTGTCGCTTCGTGGTTTATTGACCAAGGTGAACCTTGTCTATTTTACTGCTTTGGTTCGTACTTAGCTTTTTGTCTGTTTCACTCATCTCCTGGCTTTGTCTTTTCCAAGCGCTTTCCCTGGTGGGGTGCTTACGAGCGCATGGCGCACGCCTGCCTAGACAAGGCATTGAAGGCCGAGCGGCTTGCTCAAGAGCAGAGCGTGTTGAAAAAGGCGCTAAAAAAATGCCAAGAGCTTGAACACCGCCCTGAAAGCCGAAGCTAACCAACTCTGGGCGCAGAACGTAGCCCATCGAGTCCGCCTCGCCGACTGCAAAAATGAGCTTGAACGCCTTCACGCGGAGCTGTCGGAGGCAAGGGGGATTGAGGCCGGCACTCGGGCTTCGGCCATTGATGCCAGCTGCACACTGCTTGTGGCGCTGACCCGAATGGGTGCCTTCCCTCCGCCGTTGCCTGAAGACGACGCCCCAGCCGAAGCGTTCACAGATTGGTGCATCGTCGCAGGAGGGGCGGTGGGTGATGCTTCCAGCGTTTTCGGCGACTGCTGTGCCCAGACGGCAGGCTACGATCATCTCCTGGACCTCCTTGCGATCTATAGCCGCGATGTCAAAGACAATAGCGTGTGGGATTGCGGGGACGAAGTTCGGCCCTACTACCGATCCTTCCGAAAAGGTTGGTGGGTGCCGAAAAGCAAGGAGATAGCTGCCGAGCACCTTCACGACCAGCTGAAGAAGCGAGGGCAGCATGAGGCGGCCAAGATGATGCCGGAGGGCGGTGGAGATGTGCCTGAAACCAAGGCGCCGCCGTAGGTGTGACGGCCTCCCCCGACTGGCTATATATACATATATTTTTTTCTCTTTTCGATAGCTAGGATAGCTAGTCTTGCCGATGACCGGCCTTTTGTAAGTTTATGTCTATGTAAGGCCTTCGGCCCCACCTTTGCATATAAATGAAAGTATTGTTTACCTATACCAGGTTTTGCTAAGGTGAAAACTTTGCCTTCCCCGCTTCGATTACCTGCGGCCGGTGATAAATTTGAAGTTTGTTGTGTCCTGGTCACTCGAGAAGATGAGGTACCTAGGTCCCGAAGACCGCGTCCCGGCGATAGTGATTAATGGCTAGAGCTATGCACCGCTCTGTGGTGAATTGGCCGCACATGAACCCTGGGCATGACATGTCCGACTTCGACCGGGACGACCAACTTCGCCGTAGCAATATGGTAGAATTATGGCAAAACTTTCAGATGTCAACTCGTCAGCAAGGGATTCGGGAACGGTGGTATGCGTTCGTCCCTGCCAATTCTCCCACTTGTGAGGTCCCCGTCGTCGCACTAGATAGCGATGATTTGGTCGGGGCCAAAGCACTTGCTCGTGACTCTCCGGTCATCGTCATTAACAGCGACACTTCGACTGAGAACGAGGGGGAGGCTTCGAGCGACTATGCTTTTCGGCGTAAATTTTCTACTCCCAGTCCTACCGGGAGTTTTGTAAGCCTTGTAGACTATAGTTCTTCCGATAGTGAGGCATCTTCCTCTTTGGGATTTGATTTGTAAATTTGTTGTAATGCATTCTATATGTAACTCAATGAGTCATTTAATGCTTGTAATTGGAGATCTTCGAAATAAAGTTACTTTGCGTTATTTTCTTGCCATTTTTTATTGTCGCTTTGACACCATTGGGCTTCAGGGATTATAATGTTTTGGCGTGTAATTAAGGACCGGTTTGCGGGATCCCCTTCGGCAATTAGTCGTACATTCCATAAGCCAGCGTGGGCAACGGCTGGGCTTGTAGCGTCTCTTCTCCCTCTCCTAGGCACCGTTGGTGAGAATGGGCATGATGGAGTTGGGTTGGCTCGGGGTTGGGTTGATCGGCTTCCGAATCCATTGTGGTGCAATGGGGGTAGCCTGGCCAATATGGGGTGTCCTGTTGGCAGGTGCAACCTCAGCGTGGTGTGGATGGTTAGAGAGAGGTTAAGTGAACGGTCCTGTCACAGCCTCTCGTGGGGTGTCATGGTGACACGCGGGCACACGGAATGTGTGTGGGGCTGTGACTTGTGGGTACAGTTGTACACCTCTGGCCAGAGTAAATCTATTTGAATAGCCGCCCCCGAGATCATGGGCATTTTGGTCAAGACTCACCGTGATTAGTCTCACTATAATAAATTGACATGAAAATTTGCTATAGTGTTAGGATGGATGGTTGGGCCTGGTTAACGTGGCGTATCGTTGATCGGTGGAAGATTAATATTGTTCAATTAATCAACTTTTACTGTTTGCGAACTACTATTGTTTGCAATTGCTTTTACGCAAATAAACCCCTAGCCTATCTTTGTCTCCCATGCATTGTGCATATTTGCGGGTGTAACTTGTTGAGTACTGTGGGTGGTACTCAGACTTGCTCCGTTTCCCCTCTCAGTGGTGGAGTACCTGTCCGATGAGAATCATCAGGAGGACTAGGTTGGATCTGCTGTCAAGACGCCTGTGGAATGAAAGCCTCTGCCTGGCTAGTTGTATATAGGCTTTATTTATCTTTATCGCTTCCTTTATGTAAGACAATTTTATTCTATTTGTAAGACGTATTCTGTATGGCAATTTGGTATTGTGTACCCTGGCTTTTCTGAACAGGGATTTAATACACAAAAACGTTTAGAATTCTGGTTATGAATTTTTGGGCGTTACATAATCCTTGTAACCATATTCTTTTACCAAGTCAATACAAACAGGCCACTGGACCGATAGGACTAGAGTTATTACTCTGAGGAGGGTGCAAATATATATAAATATCCTCCTTTGTTTGACATGCATCTTCCCAGTAGATGCAACACGCAAACATGACCGGGTTATTGGATGTCCCGTTATTACGCGTGCATGCATGTCTGCCCCTATCTCTAGGAATAGCCTGCACGTATCCATGCGCTCTCTCTCTCTACAGACAACGCGCCAGCATTTAGCTCTGCACGCATGAAGCTCCACTAGCAAGTTTCAAATGATTTTTTCTCACAATGTACTTATCTGGTCTACTATTTGATTACGTTGTTGTATTCATTGCAACTAAATCTTTACAATATTCTGATGAAAGAAATATACAATCCTTTGATCACGGGCGCTACATCCTTTGATCATGGGGGGCGAGCAATTAGTAGATCAATCACTGGTTAATTCTCCTAATGTTACTGATCAAAGTGATGAGCCTGTTACAGATTCACATCTGGGTCACAAAGCGGAAGCTGGAGCCACGAGAGAAAACTTGGTGCCAAATGGTGAACAAACGGCCGGGCACAATCGTTATTTCATGTAGGCAAGCCACATCAACTGCAATGCGCCTCCTGAGGCTGTTCTGGTGGAGCAGGAGTTTGCACCGATTGAGGTCGATCCACTTGTAGACCTATCTGCATCGCTAGGCGCATGTGTGGCCCCAGCGATGGTTTGTGCGCCGGGATTGGCTCACGCGGAACTCCATGCAAATCTTCCTCGTGGTCCTAGCCTAGCACTGCAGGATCTTCTGCGGCAGGCAACCTAAGATGCACCACAACCAGCTGATGGGGCCACAAGATCTGCTGCGGCAGGGAGAATTTTAGGATCTTCTGAAGATTGGAACTTGCATATCATGGCTTAAAATTCATCAGGAAATCAGTTAGCAGCTTCAAGACCTGTCACAAGAGCTGAAAAGGGGTATTCACAAGCCAAAGGAGTACAAGGATGGGACTGTTAGGTATGGATGCTTATCTACAATTGGGAAACCCCTGAGTTTGCAAGAAGCTTTAGGGAATGAAGATTGGAAGCTAGCTATGCACAAGGAGTTCTCAGCCTTGATGGACAACAAAATGTGGCACCTAGTCTCACCCAAGGAAGGAAAAAATTTGATACATTGTAAATTGGTATACAAGATTAAAAGGAAGGTGGATGGGACCATAGATGGATACAAGGCCCGATTGGTTGCAAAGGGATTCAAGCAGAGGTACGGGATTGACTATGAGGATACTTTCAGTCCAATGGTCAAGGAAGCTAATATAAGATTAGTATTATCTTTTGTAGTCTCTAGGGGATGGAGTGTAAGACAACTTAATGTGCAAAATGCATTTCTTCATGGCTATCTAGACGAAGAAGTGTATATGCGTCAACCCCCAGTCTTTGAGGACAAGAGAAGACCACTTGTCAATGTTTTGTATCGGCAATAATTATATGGTGCTATTTGTTGGACCTAAACTTGATGGATTTGAAAGGACACATGAGATTTATATTGGTTCAGGCCCTCGAGGTGAGGTAATACCCTACTTCCAGTTGTGGTGTATTGCTTTCACGGTATGTGAAATCATTTGCCCCAGGGGGCTCTCTATCCCTCCTTATATACTGGAGGGATGAGGATTACAGGGTAGAAAACCCAGTCGGATATGACCAAGGGCTTTCCTTATCAGTACATATAAACCACGTCCATGCCAAGTTGGCTAGGGCAACTTGAAGTTATTTGCCATGGCCTTATGGTCACCTCTAGCTGCTCGGATCACTAAGGTATACACTGTAAGCTAGGATTCCGGGTTGGTCTTGCCGTCGTACTTCTCTATACCAGTCGGCTTGAAGTCAGATGGCTAGTTGACTTATTGTAGCTTGTGGGTGAACGCCGTCAGTCATTACTCGGATTGTCGAGTGATGTATGTCATGATTCCGAGTGATGCTGACTAGAGCCAGCTGCTCGGCGCCGAGTGATGCTAACTAGAGCCAGCTGCTCGGTGCCGTGCTGAAGCAGATGAAACCGCCGTATCACAGGCTGTCATGTTTGACGGTACAAGAATGTCTCCAGATTGTTGTCGCTGCCAGCATGCTATAGCGGTGATCATTGCCTTGATCCTTGCAATGGACGGGTGGCCTGGTGGTCGGGCCCGAAATGTAAGGTGTCCAACAATATGGCAGCGGCCACGACGTTCTGTTGTGGGGTCACGAAGACGTCGTGGTCGCCTACTTGGGTTTGGAGGACCTCTTGTTGAGCAGTCCGCCTAGTCTTGCACAAGTTGTCATTGCGAGCGTCGCACTTGGCTTGTAGGCGTCGTGCGTCCTTCTTCTGTTGCTCACATAGTCGGCGAGCCTTCTGGCCGCGTAGTCGGCGTGCATCTTGTGTTGGAGTTGATTCCTTTGACACCATGAAGACCTCGCGTGGTGGAGAAAAGCTTCCCGAGTTGCTGTCCGACTGGGATTGGGATTCGGAGTAGTTAAGCAGTGTGATGATGACCCCAACCTCCCTGTACCCGATCTTGAGCGGCTCTAGGCCATATTTGAGACGAATTCCAGAGGATTGAGTCTACCGCATTATATTGGAATTGAAGATTGTTGTGGCGTTGTCGAGTCTGAGTGGGAAATTGACGATCTCGTCTCCCCTGGACCCGATCTCGATCGGCTCGGAGCCGAATCCGAGTCGAATATCAGAAAAGATAGTTATCCCTGAACTCGTAGATCTTGGGTGTTGCCGAAGTAGGATGTTGAAATCTGCTGCAGCATTGAGTAGGCCAACTGGCGCTGAGTTGTCTTGGTCTTTGGCCGATCGGGTGTAAACCGAGTCAGACAAGGTGAGATTACCGAGATTGTTGGCGATGAAGTCGAGGCTCCCGAATCTGATGGCTTGTCCAGGAGAGAAGTTGATGCCGTCGACCTCCTGTGGTTGGATCCATCGGGCGTGATGACGATGATCTTGACAAAGCCCCTACCTGGCACGCCAACTATCGATGTTTTGTATCGGCAATAATTATATGGGGTTATTCGTTGGACCTAAACTCGATGGATTCAAAAGGACACATGAGATTTATACTGGTTCAGGCCCTTGAGGTGAGGTAATACCCTACTTCTAGTTGTACTGTATTGCTTTCGCGGTATGTGGAGTCATCTGCCCTAGGGGCTCTCTATCCCTCCTTATATACTTGAGGGATGAGGATTACAGGGTAGGAAAACCAGTCGGATATGACCAAGGGCTTTCCTTAGCAGTACATAAAGTATCCGGCTAGGACTATATCCCTCTCCTTGTCATGCAAGGTAATATGAAGCCGAGTCCTACTCTATTTTCAATTATAGGGGCCGGCCTACTCTCTGTCTAAGTGGCCGTAATTGACTTCCTTGAGATACCCGGGGCCCATGGCCTCCACACCATTGTTCTATGTAAGCTAGACAAGGCATTGTATGGTCTCAAACAAGCTCCAAGGGCTTGGTACTCGCGCCTAAGCTCCAAGCTACAAGATGTCGATGTTTTACATTGGCAATAAGAATATAGGGCTACTCGTCGGATCGAAACTCGGTGGACTGCAAAGGAACACGAAAGGTTTATACTGGTTCAGGCCCTCGAGATGAGGTAATACTCTACGTCCAATTGTGGTGTATTTCCTTTGAGAATGTATGATTGTGATCTTGGTGATTTTGGTGAACCTGCCCTCAGAGGGCGCCCTGCCTCCCCTTATATACTGGGGGACAGAGTTACAAAGTAGGACCCCAGTCAAACTACGACCAAGGGATCTCCTTCTAGGAACACAACGTGCCTGACTAGGACTGCATTTTTCCTGTCGTACAAGGTTAAGTCTGCCGAGTTCTATAGTATCCCTAATTACAAGGCTAGGCCCATCCTCTGTCCGAGTGGCCCATATGCTTGTCATGAGGTACCTGGGGCCCATGGCCTCCATAGTAGCCCCTAAGACCCTTCATAGTTGAGTCACAACTGATGCCGAGTGCTCATCCTCCACGGTGAAGAACTCCCGAGTGCATTGTTCCTGAGTGCTCTTTGTCTGAGTGCTTCTTCTTCCCAAGTCCTGCTTCATGTCAGCTGGCAGCGAGGCTATGAAGGGCTTCATATAGAAATATGAATAGTGTGTGCCGAATAAGCGCACCTATTAGGTGTAGCCTCCGACTTGTGCTTAATTATGAATCAATTAAACACAAAGTCAAAGATCTTTAACCTTGTAGTCTTTCCCAAGTGGTGAACTTGTCGATGTTTTACACCGGCGATATGAATATGGGGCTACTCGGTGGATTGCAAAGGAACAAGGAGAGGTTTATACTGGTTCAGGTCCTCGATGTGAGGTAATACCCTACGTCCAGTTGTGGTGTTATTCCTTTGAGGATTTGTGTTTGCTTCTATGAGCTCGTGCCCTCTGGGGGCGCCCTGCCTCACCTTATATACTGGGGGCAGGGGTACAAGGTAGGAGTCCCAGCCGGATACGGCCAAGGGATCACCTCTTAGAGATACAATCTACCCGACTAGGACTATATATTCCTTATTGTACAAGGCAAAGTCTGCCGGGTGCTACTATATCTCTAATTACAAGTCTCGGCCCAACCTCTATCCGAGTGGTCCATATGGTTGTGATGAGGTACCCGGGGCCCATGGCCTCCACAATAGCCCCTGAGACCTTCATAGTTGAGTCACAGCTGATGTCGAGTGCTCATCCTCCACGGTGAAGATTGCCCGAGTGCATTGCTCCCGAGTACTCTTTGTCTAAGTGCTTCTTCTTCCCAAGTCCTGCTTCATGTCAGCTGGTAGCGAGGCTATGAAGGGCTTCATGTAGATGTATGAATAGTGTGCGCTGAATAGGCGCACCTATTAGGTGTAGCCCCCGACTTTGTGCTTAATTGTGAAGACAATTAAACAAAAAGTCAAAGATCTTGAACCTTGTAGTCTTTCCCGAGTAGTATACTACTGGTATATGAGACTCTTCGGTATCATGTCAACTGGAATATGATTTATAGTCTTGCCGAGTAGCATGCCACTCGTATATGGGACTCTTTAGCTTCATGTCAGCTGGAAAGGGGGTTTATAGTCTTTCCCGAGTGGCGTCCCACTCGAAAGTTAGACTCCTCAGTGTCATGTCAGCTGGAATAATGTCGCTCATAGCAAGCTATTGGCCAGGCATGTAGGCCGAGTACCATTTTATGAAATTAAATCCATTGCATGGTCAGGTGTACTCGAGAAAGATACCTGCATCCCCAATTTTAATGAAGACTAGCTTGTGATCCTTATAAGGATATATCCTCGATACCTGGTGGAGAAGACAGATACCCAAACACATGTGTTTAGCAATTAGGTCTTCATGAAGCATATCTGTTTACCTCATCGGTTCCTATTGGTAGCATCAGCACTGCAATTTTAACCTAGCCTGTGAGCGGCCCATATTGAGAGTGCTACTATAGAAACTCATATCTTGGTGGCCTAATACTGACTTTGCGAGCCCAAGCCCACGAGTCGGAAACAGCTCTATAAAAGGTGGGGAGAGAGAGAAGATTCCTTCATCTTCTCCAATCCACCAATCATTTCGTCTTCTGCTTCGGCACCGAAATTTCACCTCCCGCTCCTCTAGGGTTCACTGTTACTTGCTCTTCCCTACCAGAACTCGGGGGGTTCCTCGTCCATTCCAAACCTCCAGCAACATTTCCCCCAAATTTTCTCATCCCCAACCATGTCGAAGGCTTCGGATTTTGTGGGTTCGTATGACAAGGTCTGGCCGACTTCAGATTGCGGGTCAGCGAAGTTGAAGCTTCTGGAGAAGCAGCTAAAGTTGCAGAGCCAGGAGATTATCCACTGGCGTCTGGCTAAGGACGAATCGGTTCCGGAGCCCTAGGGCGGTGAGACCGTCGTTTTTGCCTCTTTTTTCCACCAGGGTCTTTCTCTTCCATCTTCCGAGTTCTTTCGCCAGCTTCTTTCTTTTTACGAGCTCGAGTTGGTGAATTTGAACCCCAACTCAATTCTTCAGATCTCCATTTTCGTGACTCTTTGAGAGTGGTTCTTGGGTGTGGAACCCCATCTGAATCTGTTCTGGTATTTGTGCCACATCAAGCCCCAACCTTCCAAAAATAAAATTCAAGTGATTGGGGGGGGGGGGGGGCTGGTGTCCAACTTAGGAACGAAATGAAGAAGATCTACTTAGATATTCCTTTGAAATCTTCTCTCAAAGGCTGGCATAAGGAATGGTTTTACTGTTCCGATTTGGAGCCATGCCTTCTCCCTTTTATGGGTCTGCCCCTGGTGATTATCGCCAAGTGGTCGTCTCTGCCCACCTCTAAAGAAATGGGGCAGGTTAATACGCTTGTCGGTAGCATCAGCAAGCTGAAGAAAGCCGGGTTGACTGGTCCATGGGTGGCTAGACGCTTCTTGACTCAGGGCCTCAGGCCGCTAAAGCTGAGGTGCCACTTCGGCTGGGACTACAAGGGCAAAGGTGATCCCAGCCGGGAATTCTCTGACCTGATAGACAAGTATAAGGTGACCGACATCCTACTAGATTTCTTCGCCAGTGGGGTGGTCGAAACCGAGGACACAGATCGGTCTATGGCGGCTTATAGCAAGAAGAGGCCACGCCCGAAGGTAACCTTTGCTGATGTTATCTTGTAGTTCATCTTTGGTGAATGCTTGCAGACATGTGCCCATATTGGCTTCACAGTGTATAACTTGTATTGTTGAACTGCTTGCAGTCATGTTTGGAGTTTGATGATGACTCCAAAAAATTATCGGCCTGGAAATCGAAGAAGAGGCCAAGAAGTCCTTCTGCTGACCAGCCCGACTCCAAGAGAGCGGGGAAGAGACCTGTTGTAAACCAGGGCCAGAAGAAGGTTATGAGGCCGAGTGCCGTAGCCAGGAGTTTAAAGATAAAAGACCCCGCCGATACAGTAACCAGGCCATTGAATCCCAGACCGGGACCGGTGCGGTCGGGCTCAGCAACATCGAGCCCAACATGAGTGCCGTCGAGTACAAGGTCAACTCCAGCGCCGCTAGGCTCAGCAACATTGAGCCCAAGGACGGCGCCGCCGAGTACTTGGGCACCCCAGCCGGCCGCACCAGGAGTGGGGCCAACCAGGATAGAAGTGCCGTAGCCGACTGTCACGCCGACTGGCCCGACAGCCGGTCGCAGCCCACCGCTAGGGTCTAGATCACCCGGGCAGAAGCTTAAGTTCTCCAAGAGGTAAGTTGCTCTGGATCTTCTGGAAATTTTGTTCGTCGTGGTAGTGTCTTGAAGTTTGACTTGTTACGCAGGAAGTGGGCCGATATTGATCTCAAGGAGACCGCTCCAGCCACTCCTGTTGTAGAGCCAGCCCTAGCTGAGCCAACGCCAGTGAGCACACCTGCTGAGCCGGCGCTGGTCCCAGTTGCAGAAACTGAGACGGTCCCGACTGTAGGTCCGCCGACACCGGCCGACCAAGGGGTGGCCATTGAAGCTACTGCTCCAGCCCCTGAGCCAGCCCCGAGGCCCCAGAGACTGCTGAGTTGGGGGCCAGGACCCCGTCGCCGTCCTTGTCACCATCATCGTCGTCGTCGTCGATGTCTTCTCCTCCAGACAGACCGGACCTCCCCAAGCTCGAAGCTCCTCCCCGCAAGTTCTCGCGGACATTCTGTTGGACGGTGCCCGACGGAACCATGAGGAGTTACAAGCATGATGAGGTTGCGGCAGAAAAGGAGCGTGAAGACTTGCTTCGTGCCACAATCGCCGCGTCCTAGGGGATTCAGGTATGATTTCCATTGTATTGGAATCTTGGTAGTCTTCCTCATACGAGTGTTCAGACGTTTGACTTTGCTTTGACCTGTTTCTCCCCGAGCAGAAGCTTGTTGATCACTCGGAGAAGATGCATGAGGTGCTGACCCGGGTTGCCCCCTGGCTCCAAGAATTGGACCAGCTCCGGTCCCTAAAGACCGTATTGGAGGAGCGCCATCAAGAGAGGGAAACTTGGCGGAAGGACGCCATCACCCAGCTCAGGAATGAGAATTGGGACCAAGCCAAGAAGATGAGAGGTAAGCCTCCAGAATACTTCTTCCTGACCAAATCCTTAGTATATTTCTCCAGCTGTGTTGTTCCCGACTGCCCAGTTGTGTCTTGACTGCAACATTGAGTTCTTGACTAATCTGTCGTGCAGCCCTCGAAGCCGAGCTGAAGACCCGAACAGAGAGAGAAATCCAGTTGAAGGAGGCCGAGAGAGCCAGGGCCGGGCTTGAAAAAGACAAAGCCAGCTTTCGCAGAGGAGATAAGGGTTGTCAAGGAGTCACGGGAAACCCTTGCCGAGTCCATGAAAGGGCTCCTTGACATCATGGATCCTTGCGATGTGGGAACCAGCTCCAGCACGATCTTCCAAGTGGAGGCGCGCCTTAAGGATGCACCAAGTGCCCTGAAGAGGTACTCGGATGAGCATGTTGTTGCCAGCGTGGCCCAGACCCTGGCGATGACCAAGTCCATCTACCCAAGGGCAGATATTGAAGCCATCGGGGAGGGGTTTGCCGAGGAGACGACACTCGAGGAGGCGCTGAAGCTGATAGCCAAAACGAGGCCGACTGCAGAGGTTATCACCTGGGACCTAGGTATGTAAGAACAGTCCATCATGCAGTCGGTGCATATAAACTTTTGTGAAAACATGTGTAAATATATGTGCAATGCCGCCAAGCTCTGAGTTATTACTCAGTTGTCATTAGCTTTCCCCGATTATATAGTCTACGCCGAGTTAGTCTATAGGAACTTAATAAAATCGTTCACGGCAGAGAGCTATACTCGGGCAAATGTGACAAAGTCGTAGTAAAACTTCATAACTTAAGTAAAACAAGCTTGTATATTATTGACAAAACACATATAATACATACAGCCCCCGACTCACTACTCGGTTGAAACAAGCGGCGTAGTGAGTCAGAGAAAAACTATACACATGGGAAAGTATAAAACTCAGGTATAGAAAGGACGTAGCTATTCTATATTCTATGAGTTGCTGATGAGGGCACCGTCTTTGGTCTTCAGTCGGTAGGTGCCTGGCCGAGTAACCTCAGTGATAATGAACGGCCCTTCCCAGATTGGGGATAGTTTATCCCTGTCTTTGGTGGTTTGTATTTTTCTCAAGATGAGATCTCCAACCAAAAAGGCGTGGCCACGGACATTGTGATTGTGATAACGATGCAGGCCTTGAAGATACCTTGCCGACTGGATTGTTGCGATATCCCTCGCTTCTTCCAACTGATCTAGTTCGACCAATCGGGTATTGTTGGAGATGTCTTCTAACTAAGCCCGAACTCGCGGAGAGCCGAACTCTAACCCAGTTGGTAGCATAGCCTCAGCACCATAGACCAGAAAGAAAGGGGATTGCCCAGTTGCTTAACTAACCGTGGTTCTTAGGGACCAGAGTACAGATGGGAGTTCATGTACCCACCATCCCGCGTATGGTTGTAGTCGGTCAAATATCCTGGCCTTGATACCTTGTAAGACCATACCATTGGCTCGTTCAACCTGCCCATTGCTCCGCGGGTGTGCCATAGACGCATAGCAGATCTTGATGCTGAAGTTGTCACAGAAATCTTGAAACACGCCACCCGTGAATTGAGTACCGTTGTCGGTGATGATGCGGTTGGGGACCCCGAATCGGTATAATACACTCATGATGAAGTCCTTTGCTTGTGCCACTGTTATGGTTGCAACAGGTTTGGCCTCAATCCACTTGGTGAATTTATCCACTGTGACGAACAAGTGTGTGAACCCTCCTGGCACTTTCTTGAAGGGCCCGACCATGTCAAGCCCCATACTGCAAAGGGCCAAGAGATGGGGATTGTTTGGAGTTCTTGGGCTAGGAGATTGGTTTGTCTAGCATAGAACTGGCAACCCTCGCATGTGCGAACAATGTCTTTAGCGTCTGTTACTGTTGTTGGCCAGAAAAATCCCTGCCGGTAAGCCTTTTCGACTAACGTCCTGGATGCGGCATGGTTGCAACATATACCCGAGTGGATCGACTACAGAATCTGCTTGCCCTCCTCAGTGGTGACGCATCGCATGAGGACACCAGATGCACTTCTTCAGTACAGGTCTTCTCGGACGACTAGGAAACTCTTGCTTCGGCATTTGACTTGTTCGGCTTGACTGCGATCTTCTAGGAGTTCGTCGTCCAAGAGGAATTTGAGAACAGGAGTCTGCCAATCTTGACATATGTGCAGCACCTCGTCTGTTGCTGGGGTAGGTTTGCCTCCCGACTGCTTTGGCACTGGTTTCTTCTTGACTGATGGCTCCATAAGTTGCTCGACAAAGATCCTTGTCGGGACCGCTTCTCGCTTGGATCCTATATTTGACAATTCATCATCAGCATCATTGTATTGTCATAGGACATGTGTTATCTCCAGCCCGTCGAACTTGTTTTCCAGCTTGCGGACCTCCTGACAGTATGCCCCCATGGTATCGTCGAGACATGTCCAGTCCTTCATGACTTGGTTCACCACGAGTTGAGAATCTCCACGCACAACCAGTGGATGTATGCCGAGTGATATAGCAATGCGGAGCCTGTGGATAAGTGCCTCGTACTCGGCGATGTTGTGGGAAGCCGGGAAGTGGATTTTAGAATGTACTTGAGTTTTTCGCCGATGGGGGACGTCAGTACGACGCTGGCCCCAGTGCCGTCGATCCATAGAGAACCATCGAAGTACATTGTCCAATACTCTAGCTTCGCTGTTGATGTAGGCATTTGAACTTCTGTCCACTCGGCCACGCAGTCGGCTAGAGCTTGTGATTTGATTGCTGTCCGTGGCTGAAAGGTGATATCGAACGCCATCAACTCGAGCGCCCATTTAGCGATTCGGCCGATGGCCTCACGATTATGCAGGACGTCCCCGAGTGGATACGATGTGACCACCATGACTTGATGTGCTTGGAAATAGTGCACCAGCTTCCGGACAGTGATGAGTAGGCCGTATAGCAGCTTCTGGACCTACGGATATCTCACCTCTGAGTCGGCAAGGACCTCGCTGACAAAGGAGACTGGCCGTTGAACTTTTTGGATGTGACCCGATTCGGATCACTGGACTACCAGCACCGTGCTGACTACCTGAGTAGTTGCCGCCAGATATAGCATTAGCGGTTTTTGGGGCATGGGTGACGCCAACACGGGAGGTGATGTGAGAAATTGTTTGAAGTCTTTGAAGGCTTGCTGGGCTTCGGGAGTCCATTGGAAATTGTCTACTTTCTTCAATAGCTTGAAGAAGGGCATGCCTTATTCGCCCAGTCGAGAAATAAATCCGCCATGCAGCCTGTCAGCTTCTGGACATCCTTTTGGTTAGTTGGGGGTGCCATGTTCATGATTGCATTGACTTTCTCTGGGTTGGCCTCGATGCCGCGGTGCAAGATGATGAAGCCGAGTAACTTGCCGGATAGTACACCGAAGGCGCACTTTTCCGGGTTCAACTTCATCTTGAATCTTTGAAGATTTTGGAAGGTTTCTTCCAGATTAGTGATGAGGTCTTCTTTGGACTTGGTCTTGATCACCACATCATCGACGTAGGCTTCCACGTTGCGCCTGATCTGAGTGTGCAAACACCACTGAATTGCGCATTGATACGTTGCTCCAGCATTTTTCAAACCGAACGGCATAGTGATGTAGCAGTACGCTCTAAACGGCGTGATGAAAGACGTCTTTAGGCAGTCCTCCTCCTTCAGGCTGATTTGATGGTATCTCGACTAACAGTCGAGAAAGCTGAGAAGTTCGCACCCCGCAGTTGAATCCACCACCTGATCTATTCTTGGTAGACCAAATGGATCCTTGGGGCATGCCTTGTTGAGATCGGTGTAGTCGATGCACATGCGCCATTTACCGTTTTTCTTCTGAACCAGAACTAGGTTTGCCAGCCAATCCGGGTGATAGACCTCTTTGATGAACCTGGCTGCGAGGAGCTTGGTTATCTCCTCCCGAATAGCATCTTTGCGGTCCTAGGCGAAGCATCGTAGCCGTTGCTTGATTGGCTTGGCATCTGTCTTGACGTTGAGGGCGTGCTCGATCACCTCCCTTGGTACGCCCGGCATGTTGGACGGTTTCCACGCGAAGATGTCTTTATTGGCTTGGAGGAAGGTTGATGTCTTCCTATTTGGGGTCGAGTCTGGTCCCAACAAGAGTAGTCTTGGAGGGGTTGGAAGGGTCTAGGGGGATCTTCTTTGTGTCAGAGTCCGTTGAAATTCCTGACTTCGCTGCTTTTTTGGCCGAAACATAGTCATCCTCGACTTCGGTTGTGACGGCTTGCCGAATGCTGTTGCGCCTGACTGCCACCTCTTGTGATTGAACCAGTTCACAGCTCTCCTTGTCGCAGGTTAAGGTTTGCTTAACGTCACTATAGAGGGAGAGTACTCCTGCTGGCCCGGGCATTTTGAGCACCATGTAGGTATAGTGCGGTACCGCCATGAATTTGGCGAGCACCGGTCGTCCGAGTATTGCGTGATACGCGGTCTCGAAGTCGGTGACCTCAAAGCAGATGTTTTCTGTGCGGAAGTTATCCCGCGTACCGAAGGTAATCGGCAAGGTTATCTGCCCGAGTGGTGTTGAAGATAGGCCTGGAATTATCCCGTGGAAGGGTGCCGTACTCAGCCGCAGATCTGAACGAGGAATCTTTATCTTGTCCAGGGTCTTGGCAAAGAGGATATTGAGCGCGCTGCCTCCATCTATGAGAACCTTCTTCAACTTGATATTCTTGACGACCGGGTCCAGGACGAGTGGGTAGCGTCCCGGGTGTGAAACCTGATCTGGATGATCTACGCGGGTGAACATGATGGACGTCTCTGAGCAGCGCAAATACTAGGGGCCATCTGCTGTAGAGATTGCATTGTTGTCACGTGCGGTTAGCTTCTGCTTCCGTTTGTACTCATACGCAGATGGCCCTCAGAAGATGTGGTTGAGCTCGGCATGGGGATCTTGAAAATTGTCGGCCGGGTCCTGATCTGGCTTGTCTTTGCTCTTGTCGGCACCAGATGATGAAGCTTGCTCGGAGGCAAACTTCTTGAGCATGAAGCAGTCTTTGGCCGCGTGCTTGCCTTTGGGGTGGAAGGGGAATGGCCCGTTCATGACTTTCTGGTAGTCGTTGTTCCGTTGGGGCCGTGACCAAGTTCGCTCCATGTTGGCCACCTCGTTCTCCGACTTCCGCTTGCGGTTGCCGGACTTGTTCTGTGATGGCTCGTTGTTGGGTTTCGCCTTCTGGTCCTTCTGCCGGGACTCCTTCTTCTCGTCGAGGGCCTCTGCGACTGCTTCGGCCGAGTCAGTGTATTTGTTTGCCATATCAAAGAGAGCCCGGATGGTGGCTAGAGGCTTCCAAGTAAACTTCGCGATGAACGGGGCGTCCTTTACTCCCTTGCAGAATTCGGCGATGACGGCCTCATCCTTGATCATTGGGATCTGGTTGCACTTCACAGAGAACCTCTTGATAAAGTCGCGTAGAGACTCATTCTTCTTCTAGTGCAGTTGGTATAGATCATGCTCAGAAGATGGCCTCTCGTAGGTCCCTTGAAAGTTAGCGATGAACTGCTCCCTAAGTTCTCCCTAGGAACCGATCGACCTTCTCGAGAGCCCTGTTAGCCATGTCCTCGCTGAGTCGGCCAGGGCGACCGGGAGGTAGTTAGCCATGGCTTTACGGTCACCTCCGGCAACTCGAATTGCCAGGGTGTATATGGTGAGCCAGGACTCGGGGTTGGTTTTGCCGTCGTATTTCTCGATCCCCATAGGCTTGAAGCCCGACGGCCAGTCGACTTCCTGTAGCTCGTGGGTGAAAGCTGGAACGCCTTCATCTTCATGAGGGCTCCGGCTCCGACCACGGTGGTTAAACTGCTCGTGGTGAAGGCCAAAACGCTCATGCTCATCCTCCATTCAGCGGGGCTCGTTCTCTTCGCGTTCGCGGCGCCGAGCGTTGATGTTGTGGCGAAGGTCGCATTGTAGTTGGACTCGGAGGTCTTGGTTGAACCGGCGGTTGTTCTGGTGATGCTGCCGATCGTTGTTATTGGTGTTGCCGAGTGATGTTTGCCGCGACTCCTCATGTGGCTGACTTGAGCCAGCCACCCAGCGTCATGCTGATATAGATGAGCCTGCTGTCGGAGAACCCGACCGGTTAGTCGGAACTAGTGTGTCGCCCGACTACTGGTGTTGCTGACAGGCAGCAGCTGTAATCATCGCCTTGATCCTGGCGATAGTCAGGGTGGCCTGGTGATCAGGCCTGAGCTGGAGTGTGTCTAGCAGAGTTGTAGCGGCCATGACGTTTTGTTGTGGCGTGACGAAGACATCGTGATCGCCGACTTTGGTTTGGAGAATCTGTTGCTGAGCGGTTCACCCAGCCTTGCGTAGGTCGTCGTTGCGAGCCTCGCGGTCAGCTTCCTCCTGTTGCCGTAGTTGGCGTGCCTCCTCTTGTTGCTCCTCTTGTAGTTGACGTACCTCTAGTGGAGGGGTCGAAGCCATGAAGACCTCTCGGGGCAGAAGGAAACTCGCCTGACTGGAGTCCAAACTAGTGTTCGAACCGTTGTCCGACTTGGAGTCGGAATCCGAGTAGTTGACTAGAGTAAGAACGACTTCGACCTCCCTAGATCCAATCTGAAACAGCTCTGAG
This sequence comes from Oryza meyeriana var. granulata, assembly GCA_003991445.1. Classification (NCBI taxonomy): domain Eukaryota; kingdom Viridiplantae; phylum Streptophyta; class Magnoliopsida; order Poales; family Poaceae; genus Oryza; species Oryza meyeriana. The sequence continues at coordinate 63,628 of RYFJ01000698.1, forward strand.
CCATGTCCAAACTGAATTGCAGGGGATCGGGTCTGCCATGTAAGATGTAGATCCACGGCGTTGCCGAGCCTGTGCGGGAAATTGACGATCTCTCCCTTTCCTAGCCCAACCCGAGCTGGCTCAAGGCCTAGCGTGAGTTGGACACCGAAGGAGAGAGTTGACCCTTGGCTCGGCGAAGTAGAAGATTGCTGCATTAGATTGATGATAGTTGGCGTAGCGTCTTGTGAGCCGACTGGCGCGTAGTCGGCTGGTTCCTCGGCCGGTTGGATTGGATCTTCATCAGCCAAGGTGAGATTGCCGATCTAGTCAGCGACGAAGTCGAGGCTTCTGAAGGTTATTGTGTCTCCAGGGGAGAATTTGTCGCCGTCGACCCCGCTTGTTGGATCCATCGAGATTGTTGATGTTGATCTCGTCGAAGCCCCTACCTAGCGCGCCAACTATCAATGTTTTACACCGGCAGTATGAATATGGGGCTACTCGGCGGATGGAAACTCGGTGGATTGCAAAGGAACAAGGAGAGGTTTATACTGGTTAAGGCCGTCGATGTGAGGTAATACCCTATGTCCAGTTGTGGTGTTATTCCTTTGAGGATTTGTGTTTGCTTCTATGAGCTCATGCCCTCTAGGGGCGCCCTGCCTCCCCTTATATACAGGGGGACAGGGGTACAAGGTAGGAGTCCCAGCCAAATACGGCCAAGGGATCTCCTCTTAGAGATACAATCTACCCGACTAGGATTGTATATTCCTTATTGTACAAGGCAAAGTCTCCCGGGTGCTAGTATATCTCTAATTACAAGTCTCGGCCCATCCTCTATCCAAGTGGTCCATATGCTTGTGATGAGGTACCTGGGGCCCATGGCCTCCACAGTACTATTAGTATATGAGACTCTTCAGCATTATGTCAGCTGGAATGATTTTTGCTCATGGTAATCAGTGGCTAAGCATGTAAGCCGAGTACCACTTTGTGGATTTTAACCCAATATGTGGTCAAGTGTAATTGAGAGATACCTGCATCCCCAATTTTAATAGAGACTAGCCGTTGATCCTTATAAGGATATATCCTCAATATCTAGTAAATAATGCAGATACCCTAATGTATACACCCGGCTATAGGCTTAGCATGAAGCGTATCTTGATTATTTGATCGGTTTCTGTGAGTAGCACCAGCACTATGATTTTAACACAGCCAGCGAGCGGCCCAAATAGAGTGTGCTACTGTAGAAACTCATATCTTGTGGCCCAGTACCAAATTTGTAGGCCCAAGCCCACTTATCAGCACAGGCTCTATACAGGTGAGGAGAGAGAGAAAAGATTCCCTCATCTTCTCCACTCCACCAATTGTTTCGTCTTCCAACTTCCGCACCGAAATTTCGCACCTTGCCTCGCTAGGGTTCGCCATTGCTAGCACTTCTGGCTCAAAACTGGGGCGATTCCGCTCTACTACATCAAATCCAAGCTCCAAATAGCATTTCCCCCAAATCTCCTCGCCTCTAGTCATGCCGAGAGCTTTAAAAATCTCGGAGGTGTCTGCTGAGACCTGGCCGACGTCGGATTGCGGTTCGACAAAGTTGAAGTATCTAGAGAAGTCGCTGAGATTGCAGTGCCGTGAAGTCATCCATTGGCATCCGACTGAAGGGGAATCGATTCTGGCTCCCCAATCTGGTAAGACGATAGTCTTCGCCTCTTTCTTTGACCAAGGTCTTGCTCTTCCTTCTTCGGATTTTCTCTGCCAACTCCTTTCTTCTATGAGCTAGAGTTGGTGAATCTGAATCCCAACTCCATTTTGCAAATATCTATCTTTGCAGTCTGTGTGAATGCTTTCTGGGTGTGAAGCCCCATTTCAATCTGTTTAGATATCTATTCCACATCAAACCTCGGCCCTCCAAAAACAAAGTCCAAGTGATAGGGGGAGCCGGTCTCCAGCTTAGGAACGAGATGAAAAAGATCTATCTTCATGTTCCTCTGAAAACTTCCCTTAAGGGCTGGCATAGAGAATGGTTCTATTGCTCTGATCTCGAAGCTCGTCTGCCCCTTTTTACTGGTTTGTCTCTAGAGGTTGTGCCCAGCTGGTCTTCTGTGCCAAACTTTGAGGAGATGGGCCATGTGTATTAGTTGATTGAGAGAATGGACAAGCTGAAGAGTTTTGGATTCAATGGTCCCTGGGTGGCCAGATGTTTCCTGAACTGCTGTATTAGGCCCTTGAAGCTGAGAAACCACTTTGGCTGGGATTACAAGGGCAAAAATGATCCTAGCCGAGTATACCCAGATTTGACTGACAAGCACAAGGTGACTGATATCTTGCTCAGCTTTTTCGCCAATAGGGTGGTTGAGACAGAAGATGCAGAGCGCGCCACCACGGCTTATAGCCAAAAAAGGCCTCGTCCAGAGGTAATATTGAAATGCCGATTGCTGAATTGCTATCCATCTGTAATGAATGTTTGTGGATGTATATCCTAGATTGCTTTGAAATGTATGATGTATATTGTTGAATCACTTGCAGGAATGTGAGGAGTTTGATGATGACTCCCAAACTTTGTTAGCCACCAAATCGAAGAAGAGGCCATTGAGTCCTTTTGCTGCCTAGCCCAACTCCAAGAGAGCTGGGAAGAAACCTGTCGAAGACCCGGGCAAGAAGAGAGCTAGCAAGTCGAGTACAGCAGCCGGGAGCCTAAAGATAAAAGACACCGCCAGCACTGCTCCCAGGCCGCTGAGTTCAAAGCCATCGCCTCCAAGCCCGAGACCAACACCACCAAGCTCAGCAACATCGAGCCCAAGGCTGGTGCCGCTGAGTACGAGATCAGCAACATCGAGCCAAAGAGCGGCGCCACCAATGCTTCGATGCCCCAGTCAGCCATACCAGAGACTGGGCCGACCAAGAGCAAAATGCCACCACTGACTGCCACGCTGACTAGCCCGATTGCTAGCAGCTCTCCACTGCCGACATCTGGAGCACCCTCGTGAAGGTTCAAGACCTCCAAGAGGTAAACAATCTTGAATCTTCTGAAAATCTTGATCAGTGTAGTAGTGACTTGATATTTGACCCATTGTGCAGGAGACGAGTAAACATAGATCCCAAGGAGACTATGCCGACTGCTCCTGTTGCTGAGCCAGCCCCAGCAGAGCCAACACCAACAAGCTCATCTGTTGAGCCGATGACTGCCCCAGTTGTAGAAACTGAAGCTATCCCGACAGCAGGACTGCTAGTGCCGGCTGACCAAGGGGTGAATACTGAAACCGTTGCTCCAGCCCCTGAGCAAGTCCCTAAAGCTCTAGCAGCCACCGAGTCAGGAGCCAGGACCTTGTCGCCATCCATATTGTCATCGTCTTCAGATGAAGTGGATCTCCACAGACTTGAAGCCCCTCCCCGTAGGTTCCCGAGAACATTCCATTGGGTATCCCCCGAGGGAGTTGCGGAAAGCTACGAGCATGATGAGGAGGTAGTGGAAAGGGAGCATGAAGTTCTTCTTCGGGCCGCAATCACCGCGTCCCGGGGAGTCCAGGTATGACTCTCGCCACATTGAGTTCTTGACAGTCTTCCTTGTATTGGTTCTCTGCCTCTTGACTCTGTTTTGTTCTATTCTTGCTCCGAGCAGAAGATAGTTGACCGCTCAAAAAAAGTGAACAAGGTCTTGACCCAGCTCGCCCCCCATCTCCAACGATTGGGCCAGCTCCAGGCTGCCAAGGCCGACCTGGAACGGTCTAGTCAGGAGAGGGAGACTTGACTAAGGGGAGCAGTTGACCAGCTCAGGGATGAAAAGTGGGCTCTAGCCGAGAAGATCAGAAGTAAGTCTCCTGTATTTCTCTTCTCGAATAAATCCCAAGCATACTTCTCTAGCTTTGTTGTTTCCCGACTGCCCGGTTGAGTCCTGACTGTAATCTCAAATTCTTGACTATTCTGATATATAGCCCTTGAAGATGAGTTGAAGACCCAGACAGAGGAGAAAAAACAACATGAACTTGAGCTGATGAAAGTTGAAAAGGCTAAAGCTGAACTAGAGAAGGCCAAAGCCAAAGTAGAGGCTGACTATGCAAGTAAGCCTTTCCTCTGACAATAACCTTAATCAATCCTTTTGTTAATCCGACTGCAGTTTTGGCTAAGAAGTATACTTGTCAATGAATCTGAGCAGCTTCGAGAGCCAATGCCCAAACCCAATTCCAAGCCTTTGAAGAGGAGATTAAAGTCATCAAGGAGTCATGAGAGATTCTTGCCGAATCCGTGAAAGGGCTCCTTGATATTATGGACCCTCACCACGTTGGGACCAACTCCAGTACAGTCTCCCAGGTGCAGGCGCGCCTTAGCGAAGCCCCGAGTATCTTAAAAAGGTACTCGAATGAGTGCGTTGCTGTCAGCGTGGCCTAGACCCTTGCCATGACCAGGTCGATCTACCCTAGGGTAGACCTCAAGGCCATCGGTGAGGGGTTTGCCGAAGAGACAACACCTGAGGAAGCACTGGAGTTGATCACCCAGGCGAGGCCGACTACAGAGGCGATCACAAAAGACCTGGGAATGTAAGAACAAACCATTATGCAGTTGGTGTATATAAAGCTTTTGTAAAGACGTGTAAATATATGTACAATGCCGCCAAGTTCTTGATTTTCCTTAGTTATCATTAGCTTTACCCGACTATATAGTCTGCGTCGAGTTGATCGATAGGAACTTAATAAAAATCGTTCACCTCAAAGAGCTATAATACTTCATAACTTAGATAAAACAAGCTCGTATTTTGTTAACAAAGCACATATAATACATGCAGCCCCCGACTCACTCCTCGCTTGAAACAAGCGACGTAGTGAGTCAGAGAAAAACTTTATACATATGCATGTGGGAAAGTACAAAACTCAGGTATAGAAAAGGACATAGCTGTTCTATATTCCATGAGTTGCTGACTAGGGCACCGTCTTCAGTCTTCAGTCGGTAGGCACTCGGCCAAGTCACCTAAGCGATAATGAACGGCCCTTCCTACAAGGGGGATAGTTTATGCTTGTCTTTGGTGGTTTGTATTTTTCTCAAGACGAGATCTCCGACCAAAAAGGCGTGGCCATGGACATTTCGACTGTGATAACGATGCAGGCCTTGAAGATACCTTGCCGACTGGATGATTGTGATGTCCCTAGCTTCCTCCAACTGATCGAGTTGAACCGGTCGGTTTTTGTTGGATTTAACTTCTGAGTATTCCCGAACTCGCGGAGAGCCAAACTCTAACTCGGTTGGTAACACAGCCTCAGCACCATAGCCAGAAAGAAAGGGGATTGCCCTGTTGCCCGACTAATCATGGTTCTCAAAGGCTAGAGAACAGATGTGAGTTTTTGTACCCACCGCCCTGCATATGGTTGTAGTCGGTCGAATATCCTAGCCTTGATACCTTATAAGACCATGCCATTAGCACGCTCAACCTGTCCATTACTTCGTGGGTGTGCCACAGAAGTATAACAGATCTTGATGCCGAAATCGTCCTAGAAATCTTGAAATACGCCGCCCGTGAACTGAGTACCGTTGTCCGTGATGATGTGGTTAGGAACCCCAAATTGGTACAGTATACTCATGATGAAGTCCTTTGTTCGTGCCGCTATTATGGTAGCAACCGGTTTTGCCTCAATCCACTTTGTGAATTTGTCCACTACGACGAACAAGTGTGTGAACCCTCCTGGCGCTTTCTTGAAAGGCCCAACCATGTCAAGCCCCTAGACTGTAAAGGGCCAAGAGATTGGAATGGTTTGAAGTTCTTAGGCTGGAAGATTTGTTTGTCTTGCATAGAATTGACAACCCTCGCATATGCGAACTATGTCTTTAGCATCTGTTACTGCTGTTGTCTAGAAAAATCCCTGCCTATAAGCCTTTCTGACTAATGTTCTAGATGCGGCATGGTTGCCACATATGCCCGAGTGGATCGATTGCAGAATCTGCTTGCCCTCCTCGGGTGTGACACAATGCATGAGGACTCCGGATGCACTTCTTCGGTACAGGTCCTCTCCGACTACTAGGAAACATTTGCTTCGATGTTTGATTTATTTGGCTTCACTACGATCTTCTAGGAGTTCATCATTTAAGAAGAATTTAAGAACTGGAGTCCGCCAATCTTGAGATATGATCAGTACTTCGTCTGTTGCCGGGGTAGGTTCATCCCCCGACTGTTCTGGCACTGGTTTCTTCTTGACTGATGGCTCCAGTAGTTGCTCAACAAAGATCCCAGTTGAGGCCACTTCTCACTTGGATCCCATGTTTGCCAATTCGTCAGCAGCATCATTGTATTGTCATAATACATGAGTTATCTCTAGCCAGTCGAACTTGTTTTCCAGCTTTCTGACCTCTTGACAGTACGCTGCCATAGTATCGTCGAGACATGTCCAGCCTTTCATGACTTGGTTCACCACGAGTTGAGGATCCCCACATACAACCAGTCGGCGGATGCCAAGTGGTATAGCAATGCGGAGCCTGTGGATGAGTGCCTCGTACTCGGCAATATTGTGGGAAGCCGAAAAGTGAATCTGGAGAACGTACTTGAGTTTTTCGCCGGTGGGTGACGTCATTACGACGCCGGCCCTAGCACCGCCAATCCGTAGGGAACCGTCGAAGTACATTGTCCAGTACTCTAGCTTGTCTGTTGTTGTAGTCATCTGAACTTCTGTCCACTCGACCACAAAGTCAGCTAGAACTTGAGATTTGATTGCTGTTCATGGCTGAAAGGTGATGTCGAACACCTTCAACTTGAGCGCCCATTTAGCGATTTGGCCAATGGCCTCGCGGTTGTGCAGGACATCCCCGAGTGGATACGATGTGACCACCGTGACTTAACGTGACTAAAAATAGTGCACCAACTTTCGGACAGTGATGAGTAGGCCATATAGTAGCTTCTGGACCTAAGGATATCTCATCTTTGAGTCGGCTAGGACCTCGCTGACGAAGTAGACTGGCCGTTGAATTTTCTGTATATGACCCAGCTCTGATCGCTCGACCACCAACACCGTGTTGACTACCTGAGTGGTTGCCGCCAGATATAACATTAATGGCTCTTGGGGCATAGGTGATGCCAACACTGGTGGTGATGTTAGAAATTTCTTGAAGTCTTCGAAGGCTTGCTGGGCTTCGAGAGTCCATTGAAAATTGTCCGCTTTCTTCAGTAGTTTGAAAAAGGACATACCCCGTTCACCTAGTCGGGAGATGAATCGGCTGAGTGCCGCCATGCAGCCTGTTAGCTTTTGGACGTCCTTCTGGCTAGTCGGGGGTGCCATGTTCATGATTGCATTGATTTTCTCTGGATTGGCCTCGATGCCGCGATGCGATACGATGAAGCTGAGTAGCTTTCCGGATGACACACCGCAGGCGCACTTTTCCGGGTTTAACTTGATCTTCAATCTTCGAAGATTTTGGAAGGTTTCCTCCAATTCGGCGAAGAGGTCTTCTTTGGACTTTGTCTTGATCACCACGTCATCGACATATGCCTCCACATTGCACCTGATCTGCATGTATAAACACCACTAAATTGCTCGTTGATACATGGCTCTAGCGTTTTTCAAACCGGACGACATAGTGATATAGCAGTATGCTCCAAATGGTGTGATGAAAGAAGTCTTTAAGCAGTCCTCCTCCTTCAAGCTGATTTGATGATATCCCGAGTAATAGTCGAGAAAGCTGAGAAGTTCGCACCCCCGCGGTTGAATCCACCACCTGATCTATTCTCGATAGACCAAATGGGTCTTTGGGGCAAGCCTTGTTCAAGTCGGTGTAGTCGACGCACATGCGCCATTTATCGTTCTTCCTCCGGACCAGGACTGGGTTTGCCAGCCAATCCGGGTGGTAGACCTCTTTGATGAACCCGGCTACGAGAAGCTTGGTTATCTCCTCCCAAATAGCATCTTTGCGGTCCTTTGCGAAGCGCCGTAGCCATTGCTTGACTGGCTTGGCGTCTGTCTTGACGTTGAGGGCATGCTCAATCACCTCCCTTGGTACCCCAGGCATGTCGGAAGGTTTCCAAGCGAAAATATCCATGTTCGCCTGGAGGAAGGTGACGAGCGCGTATTCCTATTTGGGGTCGAGTCCGGTCTTGACCAGAGCAGTCTTGGAGGGGTCGAAAGGGTCCAGGGAGATCTTCTTCGTCTCAGAGTTTGCTGAAATTCCTGACATTGCTGTTTTTTCACCGGAACTTGATCGTCCTCAATTTCGGTTGTAACGGCTTGCCGAATGCTGTTGCATCCGACTGCCGCTTCTTGAGATTGAGCCAATTCGCAGCTCTCCTTGTCGCAGGTGAAGGCTTGCTTGACGTCGCTGTGGAGGGAGAGAACTCCGGCTAGCCCGGGCATCTTGAGCACCATGTAGGTATAGTGCAGTATCGCCATGAATTTCGCGAGCGCCGGTCGTCCGAGTATCGCGTGGTATGCGGTCTCAAAGTCGGCAACCTCGAAGCAGATGTTTTCTGTGCGGAAGTTATCCTGCGTGCCGAAGGTGACTGGCAAAGTTATTTGTCCGCGAGGTGTTGAAGATAGGCCAGGGATTACCCCGTGGAAAGGCGCTGTACTCGGCCGTAGCTCTGAACGAGGAATCTTCATCTCATCCAGGGTCTTGGTGAACAGAATGTTGAGAGCGCTGCCTCCATCTATGAGAACCTTCTTCAGCTTGATGCTCTTGACGACCGGGTCCAGGACGAGTGGATAGCATCCTGGGTGTGTAACCCGATCAGGGTGATCTGCGCGGTCAAATGTGATGGGCGTCTCTAACCGACGCAAATATTGGGGGGCGTTTGCTGTAGAGACCGAGTTGACATCACGTGCTGTTAGTTTCTGCTTCCTCTTGGACTCGTATGCAGATGGCCCCCCGAAGATATGGTTGAGCTCAGCCTGGGGATCTTGAAAATCGCTGGCTGCGCCCGTATCTGGCTTGTCTTTGTCCTTGTCGGCGCCAGATGTTGAAGCCTGCTCGGAAGCAAATTTCTTGAGCATGAAGCAGTTCTTGGCCGGATGCCTGCCCTTGGGATGAAAGGGACAGGGCCTGTTCATCACTTTCTGGTATTCGTTGTTTCTTGGGGTTCACGATCGAGTACGCTCCACATTGGCCACCACGTTCTCCGACTTCCGCTTGCTGCTGCCGGATTTGTTCTGTGTTAGCTCATCGTTGGGTTTCTGGTCCTTCTGCCGGGGCTCTTTCTTGTTGTCGAGGGCCTGAGCGATCGCTTCGGCTGAGTCGGCATACTTGTTTGCCATGTCGAAGAGAGCCCTAACAGAGGCGGGAGGTTTCCGAGTGAACTTGGCGATGAACGGGCCATCTTTGACTCCCTTGTGGAAGGCGGCGATGATGACCTCGTCCTTGATCATTGGGATCGAGTTGTGCTTCTCAGAAAACCATTTGATGAACTCGCGAAGAGACTCGTTCTTCCTCTGGTGTAGCTGATAGAGATCGTGCTCGGAAGATGGCCTCTTGTAAGTCCCCTGGAAATTGGCGATGAAGCGTTCCCGGAGTTCTCCCTAGGAGCCGATTGACTGCTTTGGAAGCCCTGTCAGCCATGTCCTTGCCAAGTCGGCCAGGGCGACCGGGAGGTAGTTAGCCATGGCCTTGTGATCGCCTCCGGCTGCTCGGATTGCCAGAGAGTAGATCGTGAGCCAGGACTCGGGATTGGTCTTGCCGTCGTATTTTTCGATTCTTGTAGGCTTGAAACCCGACGGCTAGTCAACCTATTGTAGCTCTTGGGTGAAGGCCGGTACGCCTTCATTTGCATGAGGACTCCGGCTCCGACTACGGCGGTTAAACCACTCGTGGTGGAGGCCGAAGCGCTTGTTCTTGTCCTCCAGTCGGCGGCGCTCATCATCTTCACGTTCGTGGTGTCGTGCGTTGATGTCCTGGCGGAGATCACGTCGCAAACGGCTTCGGAGATCTTGGTTGTCGTGGCGGTCGTTCTGGGGACGCTGCCAATTGTTGTTGTTAGGGTTGCCGAGAGACATCTGGCATGACTCCGCGTGCAGCTGACTGGAGCCAGTTGCCCGGCGTCGCGTTGATGCGGACGAGACTGCTGTTGGAGAACCAACCGGTTGGTCGGTATGAGGGTGTCGCCCGACTGTTGGTGCTGCTGACATGCAGCAGTAGTAATCATGGCTTTGATCCTTGCGATAGTCGGGGTGGCCTGGTGATCAGGCCCAAACTGGAGTGTATCCAGTAGAGTTGCAGCGGCCACGACGTTCTGTTGAGGCGTGACAAAGACATCGTGGTCGCCGACTCGAGTTTGGAGAATATTACCATATGTAACAACTTGTAACTGGATCAAGGATCCTATGCATGTAAATGCCACGGCAGGGACAGTTTCTGCCTAATATAAATACAAGAGATGGCCCTACAAAGGATGACAACGCTTTCTAAAACATTATAAATATGTGTGGTTGCCAATCGCAAAACTATTGCTTGCCTTCCTTATCCAAGGAGTCTTCGATGGGAAGGAAATCATTACGCGCAAGGCCACAGACATAATCGTGGAGAAGAGTATACACTGATTTTAGATGGAAATAGGAATTATATACTAAGCTACTGGGATTTCTGGGTAGGGGTGGGCACTATTTCCTAAAAACAAACTGAACATAACCGAACAAAAGCGAACCGGAATCCTTTTTTTTTCCTTTTCTTTGGATTTGACCGTTTTGGTGCCCATCTTCCTTCTTGGTTTCTAGCGGTAAAAAATAGAATGTACCACACAAATCGACCTACCTTATACTATGTTCCCTGTGTAGTTGTGTCTTGCCCAAGTCAAGACACAGTAGGTTGTAAGGGCTATCCCACGGCACAACCCACACTAGGGAGGCGATTAGGCGCACGTGCAGCCATAGCCGCTACCCCTATCCCAAAGTGGCGCCCAATCTTTCTATGATCATCACGCGAACACGAGGAGCGACTGAGCCAACAGGCGGCGCGAGTGGATGTTGGGTGACACGTGCTTGAGAAGCATGTGGATAGCGAGCCCCCCGAGGCGGCCCTGGCCCCTAGAGCTCATTGGAGCAGCAGCACCAGATCGAGTTTGCTGACTATCGACACGGATGCTCTGCCATAGCTAGCCAGCTGGATTTGTTGATCCGAGCCATTATAAGTAGGTTCCACTATAGAGAGGTAGCAAGGTGTTTTTCTAGTTATTAAGAATTTCATCAGAGTTTATCATTAACGTACATAGACAGATGGGTTGGACGAATAAGACTAACACAGAATGTACTATCCTCCGATCCTGTATGCTACTGCAGAAATTAGAACTTGTTGCTGTACCAGAAGACACCCTTCTGGTCCTCGGCTTGGATGTAGATGCACTCCTTAGCCTCACGCCATATCGCTTTGACGACGGGTGTCGGGTCGAACTGGTAATATTCACCGAGGATGGGGCGGATCGCTTTGGTCGCCTCCACTGCGTGGTAGTGGGGAATAGTAGGGAAGAGATGGTGGGCAACGTGCGTGTCCGTGATGTTGTGGAACACTCGATTGAGGATGCCGTAGTCGCGGTCCACAGTGGAGAGGGCCCCGCACAGCCAGTCCCACTCGCTCGAGTCATAGTGTGGGAGTGCCCGGTGGGTGTGATGTAGATAGGTGACGACCACCAACCACGCATTGACGACGAGCAGCGGTACGCCGTAGATGCGCATCACCCACCAAAACCCAAAGGCCACCGTGAGCTTGTACAGGGCGAATGACACGGTCAGGATGCCAATGTCCGAGATAACGATGCAGATGCGCTCCCGGCCTTTGTAGATGGGCCCAAAAGGATCGAAGTGGCTGGCAAAGCGCGGGTACCGGCGACCCCAGGTGTTGAATGCCAAATACATCGGCCACCCAACGGTGAGCTGCACGGCGAGGAGCACCAGCCGGGCGATGGGGTTGTTATACTTGTACACGTATGGGGAATACCACGGCAGGTCGGACTTGAACCTGGGGACGAACACCTCGTCGTGCTCCTGGGAGCTGGTGTTGGAGTGGTGCCTCTGGTGGCTATATTTCCATGAGAAGTAGGGCGCTAGCAGCCACGAGTGCAGCACCAGACCAAGGGTGTCATCGAGGAGTGCGTGGCCTGTGAAGGCGTTGTGCCCACACTCGTGCGCGATGATCCACACTCCGAATAGGAAGCAGCCCTGTGCTGCCCAGTAGAGCGGCCAAGCGACGAACCGGAGAATGCTTGGGAGGGCAAGGATGCCAACCAGAGCAAAGTACAGGAGGCCCATGACAATGGCGAGGTCGTGGACCAGGTAGGAGAATGACTTGATCACGGAGCGGTGGAAGCAGTGTGGTGGGATGGCCTTTTTGACGTCCCCGAGCGTGAACGGTGGCTTGGCCACAGGTGAGCGCTGCATGGCTGCACTGCTGCCGGCATGGCGAGGCAGCTCCTGTTTCTTCCCCTCCTTTACAGTCGTCTGGTCGCTGGTACCCATATTTCTGCCGACAGCAATTACATGAATCAATAAATAGTATAAAGTTGTAGGCATATTGACTCTCAAATTTGTACCTCATTAGTTAAATTTTCAAAAGTAATGATTAGTAGGTTATAATTAATTTGAACTCTTCTTTTAATCTAAGTCGTTATGATTAAAAACAACCAATGTCATTAACATATAATTAAATATTATGTATTTATGCTGCTAATAATATTAATTCAATGTAATGTATGAGTTGATGACTAGTAATATTATAATAGGCCACTAACAATGTTTGTCTCACTAGTTGGTTCATATTTTCTTATGTTATAGGTGCTCGAGAGAAGCAATTGACAAAAAAAAAAAGAAAAAAAAACTAGACTCGAGAGCTTATATTATTAATATGAGTGTACTCTTAATTATGACCTGTTATTAACTTTTCTCGCTAGCTGGTTGAGATTTCGTCTCGAGGGAAACATTTAACACACACAAAAACAAAGTGCTGACTCAAAAACAAGACATATATATCTTCTACAGGTGCTTGAGAGAACAGTTCAACACAAAACAAAGCGCGGACCCATGTACACAGTAGCGTGGCGGCTGTGAACCAACTAGCGGAAAAAGTTAATTACAAGCCATAATCAAGTGTACAATCGTCTTCGTGAGGTAAGCTCTAGAGTCCGGTGTTTTTTTATCCGAAGTATTCAACGCTTACTTGGCTGAGCACGATTAAAAAACTTTCAATGACATGACGAGTTCTAATAAATTTATAAGTGAGACATTTCTTCTCTAGTACCTTTCTATAAAACATGTTACGAGCATCTTCACATATACCTTTAAAGAGTGTGTAGAGATGATTTTTGTTGGAACAGAGTCCAACAGACAAAAGTGGATGGTACAATTAGGCTTGCCGCCCTTTAAGGGACAGTTACATGCTTTTATAGTCCTATGGTATATATGAAAAGTTACAAAGCTATCCTTTGACAGATGAGTAACTGATAGGTGGCCCTCACTCCCCAAGCTAGAAGATAAAGTTAGGGGGCCAGAGAGGACGGCGCATTAAGTTCTCAGCCGAATAAATCCCGTAGATCCCAGGATTGACAATATGGTGACATGCCCCTGGGATCCATGGCCTCGACTGCCACTCCCCGTCTCATCTGTTTGGAGCGGGTCATCCGGGTATCTTGTCATCATGAATGCTACGTGGACTGTCCTCGTGGTCCTCGGGGCCACGCCTCCGGCTAAGAGCTGGAGGCCTCCAATGCTTCATCTAGCAGGGTACAGACAGGCTCCGAAGGATTCTCTAGAGCCTCACCAGAGCATAACCTCGGGGGTGACCTCCCCCTGGCTGGGGAGAAGGAGGCGGAGCCTCCCTCTCAACAATTTTATTTTAAGGGCAAATAAAGGGTGTCTTTAAACTTATTAGATGCATACCTACGAATGTAGATACATTCAGTAATCCCTTCGTCCTAAAATATAGCTACCTAGGATATGAGTGTTTGTGAAAATTAAGGACTGAGGTGAAAAGTCTAAAATAACCTTATTAATAGATTGTGAATTGATGAGAATTAAGAATAAGATGGATAATGTGTGGGTCTCAAGGATGGGTAGAATGATCAGGCCGACAAGGGGTAGCATAGGGATATTATAGAAAGTAATAAGATAAAAATTAAATTTTATATATCATAAGTATATTTTGAATAAAATTTGAATTTAAAGGTAGCTATATTTTAGGACGGAAAGGAGTGTGTTTATTAGTTTTGATACATACTGGCCATTTGCTGCATGCTAATAAATGTATAGAGACAGTTTTGAAGATACCTGCATATAACGTTTTTACTATATTAATGAAAAAGGTTTCTTGGATCCCTATAATTTTCTATAAATAACGCGTTATGTGTCTTTTGGGTATTAAGGATCATACGGAATAAGCTACTGTATCAGGTAACTCTGATGCGATCTCAAATATTATATTTCAATATGTCTTTAGATGGCTAATCTTTTCATTTTAAAATATAGTTATCTTTAAATTTAAATTTTGTTCTAAATATAATAACCTAGGACATGTAAAAGTTGATTTTTACCACTAAACTACCAATATTATCCCTGGTATTTCATCACCCGACCAACCGTGGGCTCCTCACTCTACCCACTTTAATGAGACAAATTTTAAACTTTAATCTTAACTCTTAATTCTCTCAAAAAATTTAAAAACAACTATATTTTAGAATAGAGAAAATAATAATGATAAGCTTTTTCGTATAGCGAAATGCGACTACCATGGCACACTGCAGGGTGCAATGTAACTCTCACGATTAGAAGACCCTTGCAGTGCAAAAGCCAAGTAGCCACCACCACGCCCTGCTTCTTAATCAAAATATCCAACGCATTTCCCGCAACCTTATCTCCCCGGGATGAAGAGATACAGATTCCACGTCGGTTGGCATCCAATCAAAATAAACTATGTGTAAAAAGTGAAAAGAAAAAAGAAACCCGAGAAGGCTAACCTGAGACTGAGAACTGGGGCGGATGCTTTTCTGGTTTCTCCCGGCCCCTTCTCTCCGCAAGGAAACAACGTAACAGGTAGCTTATGCAGGCCGCTTCTGTATCTGTTGGTGCAAGCCTCTATTTAAAAGCTGCCGAGCAAGCCAAGTCGAACGCTGAGAGCTGTTGGCATTATTTCAGCGAACAAAAACAAAATTAAGGTGAATATTAGGCATATATATTTCTGCAATCTTTAATGTAGAACTTTAACCATTAATTTATTTTATAATATATTATCAACAACTATAAGTTAATATCATATATAGGAAAGTACTTTCAAATAGCCATATAATGGTATAGCACGCATGATGGGATATATTTGTTTTGTTAATTTAATTATTAATTAAAAGTTACACATGGATATCTTATATTTTAAGATGGAGAAAATAATACTATATAATAGAGTGTTAAAGACAAAAGGCTGTCTACTATGGAGTGTTGGAGACAAAAGGTATTGAAAGTTTGGAACAAGCCTGATGTTTAGTTGTCACTCATGTTTTATTGAGGCATGTCAGTGTCTAACAAGTGGTGCTGTCAGTAGGTACAAATTAAGAGATATGTAGTGATATAATTAATTCTCTAAACTTAGGGTATCTAGTTTAATCTACTATGCAACCAGATTAAAGGTATGTTTTTTATATACTTTCTATATAAAAGTATTTTAAAAAATTATATAGATCATTTTTTATGTTTTAATAGTTAATATTTAATTAATTAAGTATTAACGATGTCTTTTATTTTACGTATGGCCGCAGCCAAGCTCACGAGCCAACCGGCCTAAGCCTATGTAGGCCGCTTAGGCCGCTTCTGAATCTGTTTGCACATGCCTCTATTTAAAAGCTGTCGACCAATCCCTGGGTCAAATGCTGAGTGCTGTTGGCATTATTTTGGAACAAAACAAAATTAAGGTGTGCCACGGTATATATGGATGAAGATACAGGTCATTGGTTGGTGAATCATGTATATATACTATATGGGTGTTGGAGAGAAATGGTATCGGAAGAAAGGTGATGTTCGGTCGTCACTCGTGTTTTGTCGGAGTCATCTCAGTGTCTAACACGTGGTGTTATGCTTACACGCATATTAAGAGAATTGCATTGTCTTGAATCCCGGGTCTTCTCTGTATTTTCTTGATTAATTAATATATGCGATGATTGAGTTCCAACTATTCAGTGGGGAAGACTAGACGCCGGGCATCCAGCAAATTGCAAAAAATCGGGTGGTCTTTGTCAGTTGACCGCCCGTGAAACACTCAACTATGCAAAGTGAAAAAAAAGTTACTAATATTATTATGACATAGAGCACAGCTTAAAAAAAATACAAAAGGACTTGAAACACGGCTAAATCATAATTAAAATATTTTTATATCACACGCGAAGCATTGAGTTCTAACTATTGAAACATCCCGAGAACACCATATGTAACATCACAGATGAATCAGTGAATCATCAACAAATACTCATTGAAACACCAAAATAACATCTTGTGCAACACTTTAGATCTAACTGTTGAAACATCAAAAGATTAAAAAAGAAACACCTCCACTAACATTTTTCTCCCCCACCGTCTATGGCTCGCCAACATTACCAATTCTCCTTCACAGAGTGTCGCCCCCTAGACCAGCCTAACCCCCTTCATACTCCTTAGGCTTGCCTAGTTCTACACCACCATCATCGCCTCCTTCACCCCTGAGCTTTCTGCTCCCCTAGGCCATCATCGCCACCGTTCCGCCCCGAGCTCCTTGCTCCACCAAGGGCGCTGCCGCCAACTGCTTCCCCCTAGGCCCTAGCTCCTTCATTCAGCCTGTGGCGTCGCCTCGGCCCGTTCTGAACTTTCGCACTCCGCTAGCGAGTAGTGTCGCCGTCTTGTTGTTGTTTTTGAGGAGGGAGCCAGAGAGGAATGGGGACACAAGGAGGGAAAGCGAGGAAGGAAAAAGATAAGCTAGGTGTCAGGGAGGACGCCTGATCTTTGGGCGTGGATCGAGCACCCTACAAGAAGCATTTTTCCAATTAAGTTCATCTGCTTATTGACTCTCTAAACTTTTGAATGGGTACACTCTATCCTTTAATGCAATTAGTCTTTTTTTATAAGTTTTGATGAAATTCTCTTAATTTGCGTGTTGTTACTTTAACGTAGAAAACACTAATTACTGGTTACTACTTAACGGGTCTCTGTGAAGATCAAAACCCTGGAAAAATTCTGCAGGTGAAACGCAATACTAGACAATCTGTGCGCTTAAGATATTTTATATTTTATATTGTGCATGTAAGTTGCGTCAAAAATCACTCCAACGATATTTAGTCGTTTCGTTAATTAATTAAAGAAATACTGTGAAGACCACGGAATCCAGATAAGTGTGATTCTCTTAATTTGTACCTATGTCACAGCACGTCTTGTTAGACACTGACAACCCCCAATAAAACACAAGTGCAACTAAACTCATGCTTCTTCCAATACCTTTTGTCTCCAACACCCGATAGTATATAGTACTCCTTTATTCCATCTTTCTCAAAATATAAGATATTATTGTGTAACTTTTGACTAACAATTAAATTAATAAAATATACGTTTACGGGTATGTAGGGGTGGATGAAAAGCTCGAGGCTTGTGACTCAGATCGGCTCGAACTCATGGTCATAATAAGTTGAACTAAACTAAATTTTTAGCTTACGGGCTTAACGAGCCAGCTCGTGAGCTACTCATTTAGCTTGTTAGTACAAAATATCATTATAATTTTATATACTTAGTGCTTCTTAATTGGTGCTTATCATTTTAATTAATTCAAATTATTTGTATTTAGTGAGTTCTTCATTAGTTAGTATTTATTATTGTAATAATATATGGTAAAATGATAAATTTAAAATTACAAAGGTGATATGAATATATTAACGAGCCAGCTCATAAGCCGAGCCGAACTAGACTTTTAGCTCGTTAAAGTTAATAAGCCGAGCCGAGCTAGCTTATTAAGATAATAAGCTCAAACGAAGTGAGCCTTAACAAGCCAAGCTAACTCGTTATCTACCCCTATCATCACGCATGATATATCATTGCATTCGTATTTGAAGTACTTACGTCCGATATTAATTTTTGTTGTTAATAATCAAAGTTTAAAGTCAGAGACTCCGTAAAATATATATGTTTTATATTTTGGGATCGATGGAGTACCTGAACTGATGACCTATACCTTCATCCATATATACAATCACACCGTTTAATTTTTTTTTCGCTGAAATAATGCCAACAGATTCAGAAGCGGTCGCAGCATAAGCATACTTGTTACGTTGTTTCCTTGTGGAGAGAAGGGAAGGGGCCTGGAAAAACAAGAAAAGCATCCAACCTGTCTGCTCTGCGTCGTTCTCAGTCCCAGGTCACTTGTATTAGCCTTCTCGCGTTTCTTTTTCCTTTTCACTTTTTCGTACATAGTTTATTTTGATTGGATGCCGACTAATGCGGAGTCAGTATCTCTTCATCCTGGGAAGATACGTTTGCGGGAAATGCATTGGGTATTTTTATTCAGAAATAGGCCGCGGTAGTGTGGTTTGGATTTTGCACTGTAAGGGTCTTCTAGTCATGAGTTGCATTGTAACCTTCTATGTGCCATGACATACTATTTATATGAAATTATAGAGTTCCAAGAAACTTTTTAGCACAATATTTTTTCTTTAAAAGACTGTTGTTTTAGACTAATAAATTGTCCCAAAAAAGTGTTCTTTTATAGTAGGATCCACTAAACCTCTTTAAGAACATTTCATCTCTTTAATACTATTTCATCGTTTTAATCATCCAACCAATAGCACTCTCTCCTTCTTCTCGTTTTCTTGCTTCTTGTTTTCTCTCCACATTAATTAAGAGCATCGTAGTCTTAATCTCATACTTAATCTCTCCTTGATTAGCTAAAATAACACTATTTTAGAGACGTAAGAACTACAAGTGTTATACACAGATATCTATAAAATTGTCTCTACACATTTATTAGCATGCAACAAAGAACCAGTACATAACGTATCTAAACTAATAACACATACTGTAAATATATCTACATATGTAGGCATGCATCTAATGTGTCTAGAAAACATGTTACATTTGCTTTTTAAATAAAATCATCTCTACACAACCTTTAAAGGTGCATGTGAAGATGCTTGAAACATATTTTATAGAAAGTTTTTAACATTTTAATTTACTAGACAAGAAATGTCTAACTTATAAATACATAGGCCTTTTTCCAGTATTGCATGCCGTTCTCCTATGTTCTTAATTCACACCAACCACCAAGTTTATCAGAACTCGTCATGTCATTGGAAGTTTTTTAATCATGCTACGCCAAGTAAGCGTTGAATACCGATGGGATAGAAAACACCAGACTCCAGAGCTTATATCATGAAGATGAGTGTACACTTGATTATGACTTGTAATTATCTTTTCTCGCTTGTTGGTTCGCAGTCGCCATGCCACTGTGTACAGAGATGGTGACCTCTTGTGCCGCACTTGTATCTTCTGTTGTTGTCTCGATCGGATAACTGTAGAATGTTAGAAATTCCGAGCCATCTAGTGAGAAAAGTCGTCTTCATGGGTCCGCGCTTTGTTTTTTATGTGTTGAATTGTTGTCTCGAGCACCTGTAGAAGATAAGTCTTGTTTGTCAACACTTTGTTTTTTTGTGTGTTAAATGTTCCTGTTGAAACGAAAACCTGAACCAAAGCGAGGAAAGTTAAGTACAAGTCATAATCAGCTCTACACTCATCGACATGCATGATTTAAGCTCTGGAGTATAGTGTTTTTTTTTATGTCGATTGCTTCTCTCGAGCACCTAGGTGATCAGAAAATTCGAACCAACCGGTGAGACAAATGTTGTTGGTGGGCCTTCTTAATCCAGACTTACTTGGTCATGTAATATCAAGGGCGGAGGGTGTGAGGGGCTGCCCTGTATGCTAGATGCACAATAAAATCAACGAAAATTAGAATTTTCCCCCTAATAATTCATCTACGGGTCCCTCCGTTAGATTTTTACTGGATTCACCACCAAAATTATGAACTTGTTGACTTATTGAGTCATGCAATTACTGTCAGCAAAAATATATGTACCAACGGCAAGACGACTGCGAAGGAGGGGAAGAAATAGGAGCTACCCTGCCATGCCGGCAGCAGTGCAGCCATGCAGCGCTCACCGGTGGACAAGCCGCCGTTCACATTGGGGGACATCAAGAAGGCCATCCCATCGCACTGCTTCCGCCCCTCTGTGATCAAGTCATTCTCCTACCTAGTCCACGACCTTGCCATTGCCGTGGGCCTCCTGTACTTTGCTATGGTCTGTATCCCTGCCCTCCCAAGCATTCTCCGCTTCATCGCCTGGCCACTCTACTGGGCTGCTGTTGACGCCGAAAACCTGCCAGGGGCTGTCCGGCGTCTGGGAGACACGCGTAGGCCTGGGAGATTTGCTTCACTCCAGTGCAGGTCCTAAAATCTTGAGGTTCGTAGGCGTGCCAGTCAATTTGACCCTGCAATTGACAAGGAGAGAAGATGTCAAATCCGTGAGCCAATCGGCTGGAAGCCGGCTTGGACTCATCTCATCGGCCGATGGATGATACGCGCTGTAGCGCTTATACATCGGCTAAAAAACTGATGACGGCAAGAGTGATAACATAATAACAAACAAGTATTGCATTAGCCGATCATCGAAGGAATGCTAAAAAATCGGCTATAAACTTGGTAAAATAAATGAGCAGAATACATAAATAAATAGATTAAATAAATTCCAGCCGATCATAGTTTAGAGTTACTAGTATTGTCGTGAAAATACTGCTCGCGCCCGTGCCCGGGCCCTTGCTCACATCGGCTCCCGGGGTCTTCATCCGCTGTTCGTGCTCGTGCCCGGATCCTTACCTGAGGTCGTGCCCGGGAACTTATCTAAGATCGTGCCCGAGAACTTGGCTGAGGTCAGGCCCGGGAACTCACTTGTGCTTGCACTCGGATCGGTAGAGAAAATCAATCGGCTAGCTCTTAGCCGATCGTAACAGTAACGCAGGCAAGGATATATAACAAAGCAAGCAGTATAATCGGCTATGTTTAAAATGAGATAACTTATCGGCTAAGCACTCCGATAACAACATCGCATAAAACCCATCGGTTTATTAAGAATAACGTTATTATTCAGTCTAGTAGATCGGACCCAACCGTTGCAGCACAGACTGATAATAACGAGATCTCGACAGGCCGATAAATCTAATGCAATCGTGATGTATATGATAATTTATCGGCTATACACTCCGATAAGATGCTTGCACATAAAGTATCGACTTAGCAGAACCGATTTATCGCTAGCAGTTTAGTAGGTCGGACCTAACCGATGCAGCACAAACTGACGATAAACCGCTCCCAGTAAGCCGATACGATCTATGCACGTGTGATGTGATATACCTAATCAATCTATGAGATCAAACTGAACTGATGTAGCCAAAGATAAACTAAATATATCGTGGTAAGCCGACTACCATAAACCGACTAGAATATCGGACCTAACCGAGGATGTCCTAGCCAATAGGTAGCCGGGGTGATGACACTTACCCTCTCGCAGGAGTTCGGACCTAACCGATGCAGCTCGGCTCGAGAAGCAGGATCCCGTCGGAAGGGTGGCGATGCGCCGAAATTGTATTGATCGAGTGATGATTTACAAGGTCCCTGGGCGTACGTACTTATGCCCGAGTTATAAGAGTCCTTACCGGACACGGTACATGATTTCCTAACTCTAAAAGAAAACATTAATAGGACCCAACCGGACACGAGGTCGGGTTTCCTAAAGACATGCTTGCCTAATCAATATACACAGTAAATAACTGCCATGTTGCGGTCTTCACGGCTCCTTCCCAGAATCGGTCTCTTCTGGATCAATTTCCGTTAGTTGACCGCAACTTCCCCTTTGACCGAATCTGACACAGGGCCTTACCAAATTTTGGCGTTAACACATGCCCCCCAATTTCGGAGTTCTCCTATAGGACTTCGAAATTCTTTCATTTTGGGCCTCTAGATTTCTTCCATACCGAGGCGGCCCAAGGTAGCCCACTTGCCATAATTGTTTGAAACAGTGCCAACGCCCTCGATTCCCGCCCGGTCATCATATCTCCATAAAATGCTTCGTCTTCCTAGCCCTTTTTTACGCCTTCACATCACCAGAGCACCACCGCTTCATCTTCCAAACCTTCAACAAGCTCTAGCAAATCCAGACGAACCGTCGCAGCCCTCTTCTTCAGCCGTTGATTTCTGCATCTTCTTCCTTTCTTGCGATGGCATCGGCATCTGCAGTTCCTGAGGTAATCTTCCTAACCGATTATTTCTCCGATTTTGTGGCCCAGACGCATCCAATCCACCACGCTCTTCATCTGTTCTTCGTTATGTTCTTGTTTACTGTAGCATCTTAGAGACCAGATCTTGATCCCGGCCGCCAACTATCCAAACTTTTTCTACCACGGCCCCATGGGTAGCGAAGATCCCGCCGATTTCATATGCGCCGAGACCCAGCGTATCCCTTTCAAGAACTCGGCCATGCTAATCAGCGACTGGACCAATAGCTTCAAGTCATGGCTGAGCAAGCTGCCCGGGTGGAGAGACTGGTACACCAGGGTGTCGGCTGCGAAGCGAACCTACTGGGAAGAATCTCATATCGGCCACTGCACCAATCTCTCTCTGGCCGATATGGAAAGAAATGAACCCCTGCTCGCATCGGCCTCATATTTCTAGTCTGATGCCCTCAGTGCCTTCCTGTTCGGGCATGGGCCGATGACCCCCACTTTGCTGGATGTGACCATGCTCACCTGTCTGGACACGACAAGCTACATTGACCCCTTCAAGCTCCGCTTCAAACCTGCTCATCGGCTCCAAGCAAAGAACATCGATGGCTGGTCCAGGTATATATCACTTCACAACAAGGGAACTGGACCAGTTGATGATCGGGAACATGTTGCCTTTCTGAACCTGTGGTTGGAACGTTTTGTCTTTGGTGGTGCAACCCTTGGCCCGACGACCAATATGCAATGTCTGGCAGAGTGCTTGGTCGATCGGAAACAGATCCCCTTGGGTCAATTCCTCCTTGGCGCCACTTATCACCTGCTTCACCAAGTGGCGACCAAGCTATCGGCCGGCCAGCCCGTCGGCCATATCGAGGGTCCTTGGTGGTTTGTACAGCTCTGGCTTAATGTTTACACCTCCAAGGCCTTCTCCGGGACCTCTCTTCTCAACCAATCCTTTCCAACCGACTACACAGAAGACCAAGATCCCATCTACCGCCGATGCGTTTCTATGGGCGAAGCTGCATCGGCCCTCTCTGGTGGCAAGATAACCCCCGCTGGACTCAGTCAGTGGTTCAAGGGGTTCTATTATGGTTTCACCAGAGAGGCCACTCTCTGGTTCGCCTATAATGATGCATCGTCATTTGAGATACCTTACAATTTTGACCCGCTTAATGCTCTGGAAAGCGAGGAGTCCAAGGCCATATTCCTATCGGCCATCACCCCTCGTCTACTGCCAACTGGCTTCTCTCTGGGCCGATCGCAGCCTTCATATGAGTTTTACCATCCCTCGGTCGGTTCCTGCCAGTTTGGCCTTGGTCAGCTTCCGATCGGCCTATTTTTCATTGACAAACTTCAGGCCCGGGGCATGGTCAGCAACGCCTTAGAATATGATCGGATGCGGACTTTGACAGACTCCCTTCTTCTAGGCGTCGCCACCGAGGTGTACATCTGTACTGCCAACACCAAGCTTTTTGTCCGATGGTGGTCAGAATGGAAAAAACATATATTCAGCTTGGCGGCCACCTGTTACTGCTCCCGTCTTGACACCGAGTACATCGAATCTGATGAAGAGGTAACATCTGTAAGCCTTAATCACCTTCTCCGATCAACTCTTACTCCTAATTCTACAGGCTGCCTGCGTCGAGCCCCCAACAAGAAGCAACAGCGGTCGGCCGATTCTGTATCAACCTCCATCGGCTACTCCAAACCTGGGACGAGATGCTCCATCTCCATCGGCTCTCCTCAAGGCGCCTCGGCCGATGGGACAAAAACGGAAGAAGTTAGCGCAGCGCCCCTCCCTGAAGAAGCAGAAAACCGGTGCCGATGCCGTTGCCACGACGCCATCTTCTCCCCAGACAACATCGGCTCCCTTATCCACTCAGGTATGCGCTAAGTCTTGACATTAGTACCCGCCCTTATTCATCTCACTAGTTTCCTTTCCAGCTCGAGTCATTGGCTCCAGAACCTCAACCTTTTTTCGACATCCCTCCAAGCACTGAGCCGATGGCTTCTCCAGCTGCCCCACTCTCGGTACCAAGTCCTCCAACCGTCAACGAGACTGCTCCTACCCCATCGGCTGACATCGGCCCCTCCAAAGAACAACTTCTTCATCTCTCCGAAATCGATGCCACCCGAGCTGCCGATATCCTTCCTCAGGTAATCTCTTTATGCCCATACTTTGCTTTTAACTTTTTACTGATTCCTCTACCGATGCCAATTTTGCAGTCCTTAGCCGATTTGTTTTCCTTTGACATCGGCAAGTATCTGGAGGTAGAAGACGAACCAGCCACCAGCGCAGCAACCAAACCGTCGTTTCCAGCCGATGTGCGTGATTATTTAACAAGCATCAACAGTCGGCTGGAAAACCCAATTGATGCGCTAGTGGAAGACTGCGGGCCGATTCGGGCAAGACTCACAGAAATTGAACACCACCTGCCCGAAGAACTCGTCGACGCGTTAACCCCTGCAGTATACCTAGAGTCTCATAGGTTTAAACTCATCAAGCTTAGACAGCGCATAGCCGATCGCGCTGACCAACAAAAGATCACCGAAGACATCCAAGCTGATCGGCTGCTAGCCCAGACAGAGAAGAAAAGACTTGATGATATGGCAGCTGCCCCCCAAGAGCTCCAACCCAAGCTAGATCAACTGAAGAAGAAGGAGGCCGATTTGCTGGTAGAACTTGAAAAAGTTCGCAAGGATCTCGAAGCCACAGAATCCCAGCTTATCGGCTTGCCACAAGCCATTCAAGACCAAGAGGCTAAGGTTGCAGCGACGGTGCGTCAAGTCATTCATCGGTGCAAAAACTTGAAAACCATCCCGGGCTCCGATGAAGACGACATCCGGGCCATCAATGATATTGACCAAATCCGCCTGCATACAATCAAAACGATCCAAAAGTTCATGTAAATTAACGACCGATGGCCTCCTGAAACATTAATTGTACTGTAGTGTATTCTGATCGGCTCTGCTGCTTGCTCCTTTGTCCCTTGGCAATTTTTTCTGTTTGCTTGATCTAAAGGCGATATCAATTGATACCGGTTGTCTTTAGGCGATGCAAAACATCAGCTTTTCGGATTTTTTAGAAATCGGCTATACTTAACCGATTTAAGAATCGATCCAAACGCTAGGATAGTATTTCTTGAGATATTTTCCGTTAAGCGCTTTAGCAAACTCTGTCCCATCAAGATCTTCTAACACATAGGCGTTACTAGGCACACAGCGATTAATCCGATAGGGCCCTTCCCAATTAGGCGACCATTTTCCGAACTTATTATCTCTGGACCCGATCGGCAAAATCAACTTCCACACAAGATCTCCCTCAGCAAACGACTTAGTCACCACCTTCTTGTTGTAATGCCGAGCTACCTTAGCCTTATTTTCCTTGATTCTTTCCAACGCCCTTAACCGATTCTGAGCCAAATCTTCAAGTTCATCTGTCATTAAGTTATAATAATCATCGGCCGTCAACTGATTCTGCAAAGAAATTCTTCTAGAGCCGATGTTAGTCTCCCATGGTAAAACTGCCTCATGCCCATACACTAACTGATACGGTGGCACCCGAGTAGATCCATGACATGCCATCCGATAGGCCCATAGTGAATCGGCTAGTGTAGTATGCCATCGCCGCGGCTGCTCATCAATTTTCCGCTTAATCAACTTGATCAAACTCTTGTTAGAAGCCTCTGCTTGTCCATTAGCCTGAGCATAATAAGGCGATGAATTTAATAGCTTGATTCCCATACTGGCAGCAAACTATTGAAACTCATCAGATACGAAGATAGACCCTTGATCAGTGGTTATCGTCTGAGGAATCCCGAACCGATAAGTAATATGCTCCTTCACAAACTCGATCGCCTCCTTGGACGTAACTTTCTTCAAAGGAATCGCCTCTACCCACTTGGTAAAATAATCTGTCGCTGCCAATATGAACTTATGTCCTTTACTTGATGGAGGAAAAACCTAGCCGATCATATCAATTCCCCAACCTCTGAACGGCCACGGTTTGATGATAGGATTCATAGCCGATGCTGGTGCTCACTGTACATTTCCAAATTTTTGACAATCTTGACACCCTTTATAGTACCTGAAGCAATCCTCCAGCATTGTCGGCCAAAAATATCCTACTCTTCTCAGCAACCACTTCATCTTATGAGCCGATTGATGAGTCCCACAGATGCCTTCATGCACCTCGCACATAACCACCTTGGCTTCTTCCAAATTCATGCACCTAAGTAGAACTCCCTCAAAAGTCCGATAATACAGTTCCCCATCAAGCAGCACATACTTAGTAGCTCTATACCGAATTTTTCTGGAAACCGATTGTGACGGATTTTGCAAGTAATCAATTATCTCCTGTCTCCAGTCATCGGCCTTGTCCCGAATGTCAATATCGGCTATCTCAACCTCAACCTGCCCACTCAGCCGATACCCTGAAGCAATCTGCGCAAGATCATTGGCTTCTAAATTCTGCTCCCTGGGAATATGATCTACTGATACTATCTTGAAATCCTTTAACAAATCCGTACACTCGTCATAATATGTTCTCAAAACATCATCCCTGCACTCATATTCCCCAGACAACTGCTTGACCACCAACAAAGAATCACCAATTATCTCTTTGACATCGGCCCCGATCTCCTTTAAGAGTTGAAGTCCTTTTAGCACTGCCTCGTACTCTGCCTGGTTGTTAGTGTCGATGTTTTACACCGGCAATAAATATATGGGGCTACTCGGCGGATGGAAACTCGGTGGATTGCAAAGGAACACAGGGAGATTTTATACTGGTTCAGGCCCTCGATGTGAGGTAATACCCTACGTCCAGTTTGTATGTATTCCTTTGAGGATATACGGTGGTGGTTCTGATGAACTTGTGTGCACCTGCCCTCATGGGGCGCCCTGCCTCCCCTTATATACTGGGGGACAGGGTTACAAGGTAGGAGTCCCCATCGGATTACGACTAGGAGATCTCCCCTTAGAGATATAACATACCCGACTAGGACTGTATATTCCTTTCTATACAAGGCGAAGTCTGCCGAATCTAGCTATATCTCTAATTACAAGGCTAGGCCCATCCTCTGTCCGAGTGGCCCATATGCTTGTCATGAGGTACCCGGGGCCCATGGCACCCACAGTAGCCCCCGAGACCTTCATAGTTGGAGTCACAGCTGATGCCGAGTGCTCATCCTCCACGGTGAAGTCTTCCCCGAGTGCATTGCTCCCGAGTACTCTTTGTCTGAGTGCTGCTTCTCCCGAGTCTGCTTCATGTCAGCTGGCGGCGAGGCTATGAAGGTCTCGATGTAGATGTTTGAATAGTGTGCGCCGAATAGGCGCACCTATTAGGTGTAGCCCCGACTTTGTGCTTAATTGTGAAGACAATTAATCATAAAGTCAAAGATCTTTAACCTGGTAGTCCTTCCCGAGTAGATTACTACTGGTATATGAGACTCTTCGGTATCATGTCAACCGAATATGATTTATAGTCTTGCCGAGTAAGATGTTACTCGTATATAGGACTCTTCGACTTCATGTCAGTCGAAATGTGTGTTTATAGTCTTGCCGAGTAGGATGCTACTCGTATATGGGACTCTTCAGCGTCATGTCAGCTGGAAAGAGAGGTTTATAGTCTTTCCCGAGTAGTATACTACTCGAAAATCAGACTCTTCAGCTTCATGTCAGCTGGAAAAAGGTGTTTATAGTCCTTCCCGAGTGGCGTCCCATTCGAAGTTAGACTCTTCAGCTCGTCAGCTGGAAGATTGTTTTAGTCTTTCCCGAGTAGTGCACTACTCGAAGGTTAGACTCATCCGCGTCATGTCAGCGGGAATGAGAATTTTATAGTCTCTCCGAGTAGTGTACTACTCGAAAGTTAGACTCATCCGCGTCATGTCAGCGGGAATGAGAATTTTATAGTCTCTCCCGAGTAGTGTACTACTCGAAAGTTAGACTCATCCGCGTCATGTCAGCGGAATAATGCTGCTCATGGCAACTGGTGGCCACGCATGTAGGCCGAGTACCACTGTATGAAAAATAAATCCATTACGTGGTTAGGTGTACTCGAGAGAGATACCTGCATCTCCAATTTTAATGAAGACCAGCTTGTGATCCTTGTAAGGATGTATCCTCGAGACCTGGTGGATAAGACAGATACCCAAACATATATGTTTAGCAATGAGGCTCTCATGAAGGATATCTGTTTACCTCATCGGTTCCTGTGGGTAGCACCAGCGCTATAATTTCAACTCAGCCTGCGGGCGGCCCACATGGAGCATGCTACTGTAGGAACTCATATCTTGGTGGCTATTACCAAGTAAGCCGGCCTGAACCAACCTACTCAGCATAGCTCTAGGGAAGTATCATCCATCGCATGTCAGGATGAGTTTTTTGGTGTTGGTAACCGCAATCAGCCAGAGAAATCCTTATTCGCAAGCCTTTCCGACTTACGTTCTGGATGCAAACTGGTTGCCACATGTACCCGAGTAGGTATGTTGCAGGATCTGCTTGCCCTCCTCAGGTGTGACGCAGTGCATGAGAACTCCGGATGCGCTTTGACGATGTAAGTCTTCTCTGACTTGGGAAAAGCCGAACAAGGTACCCGAACCTTGCATTAGCAGAGGGTTCGGCTGGTGACCCTCATGGGGCGTACCCTATCCAACAGAGTTATAGCCAAGCTAGGCACCCGAATCTTGCATTAGCATAGGATTCGGCTGGCGACCCTCATGGGGCGTAGCCAACCTGACAGAGTTGCGGCCAAATAAGGTACCCGAACCTAGCATTAGCGTAGGATTCGGCTGGCGACCCTCATGGGGCGTACCCAACCTGACAGAGTTGCGGCCAAATAAGGTACCCGAACCTAGCATTAGCGTAGGATTCGGCTGGCGACCCTCATGGGGCGTACCCTACTTAGCCGAGTGGTACACAGCCCCGACTGGCGCCGGGGGCCGATTGTTAGCTCCCATGGAGCGTAGTCGGGAAGATGACGTCCCGACTGGCGCAAGTACTCGGTGAGTAGCCCTCATGGAGCATCCCGAGTGTATTTTGGCAGACTTGTCCAGCCCCGAGCGTAGGAGATAGGCTCGAAGCCCCTGAGTTCCTGTCACGCATATTCGGAGCTTGAGCCTGCAATATAACAATATTGGATGAGTAGCATCTGATGATGAAATAATCACCCGAATAAAATGTATTTTACAATGTATGTTAAATACGTGTTCTTCCCTCTTTTTGATATTGAATTTCCTCGAGTAGTTTACCCTTACGTTTAAGCACTCTGCCCGACTAGTCATAGTCCCTAGCGTCAGGAGTTGGCTCATGGCTCTTTCCCAGGCACGCGCGTTTTGGGTGACTTGAGTTCGTCTTACATGGAGCAGAGTTCACGGTCGAGATTCATGCTACTGATACTTTTGTAACATTTAAGAGCAAAAACGGAAAAAAGTAAAATGCGCAGCTTATACCCTATTAGGTTAACGGCTGTGGCACTGCAAGCCGAGGTAGGAGAGTTTATCAGAAAGCCACTGTAGCTGTCGGTTATTGGAGTGGGGGATGCCATCCTCGTGTTGAGCTTTTGCCCCTCGAGCGTGTCACTTGTGTGTTCTATAATCCTCCAGTTGTTGTAAGGTCCGAAGGCGGTCGTGACCGACTTGCCACAATGGAGCCGTCTGACTGCGTTGCGATCCCGAGCTTAGTTGGACCGCGTCGTCCTGGTGTCGTCCCGCTTCTCGTCAGGGTGCTGTTGTCATCGAGGGCCTCGGCCAACAGCGTGGGCGAGTCGGCGTACTGTTGCATGTCGAATAGGGCCTCTGACGAGAGTGGGAGGCTTCCGAGTGAATTTGTCGATGAACGAGGTGTCTTTGACTCCCCTTTTCCGAAAGGCGCGGATGGACGACCTCATCCTTGACGTTCGGAATGAGTTTCTCCTCTCCAGGAAAACCTCTTGATAAGTCACGAAGAGACTCGTTCTTCCTTGGCGCAAACGATATAGGTGGTACTGGAAGATGCTCTCGTATGTTCCCTGGAAGTTGGTATGAACCGTTCCCGGAGTTCTCCCCAAGACCGATTGATCGCTTTGGGAGTCCTGTTTAGCCATGTCCTCGCTGAGTCGGCAGAGCGACTGCGTGGAGTAGTTAGCCATGACTTTCTGATTTCCCCCAGCTACTCGAATCGCCAGATAGACGTGAGCCAGACTCGGGTAGTCTTGCCATAGTATTGTTGTGCCTGTAGCTCTGAAAACTTGACGCCAGTCTACTTGGTTGACTCCGAGTGAGGCCGGTACGTCCTTCGTCTTCATGAGAGACTCCAAACCTCGACTTATGCGCGGAAAACCCTCGTAGTGGAGGCCGAATTGCTCGTTCTCGTCTTCCAGTTTGCGTTTGCTCGTCTTCTTCTCGTTTGCCGGCGCCGGAAGGCCATTGGTGTCCTGCCGAAGATCACGCCAATAGTTGCCTCGGAGATCCCGTTGTCCCGATTGTCACTTCACGTTGCCGTGGTTGTTTGGGTTGCCGAGTACGCTTTGGTTTGTGACTCCGTGGGCAGCCGACTAGAGCGGCCGCTCCGCGCTTGAGGGAACGAGACCGCCATTGGGGTCCGAACGATTTGGTCGTATATAGATCGCCCGACTGTTGGTGCTGTCTGACATGCAGCGCGGTAAGATGGCTTTTATCCTTCGATTGTCGGGTGCCTCGTGATCAGGCCCAAGCTGGATTCGTGGTCCAGTAGGTGCGGCGCCACGATGTTCTGTCGTGGTGGCGTGACGAAACGTCGTGGTCGCCAACTTTGTATTGGAGGGTTTGTTGCTGAGCGTTCGCCCAGCCCTGCGTAGGCCTCGTTGCGGCGCGCAGGTCTTGCTTCTCCCCTGTGTTCTCGGCAGTCGGCAGGCTCTCCTCTGTTGTTCGTGTAGTCGGCGTGATTCCTGAGCTAGGAGTGGAGCCTTTGGATGCCATGAAGATTTTCGTGGCGGAGAGAGGCTGCCGAAGCTGCCTGTCCGACTTAGAGTCGATAGTCGACTGGAAGTCGGCAGTCC
Source organism: Oryza meyeriana var. granulata (assembly GCA_003991445.1). NCBI lineage: Eukaryota > Viridiplantae > Streptophyta > Magnoliopsida > Poales > Poaceae > Oryza > Oryza meyeriana. The sequence goes on from RYFJ01000698.1 coordinate 94,825, forward strand.
GACTCAGGTACGAATCGGAATGATTGATGGGGATGGTGAACTCACCCCTAGAATCGATCTCCTGGAGCGGCTCGGAAGGCGTTTCCGAGTCGAAACTCCAGGGATCGGTTTTGCCCGCGCGGATGTAATTGAGATATCCGCGGCGGTCGCCGAGCCCAACGCGAAGTGACCGATCTCTTCCCTTTATCGGCCCGAATCTCCGGCCGGCTCAGAACCGAGTCCGAGTCGAACCCAACTGGAAAGAAGAGTTTGTCCCTGGACATCGGCTATTCGGAGATCGCCCGCAGCACATCGTGACGTTGCGCAGCCATCTTGTCGCCGTCTGCGCGCGGAGGTTCGCTGGTTTCCCGGTCGGATCGGGTCCGTGTCGGCCAAGGTTGAGATCGCGATTTCAGGTCGGCGCGAAGTCGAGGGCTCCGAATCATATTAGTATCTCTAGGAGAGAAATTGCGCCTCGACTCTGGTTCTGATCCATCGAGCTGTTAGAAAGATCTCGCAAGTCCCCTTACCTGCGCGCCAACTGTCGATGTTTACACCGGTAATAAAATATGATGCTACTCGGCGGATGGAAAACTCGGTGGATTGCAAAGGAACACAGGGAGATTTATACTGGTTCAAGTCCCTCGATGTGAGGTAAATACACCTACGTCCAGTTGCATGATTCCTTGAAGGAATACGTGGTGTTCCTGATGAACTTGTGTGCACCTGCCCTCAGCGGGCGCCCTGCCTCCCCTTATAATACTGGGGACAGGGTTACACAGGTAGGAGTTCCCCATCCGGATTACGACTAGGAGATCTCCCCTTAGAGATATAAACATCACCCCAGACTAGGACGCTATATCCTTCATATACAAGGCGAATGTCTGCCGAATCTAGCTGACTATCTTAATTAACAAGGGCTAGGCCACATCCCTCTGTCCAGTGCCCCCCCATATGCTCTTGTCATGAGGACCCGGGGCCCATGCACCACACATTAGTTCGATAAGGCTTAATTGTAAACAGCAACTCAAAACCTTGCCCCCCGAGGCGATATATAATAAGCACAATACCAGATCTATGCTTCAAACCGATCATCAAAAACAAGTCCATGATACGGCTTCTACACTAGTCTTCGTGAGCCCCCTATGTTGTACAATGAAACGGCCATGCCTGTCCTTTAATTACTTTAGCCGATTCAATATTCTCAAGTCGACTCTATTCAAGCAAAAATCCACTTACCAAGCTCGCCCTTCAAGGACTAGAGCCGTACAAAAGCATATATTTGACCACATCGGCCGGCAAACACTGTACACTCAGCCGGATTAGGATGTAATGCACTAACCTTGTACAACGAGCAAATATAAGCACAGCATAACTTCTCCACCGCAGGATATTCTCGTCTTCAACATCCAAAAGCCTCTGCTCAGATAAAACAAACTCGCTCTTTTCCCTCAAACTCCTGTATCAAAACGGACCCGAGGACTTCTCATCGGCTGACAAGTACAACTTGAACGGCACTCTCTCTCTGTGGCCGGAATTAAAATAGGTGGGGAACTCAAAGATAAGTCCTGATCTCGTCAAATGCCTTCTGCTGTTGCTGCCACCCACACAAACTCTTTGATCAGCTTGTAGCTTTCAATAATGGATAAAAGACTCAATCCTGCACCTGACAAAAAATTCGATATAAAGCTCTCACAAATTAATTGCCGATCAATGATTGAAACTCCGTCTTATCACTTGTGCCTCTTAGTCTAATGGCTCGATGCTTCGCTAACAACCCTTCCAATTCCTCGTCATGAACCATAAAACCAAAATTGCCCACCGATACCACGAAAGCGCACTTATTGGGTTTCATTCTTAGTCCGTATTCTTGGCTCTCTCCACGCACTTTTCGCCGAATCAGCTATATGCTTTCTCCTTTTAGGACTAAACCCACATCATCAAGTATAAATCTCTACCAACAAAGCATGAGATCATGAAATATATAATTCATTCGCTCTTTGATAAGTCGCACCGGCCACTTTTCAATCAAAAGTCATTACTACCCCACCTCCTTACAAGCCGATAGTGCCTGGACACCGAAACCGCAGTCTTATGTATATCTTCTTCAGCCATAAAAATCTGATTGTACCCTGCATTGCGTCCATGAAGCTGATAACTTGTGGACCTAAGGCTGCATCCACCAACAAATCCGCTACGCATTGGGTATTCATCTTTGGGTAGCTTTATTCAGATCCCGGAAATCAATACATATTCTCAATTTCGTTCTTCTGTTTTCCACCGAGACGATATTAGAAACCCCACTCAGCATATCGCATGGCCTTATAATTTGGCGTCATATAACCTTGTGATCTCTGCTTTGATCGCTCATATAATTCTGCCTTGGAATCTCCTTGGAGCCTGTTGAATGGCCGACATCCTGGTTAATGGGTAGCCGATGTTCAAAATAAACAATTGATCGCTACTTAATCCTGGCATCTCATGGTACCCCAGGTGAAACAATCCCGATACTCCTTCAACAGTGCTATCAATTCTTCTCGAAGTTCAGGACTTAGTTTTTGCTTATGTACGTCGGCCTCGGCTTATCTCCTGGTCTATGTCAATTTCTCCAACTCATCGGCCGACGTAAACCCTTGCCCAGTTTCCCTCAAAGTCTTCAAATGGAGCCCATTAGAGTAACAATTCAGAGCCGACTTGCTGGATGATTCGGCTGTATTCCGGTTAGTGACCTTAAGGTAGTCTCCTTCCCATATTTTTTCTGGATAGCAGTCAACACCATCAAGCTTCCCAGACTGGCAGATGGTCATTCAAATGTTGGTCGACCGATCTACTAAGACCACTTCGACTTGATCTCCCTGCCACCTGTATTCAAACATTGATGGCATTGTTCGAAGCACGCAACAGTTCGTGTGAATCCAGTCCCTGCCTGAGAAGCAAACTGTACGACCCCTTTCCGTCGATGACGAAAGAACGTGGTGGGTAATGTCTTATTCCCACTGTCAACTCTCACGTTCAATACGCCTTTCGCTTCTGATGAATTCCCACCGAAGTCTTTTAACACCATATTTTCTTGATCAGATCTTTCGGCAGTCTTCCCCAATTTTTCGGAATGTGCATGAGGCATGAGATTAACTGCTGCTCCCCTATTCAACCAACATCTTTGTCATCGGCTTCCCATTCACATAGCCCTTGATATACAACGGTTTTAGGTGCCGATGCTCTGACTCTTCAGGCTTATCAAATAGAGCCTGATCGGGTTGCAACGTCAGTTGAGCAAAAATCTCCTCATCGCCTTCTTCATCTGATGAAAGTGCTTTGTATTCCCGAGGTAAAAGAACACCATAGTTTGCTGGGCGATTGATCAGCTTCATCGTCCTTTTTCTTCACACGCCATACTTGTTTAGTTCTCTTGTGACGATGATCGGCCTTTTCCTGATCTTGTCTCTGTTCTTCTTGTTGCTCTTGGTGTCGTAGTCGTTGTGCCCTTCTCTTCTGATTCTTCGTGAATATCCCACTAGGGCACCATTGAGAATTCTGGACTTGTTTCTCACGTACCTCCTCTTCATCCTCTCCAAAGAACTCTTCATGGATCGGCCCTAATCGGCTATGAACCGATGCTTTTTTTCCAAACGACCGATCCTGCGAAAACCCCTTATGCTGATCATGCTGATTCCCTGTATTGCTGCACTCAGGGCAATCTTCAACTGATGGCAGTCTCATTCCTTGATCCTAGCAGAATCGGAAGAACGAGCAGTCCCAATGCGGATTATATCCTTCTGGTTCATCCCTCTGTTCCTCATATCTCGAATATTTTTCTATCATGTCCGATGCAGTAATCCTTGATTTATATCTTTGACGTCTTGCTCCATCGGCCTGATCCCTCGATGATTCCGCGTAGACCATGTTTACGGGGAACGGGTGCCCATTGATCTTCATCGGTTTCTTGTCTTCGAATTTGATTCTTTCCTGCTCGACAGCAGACTGAATTTGTTGCCGAAAAACTTTACACTCGTTAGTATGATGCGATATAGTATTGTGCCACTTGCAATATCTTTTCTTCTTTAGTTCTTCGGCTGAAGGAATCACATGATTTGGCAGCAGTTGTATCTGCTTCTCTTGTAACAGTAAGTCAAAGATTTTATCGGCTTTACTAATATCAAAATCATACCGCTCCTCCTTGCCAATATCCTTGACCCATGGACATGATACTGATTTCTTATTCCTGGCCCACTCTGCCAATCCAACCTCAGCATCGGATTCCTCATCGTCTGAGCTTGATGAATAAACTTGAACTTGAGCAACCCTTCTCTGGTACTTATCCCTTTTTGCCTCTTGAAATCGGCTTTCATGAGCCGATATCTTCTGTACCAGGTGCGCCAGGGACTCGAACTCTTGCGAAGAAAATCTCTCCTTAATCGGCGCCAAGAGACCCTGGAAAGCCAGATCGGCCAGATGCCCATCGCTCAGGTTTAAACTATAACATCGGTTTCTAATATCCCGAAATTGCTGAACATATTCCGGTACTGTTTCATCTGGTCGTTGCTTAACCGATGTCAAATCTGATAGTCTCAACTCATGAATTCCAGCAAAGAAATATTTATGAAACTATTTTTCTAGATCGGCCCATCCTCGAACAGAATTCGGAGGTAATGAGGAAAACCACGTAAAAGCCAATCCTGATAGTGATAAGGGGAAAAACCTTACCCTCAGAGCCTCTTCAGCCGATGCCTCCCCGCACTGTGCCAGGAATCGGCTGACATGTTCCACTGTAGACATGTTGTCCTGCCCTAAGAACTTAGAAAAATCCGGAACCCTATATCGGTGTGGTAATGGAACCTTGTCGAACCACTCAGGATATGGATGCCAATACATGAATGTCTGTTCCTTGGGCTTGATCCCGAACTGCTCCCTCACTATTTCAGCAACCTTAGTTGATAGATCTTCTTCCCTCAAGTTGTCTTGTTGATACTGCATGGGTGGAGTTTGTTGCCGATTCTGTCTATTATATTCCCTTTGGTAAGTACCTGGATCGGCCCCGCCTCCTGGGTAATTTTGCTGATATCCTCCATAGTAAGAAGACCGATGGTACCCAGCAGGAATATCCTGTTGCCCCCCAGCCTGGTTCTGTGTAAACATGTTTTCTGGTATATCTCTGCTGATGTTGTAAGCAATCTGAGTTGGTTCAACCTTTGGTGGGAGGTAAACAGGACGCCGAGCAGGCTCTTGAATAATTGTTCCATCCACCGTCTTCTTTATAAGATTATGAAGCGTGTTCACCAGAATTTCGGACTGATTGATGAGCGCGTGATGAACCGCTTCATTCACCATCTCTTGTAAGGGTTTTACCGGTGGACTCTCAGGTGGCGTACGGCTCGATTCTCCAACCAATACTGGCTTCGGAAACTGGGAATTTTGAATCGGCCCTTGCCTCGTCATGCTGAAGGACTCTAAGCACAGCTTCTGAAAGTTGGCCATAGTTTGCTCAATTTGCTGTTTTTGTTCTTCTGTTAAATCTTCCAAGCTGACTGGAATTATGTTGTCTATTTTAACTTCTTTCCCGGCCATGTTGCCAATTTGATTGTTGAAAACTTCGCGCTGAAACTTTGCGTTGAAACTTCGCGTTGAAACTTCGGGTTGAAACTTCGCGTTGAAACTTCGTGTCCCACCAGGCGTGCCAAAAACGTGTTGACGCCGAAAACCCGCTAGGGCCCGTCCGGCGTCTGGGAGACACGCGTAGGCCTGGGAGATTTGCTTCACTCCAGTGCAGGTCCTAAAATCTTGAGGTTCGTAGGCGTGCCAGTCAATTTGACCCTGCAATTGACAAGGAGAGAAGATGTCAAATCCGTGAGCCAATCGGCTGGAAGCCGGCTTGGACTCATCTCATCGGCCGATGGCCGATACGCGCTGTAGCGCTTATACATCGGCTAAAAAACCGATGACGGCAAGAGTGATAACATAATAACAAACAAGTATTGCATTAGCCGATCATCGAAGGAATGCTCAAAAATCGGCTATAAACTTGGTAAAATAAATGAGCAGAATGCATAAATAAATAGATTAAATAAACTCCAGCCGATCATAGTTTAGAGTTACTAGTATTGTCGTGAAAATACTGCTCGCGCCCGTGCCCGGGCCCTTGCTCACATCGGCTCCCGGGGTCTTCGTCCGCTGTTCGTGCCCGTGCCCGGATCCTTACCTGAGGTCGTGCCCGGGAACTTGTCTAAGATCGTGCCCAGGAACTTGGCTGAGGTCAGGCCCGGGAACTCACTTGTGCTTGCACTCGGATCGGTAGAGAAAATCAATCGGCTAGCCCTTAGCCGATCGTAACAGTAACGCAGGCAAGGATATATAACAAAGCAAGCAGTATAATCGGCTATGTTTAAAATGAGATAACTTATCGGCTAAGCACTCCGATAACAACATCACATAAAACCCATCGGTTTAATAGGTCGGACCTAACCGATGCAGCACAAACTGACGATAAACCGCTCCCAGTAAGCCGATACGATCTATGCACGCGTGATGTGATATACCTAATCAATCTATGAGATCAAACTGAACTGATGCAGCCATAGATAAACTAAATATATCGTGGTAAGCCGACTACCATAAACCGACTAGAATATCGGACCTAACCGAGGAAGTCCTAGCCGATAGGTAGCCGGGGTGACGAGACTTACCCTCTCGCAGGAGTTCGGACCTAACCGATGCAGCCCGACTCGAGAAGCGGGATCCCGTCGGAAGGGTGGCGATGCGCCGAAATTGTATTGATCGAGTGATGATTTACAAGGTCCCCGGGCGTACGTACTTATACCCCAAGTTATAAGAGTCCTTACCGGACACGGTACATGATTTCCTAACTCTAAAAGAAAACATTAATAGGACCCAACCGGACACGAGGTCGGGTTTCCTAAAGACATGCTTGCCTAATCAATATACACAGTAAATAACTGCCATGTTGCGGTCTTCACGGCTCCTTCTCAGAATCGGTCTCTTCTAGATCAATTTCCGTTAGTTGACCGCAACTTCCCCTTTGACCGAATCTGACACAGGGCCTTACCAAATTTTGGCATTAACAGCTGCGCAGGGCAGTGTACTCACCGGTGTGTGGGTCATCAGGCATGAGTGTGGCCACCACGCCTTCTTGGACTACATGCTCCTTGACAACATTGTGGGCCTAGTGCTGTACTCGGCGCTTCTCACACCCTACTTCTCGTGGAAATATAGCCACCGGCGGCACCATGCCAACACTGGCACCATGGAGAACGATGAGGTATACGTCGCAAAGAAGAAGTCCACATTGCCATGGTACACTCCATACGTGTTGGGCAACCCCGTTGGTCGGCTGGTGTACATTGTTTTGCAGCTCACCCTCGCGTGGCCACTCTATCTTGGGTTCAACTTGTCCGGGCAACCGTACCCACATTTCACTAGCCACTACGACCCCTACAGTCCACTATTCAGTGACCAGGAGCGCATCCAAGTCCTCATCTCGGACGCTGGCATCCTAGCTATGCTGTTCGCTCTGTACAAGCTTATAGCAACATTCGGGTTCTGGTGGGTGGTGCGCGTGTACGGCGTGCCGCTACTGATCTTGCATGCATTGTTTTTACTAATCACTTACCTGCATCACACCCACTGGGCGCTCCCGCACTATGACTCGAGCGAGCTACAAACAGGTGATGAAAGATATCACTTGTATGTCATTGCTTTTGAATAATACGTTGTTGGTCTCACAATCATGGACCTTATATATATTGTATTTAAATCAATGATCATGTATTTTGGTTCGAAGGTAGTACGTAACATGCATATATGGTGTTGGGTGGACAAATCTTGAGATAAAGTTGTGATTGGTGTGTCGTTTTGTGTGGTAAATCTAACAGTTGGCACCCCCATGGCCCATCCAACCTAGGAACCCCCTCCTAATTCCCATAACTTCGATGTGGAGTAGGAGTTTCATAGGACTAGACCATACATGCGGTTTGTTATTGAAAAACAATAGTGGGTTCTGAGTATGGACTAGAGTGGTAAAACTTTTGTATTAATCTCAAAAACCTTGCCATTAAAGTGACCTAGGTATCTATTTATAGGCCCAGAGGTATACTTACAAGCTCTAGGGTTTCATTTACATGTGGTATTACATTATGGCCGCTTGACGATGACAGCTACAAGGGCATTTTTGTCTTTTCCTGTCCACAGGCTGTTGGGCCACCACACGGGCCACTGGGCCACTACGTGGGCTATGTCCTTAATGGGCCTTTCGGCCCTCTTGGCTATCATGCAACTAGCTAGGATAGAGGCACGCCGAGGCCTCGCCTGCTGGGTCGTATCTTCGGCCACCTAGGCCTTTTGCCTGCAGCTTTGCCCCCCCTCCCCCCCGTCTCCTGGTCAGGGGTTTGCCTGCTCAACAGTGGTTTGGCCTCACACACATCGCCCTTCACCTTCGTGCCCTTTGTCTTCGCCCGACGTGCTGCATCCTTCGCCTGGATTGGGCCCTTCGCTCGCATGTCTTCGGTCTTGAGTTGTCCGAGGGGGCTTTGGTCAGCATCTTTAGTCTTGAGCCTCCCAAAGGGGAGATGATCTGAAGGGGCTGTGGCCTGCCTCCAACAAGCCCCTCACGTGCAAGGGTGAGCTGTGACTCAGCCGATCTCATGGATATAGTTTCTGATGCCATGCAGGTCGCTCGCCATCCCTACTTCGGCCACGTTTAGCTCAAGACCTTCCAGAGAAGACCTTTGTGCTTCGCTAAGGCCCTTTGACCATGCGAGGCGACAAGAGAATTTTCGTGGGTTGTGCCACTTGCTGCCATGTGTCGGTCGATGCGGCCACGCGGTGGCTTGCCTTTCAAGATGCTACATGTCAGGCGATGCAGCGACGCGGCGGCTTATAGTTCAAGGTGCCACGCGTTGGCTGATGCAGAGACGTAGCGGTTCGCCTTCCGAGATGCCACATGTCATGCCATCGGTGGTGATTTGACGGTCGTAGCGGCTTGCCTTCCGAGGCGACACGCGGCGCCCCGTAATTGCCTGATGTCAGCTGACCTGTGGCATGTGCCCACATCGATGTCAAAGTGGTAGAAACCGTGGATGAGGCAGTGGTTCTACCACAAGATCTCCTTCTCCGCCGATTCCGACAAATTCAAGGCCCTTCAGTCATCCATGGGCATGCCAAGCTTCGACGCTCGCCCGAAGGTCTCCTCGACCAGCACGCTAGAAGCCCGCCGCCAGCTCCTTCGAGCCATCGCGAGCCAGCTAAGTGTTCAGTACCTCATCGAGGAGTTCATAATGATGGGGGTGAACCCGTTGGCGTGGTCGTGGAACATTACCATCGACCGCAACAACCAGGTAGCACCTCGCTTTGTTTCTTTTTGCCTCTCCGCCATCGCTGTCCCTGACGACCGCCTTGGTAAGTGCCTCGTTTGTTTCTTTTCGCCTCTCCGCTTGCCTACCGATTTCAGTTTGACCTGTTCTGATTCAGGTGATTTTGAGTGGTTTGGAGTTGTTTCTTTGGGCTAAGCGTCTTGTTGGTGACCTCACCCCGAAGGAATACGGGGAGATTATGAAGTTCTTGAAGAGGGGCGGGTGAACCGTGTTTGTATGCGGCTTCGCCAGGAAGTAACCCTACACGAGAACCCTGTCCAACCCCAAGGCGATGATGGCAGGGACGCTGCGGGAAGGAAGAGGAAGAAGACGACGAGCGACACTACTGGCCCTAGCCGCACTGTGCCGAAGATGGTCCAGCCTCTCCAGGCCATCCGCCCTTCACCCCCGCCTGCCCTCAATGAGGAAGATGAGGATGGAGACACGGGGGACACCGACACTGGCGCTGCGGGCCATACTCCCAGCCCCGACATCGCAATGCCTATCAACGGCCGAGCTGGGATAGGGCCTTCGCCCGTCCATGGGTTCGAAGACATTGCCTGGTCATCAACACCCGCCACTCGGTCCGGGAGCGCGGGGAGGGCTATCCACTTCCGGTTCACGCCGTTCTGGGCTCGGCGTTTAGTGACTCAGAGTCATCTTCGCTGATACACCAAAGCCCGGTGGTGAAGAGGGCGAGGCAGGAGTCCCCCCAGCTCGTCGAGGACGAGGACGTCGTTGTGGACGACGTGAGCGAGGTGGTGCCGGAGAACATCTTGCCTGGAGGTGTGTCTGAGCCTTCGAGCAGCAGTGGCCATGGCGCTATGGAGACGAGCGGGCAACTGATCGCAACGATCTCCACTTCCGACAGCGTTCTTCTGGCTCGGAGCTTCACTGCTGAGGACTTCACGTGCCGTGACGAGCTTCACTTGTTCATTAGTGGTCTCAGCTCCTTGGTCTCGCCCTCGACCATTCAGCCGTTCGTCGATGACCGGTTCGACCTCAATGAGGTGGGCTTGTCGCTTCATGGTTTACTGACCAAGGTGAACCTTGTCTATTTTACTGCTTTGGTTCGTACTTAGCTTTTTGTCTGTTTCGCTCATCTCCTGGCTTCGTCTTTTCGAAGCGCTTTCCCTGGCGGGGTGCTTACGAGCACATGGCGCACGCCCGCCTAGATGAGGCGTTGAAGGCCGAGCGGCTGGCTAAAGAGCAGAGCGTGTTGAAAAAGGCGCTAAAAAATGCCAAGAGCTTGAACACCGCCCTGAAAGCCGAAGCTAACCAACTCTGGGCGCAGAACGTTGCCTATGGAGTCCGCCTCGCCGACCGCAAAAATGAGCTCGAATGCCTTCACGCAGAGCTGTTGGAGGCAAGGGGGATTGAGGCTGGCACTCGGGCTTCAGCCATCGATGCCAGCCGCACGCTGCATATGGCGCTGACGCAAATGGGTGCCTTCCCTCCGCCATTGCCTGAAGACGACGCCTCAGCCGAAGCGTTCACAGATTGGTGCATCGTCGTAGGAGGGGTGGTGGGCGATGCTTCTGGCGTTTTCGGCGACTACTGTGCCCGGACGGCAGGCTACAATCATCTCCTGGACCTCCCCGCGATCTATAGCCACGATATCGAAGAAAATAGCGTGTGGGATTGAGGGGACGAAGTCTGGCCCTACTACCAATCCTTCCAGAAAGGTTGGTGGGTGCTGAAAGGCAAGGAGATAGCTGCCGAGCACCTTTGCGACCAGCTGAAGAAGCGAGGGCAGCGTGAGGCGGCCGAGACAATGCCGGAGGGTGGCGGAGATGTGCCCGAAACCAAGGTGCCACCACAGGTGTGACGCCCTCCCCCGACTGGCTATATATACATATATTTTTCTCTTTTCGATAGCTAGGATAGCTAGTCTTGCCGATGACCGGCCTTTTGTAAGTTTATGTCTATGTAAGGCCTTCGGCCCCACCTTTGCATATAAATGAAAGTATTGTTTAGCTATTCTAGGTTTTGCTCAGGTGAAAACTCTGCCTTCCCCGCTTCGACTACCTGCGGCCGGTGATAAATTTGAAGTTTGTTGTGTCCTGGTCGCCCGAGAAGATGAGGTTACTAGGTCCCGAAGACCGCGTCCCAGCGATAGTGATTAATGGCTGGAGCTACGCCCCGCTCTGTGGTGAATTGGCAGCACAGGAACCCTGAGCATGATGTGTCTGACTTCGACCGAGACGACCAGTTTCGCCATAGCGATATGGTAGAATTATGGCGAAACTTTCAAATGTCAGCTCGTCAGCAAGGGATTCGGGACCGGTGGTACGCGTTCGTCCCTGCCGATTCTCCCAGTCACGAGGTCCCCGTCGTCGTGCTGGATAGCGACGATTTGGTTGGGGGCGAAGCACCTGCTCGGGACTCTCCGGTCATCGTCATTAACAGCAACGCTTCGACTGAGAACGAGGGGGAGGCTTCGAGCGACTATGCTTTTCGGCGTAAATTTTCTACTCCCAGTCCTACCGGGAGTTTTGTAAGCCTTGTAGACTATAGTTCTTCCAATAGTGAGGCATCTTCCTCTTCGGGATTTGATTTGTAAATTTGTTGTAATGCATTCTATATGTAACTCAATGAGTCATTTAATGCTTGTAATTGGAGATCTTCGAAATAAAGTTACTTCGCGTTATTTTCTTGCCATTTTTTATTGTTGCTTTGACACCATTGGGCTTCGGGGATTATAATGTTTTAGAATGCAAGCTTTTCAGGCTGAGAGGTGCTTTGGCCGCTCGCCGTCCCCTATCCTCGACAGACAGCGCCAAGTTAGTACTTGGCGCTTATCCAACGGGTTCACCATGTGCTTGTTGACATTTCATTATATTTGGTGGCCGAGCAATGCTTCGGTCGCTCGCCGTCCACTGCCTTCGATATATAGCGCCAAGTTAGTACTTGGCGCTTGTCCGGTAGGTTGCCTTTCGCGCTACGTGTTTGTTGCATTTTTCTACGGCCGGGTGATGCTTCGGCCGCTCGCTGTCCCCTACCTTCAACAGATGGCGCCAAGTTAGTACTTGGCTTGTTCGGTAGGTTGGCTTTCACGCTATGCATTCGTTGCATTTTTCTGTGGCCGAGCGATGCTTCAGCCGCTCGCCGTCCCCTACCTTCGACAGGTGGTGCCAAGTTAGTATTTGGTGCTTGTCCGGTAGGTTATTTTTCGCGCTATGCGTTTGGACAATGTGGTGCAATTTGAGTGTTTGATCGTGCGATGCTTCGATCTTTTCGCTTTCCCCATTCGACAGGGCGCTAATCAAGTGTTGTCTTTTTGGGTCATTTGCGACAAATGCGAAGACACAATGATTTTTATACTGGTTAGGGTCTCCATTGTGGATAATCAGGGTACGAGGTTTTCTTTTTTTTATGCACTTTACATGTAGTAGCGCTTCAGCGACGTGGCGTTCCATGCGTGGTCTAGCTCTTCGCCCTCCATGGTCGCTAGCCTGTAAGTCCCTTCATGCGATTTGCAGATTACGAGGTATGGTCCCTCCTATTTTGACTCAAGATTGCCTACCGCCATGGGGTTGCTTCTCTTCTTTAGCATAGTGTGCCCTAGCAAGATCTCTTTTGGCTGCTTTTTTGTTGTACAGCTCTTCGGTCGAGGCCGAGTACTTTGCCATGTTTTGCAGTGCCTCAACACACATCCCTTCGAGCAGCTCCAAGGCGGCCTTTCGCCCCATCTCCTCGTCTCCGGACATTGTGACTCTGGGTCATGGCCTCTTCACCGTATATGAGCATGAACGGGCTAAACATTGTTGGCCGTGTCGAGGTGGGACGAAGCATCTAGAGTACCGATGTAAGTTCCTCCGGCCATCTTTCTTTTGGCGCTTTGTCCAGCCTCTTCTTTAGGGCTTCGAAGATCTTACCGTTCGCCCCTTCGACTGCCCTGTTCGACTATGGGTGTGTCACGGAAGTTGATCTGCATGTTCAGCTCCTCGCACATCTCTTTGAACTTCTTCAAGTCGAATTGCTTCTCGTTAATGGTGACGAACTTTCTTGGAATGCCGAAGCAACATATGAAGTTTCTCCATATGATGTTTCTCTCTTTGATCCAGCGCGAGAAGTATTCCACCGCCACAATGGCCAACATATAGCTGTTTCGAGCCATGGGAAATGGTCCTATGATATCTAGCCCCCACCTTGCGAGGGCCATATAGGGGCAGCGGTTGCAGCTTGTACTGTGGTGCGTTCTGGGACTTGCCATGCTTTTTGCATCCTTCGCACTTCTTGATGTGCTTTTCACACCTTTGTAGGATTGTGGGCCAGTATAGCCCCTGGTGAAGTATCTTGGCTGCCACTGCTCGCGGCGCCTGGTGACCATATCCCTAATTTCATGATCAGGCCCACCCTTCATCCAAATGACCATATTGCCTTCCATGAGGTACCCGGGGCCTATGGCCTCCACAGTAGCCCTTAAGACCTTCATAGTTGAGTCAGCTGACGTCGAGTGCTCATCCTCCATGGTGAAGATTTCCCAAGTGCATTGCTCCTAAGTACTCTCCGTCTGAGTGCTTCTTCTCCATCAAGTTTAGGTCTCACGAGTAGCCCTATATTATTATTGCCGATACAAAGCATCGACAGTTGGCGCGCCAGGTAAGGGCTTCATCGAGATCATCCTCATCAAGCTTTGGGAGCCTCGACTTCGTCGCCGACAAATTCCAAGAATCCATTAAAAATACTTCCAGTGTTTGTTCAGTGTCCACATGTACTGTTTTTAATTGTTTGTGCATTGCTTGCTATAGAATCCGACGCAGTCAACCCTCTAGTTTACTACGAAGTCGTTGCCGAATTCGCCGAGCCGGAGCAAGGCAAGTTATATCGTTCCTCGATCATATTGCGCTGATTGCTTGCAAAATGTGTGTTTTAAATTAATAAACATGCATTATTTCCATATTTCATGTGGGAAGATTGACCTATATGGATGCAATTTTAATTGCTATGGCTTGATTCCTCCTGTATACCTTTGTAGCTAGGTAATAATATGACTAGAGGATATGATTAGGATGCTTAGCCATGCTTAGTGACTATTAGTTCACATAGGGAATTAAATGCTCTTATTTACATTTATTGTTCGACTCTATGTCGGGAAATGGAACTTCGGATATATTCATATTAAACTACTAAAATTGGACCTAAATGGTGGGCTGTGAGAGCATGGTTTTGTTCGTCGCACCCATGGCAATTAAGGACCGGTTTGCGGGAACCCCTTGGGCAATTAATCGTACATTCCACAAGCCAGTGTGGGCAACGGCTGAGCTTGTAGCGTCTCTTCTCCCTCTCCTAGGCACCGTTGGTGAGAATGGGCGTGATGGAGTTGGGTCGGCTCGGGGTCAGGTTGATCGGCTTCCGGATCCATTGTGGTGCAAGGGGAGTAGCCTGGCCGATATGGGGTGTCCTGTTGGCAGGTGCAACCTCAGCGTGGTGTGGATGGTTAGAGAGAGGTTACGTGAACGGTCCTGTCACAGCCTCTCGTGGGGTGTCGTGGTGACATGCCGGTACACGGAAATGTGTGTGGGGCTGTGTCTTGTGGGTACAGTTGTACACCTCTAGCCAGAGTAAATCTATTTGAATAGCCGCGCCCAAGGTCATGGGCATTTTGGTCAAGACTCACCATGATTAGTCTCACTATAATAAATTGACATGAAAATTTGCTATAGTGTTAGGATGGATGGTTGGGCTAGGTTAACGTGGCGTATCGTTGATCAGTGGAAGATTAATATTGTTCAATTAATCAACTTTTTACTGTTTGCGAACTTGTATTGTTTGCAATTGCTTTTACGCAAATAAACCCCTAGCCTATCTTTGTCTCCCGTGCATTGTGCATATTTGCGGGTGTGACTTGTTGAGTACTGTGTGTGGTACTCAGACTTGCTGCTTTTCCCCTCTCAGTGGTGGAGTACCTGTCCGACGAGAATCATCAGGAGGACTAGTCTGGATCCGCCGTTAAAACGCCTGTGGAATGAAAGCCTCCGCTTGGCTAGTTGTATATAGGCTTTATTTATTTTTACCGCTGTCTTTATGTAAGACAATTTTATTCTATTTGTAAGACGTATTCTGTATGGTAACTTAGTATTGTGTACCCTAGCTTTCCTGGACAGGGATTTAATACACAGAAACGTTTAGAATTCTGGTTACGAATTTCTCGGAGTTACACAATCCTTGTAACCATATTCTTTTACCAAGTCAATACAAACAGGCCACTAGACCGATAGGACTAGAGTTATTACTCTGAGGAGGGTGCGAATATATATAAATATCCCCCTTTGTTTGACATGCATCTTCCCAATAGATACAACACGCAAACATGACCGGGTTATTGGATGCCCCGTTATTACGCGTGCGTGCATGTCTGCCCCTATCTCTAGGAATAGCCTGCACGTATCCATGCGCTCTCTCTCTCTCTACAGACAGCCCGCCAGCATCTAGCTCTGCATGCATGAAGCTCCACTAGCAAGTTTCAAATGATTTTTTCTCATAATGTACTTATCTGCTCTACTATTTGATTACGTTGTTGTATTCATTGCAACTAAATCTTTACAATATTCTGATGAAAGAAATATACAATTCTTTGATCATGGGCGCTACATCCTTTGATCATGGGGGGCGAGCAATTAGTAGATCAATCACTGGTTAATTCTCCTAATGTTACCGATCAAAGTGATGAGCCTGTTACAGATTCACGTCTAGGTCACGAAGTTGAAGCTGGAGCCACATGAGAAAATTTGGTGCCAAATGGTGAACAAACGGCCAGGCACAATCGTTATTTCATGTAGGCAAGCCACATCAACTATGGTGTGCCTCCTGAGGTTGATCTGGTGGAGCAGGAGTTTGCACTGATTGAGGTCAATCCACTTGTAGACCTGTCTGCATCGCTAGGCGCATGTGTGGCCCCAGCGATGGTTTGTGCGCCGGGATTGGCTCGCACGGAACTCCATGCAAATCTTCCTCGTGGTCCCCGCCTAACACTGCAGGATCTTCTGCGGCAACCTAAGATGCACCACAACCCGCTGATGGGGCCACAAGATCTGCTGCGGCAGGGAGAATTTTAGGATCTTCTGAAGATCGGAACTTGCATATCAGGCTTAAAATTCATTAGGAAATCAGTTAGCAGCTTCAAGACCTGTCACAAGAGCTGAAAAGGGGTATTCACAAGCCAAAGGAATACAAGGATGGGACTGTTAGGTATGGATGCTTATCTACAACTGGGGAAACCCCTAAGTCTGCAAGAAGCTTTAGGGAATTAAGATTGGAAGCTAGCTATGCACAAGGAGTTCTCAGCCTTGATGGACAACAAAATGTGGCACTTACAGGCTGTTCGGCAACGCTTCTTGCGCCTGGCTTATTTTTTTGGTTTCCGTGCGCACGCTTCCCAAAACGCTAAACGGTGTGTTTTTTGCAAAAATTTTCGATATGAAAGTATTTCTAAAAAATCAAATAGATTCATTTTTCAAGTTTTTAACAATTAATACTTAATTAATCATATGCTAATGATATTTCTCGTTTTACGTGCGGCTTATAAGCCGGGACAAATGAGCTAGAAAGAACACCACGTTAGTCTCACCCAAGGAAGGAAAAAATTTGATACATTGTAAATTGGTATACAAGATTAAAAGGAACGTGGATGGGACCATAGATGGATACAAGGCCCGGTTGGTTGCAAATGGATTCAAGCAGAGGTACGGGATTGACTATGAGGATACTTTCAGTCCAATGGTCAAGGAAGCTAATATAAGATTAGTATTATCTGTTGCAGTCTCTAGGGGATGGAGTGTAAGATAACTTAATGTGCAAAATGCATTTCTTCATGGCTATCTAGACGAAGAAGTGTATATGCGTCAACCCCTAGTCTTTGAGGACAAGAGAAGACCACTTGTCGATGTTTTGTATCAGCAATACCAGTCGGAGTGTAACCCCCAGTCTTTGACTATTTGTCAGACTTAAACTTTATGGATTCGAAAGGACACATAAGATTTATACTAGTTTAGACCCTCGAGGTGAGGTAAAACCCTACTTTCAGTTGTGGTGTATTGCTTTCATGGTATGTGGAATCATCTGCCCCAGGGTGCTCTCTATCCCTCCTTATATACTGGAGGGATGAAGATTACAGGGTAGGAAACTCAGTCGGATACGACCAAGGGATTTCCTTATCAGTACATAGAGTATCCGGCTAGGACTATATCCCTCTCCTTGTCGTGCAAGGTAATATGAAGCCGAGTCCTACTCTAACTCCAATTATAGGGACCGGCCTACCCTCTGTCCGAGTGGCCGTAATTGTCTTCCTTGAGGTACCCGGGGCCCATGGCCTTTATAGTAGCCCCTGAGACCTTCATAGTTGAGTCACAGCTGATGCCGAGTGCTCATCCTCCAGGGTGAAGAGATTCCCGAGTGCTTTGCTCCTGAGTACTCATTGCCGAGTGCTTCTTCTCCCGAGACCTGTTTCATGTTAGCTGGCAACGAGGCTATGAAGGGCTTCATGGAAATAGATGAATATTGTGCGCCGAATAGGCGCACCTATTAGGTGTAGCCCCCGACTTTGTACTTAATTAGGAAACAATTAAATATAAAGTCAAAAATCTTTAACCTTTAAGTATTTCCCGAGTAATATGTTTCTCAGAAATTGGACTCTTCAGCCATATATTAGCTAGAAATTTTGCTCAAGGCAATTTGGTTAAGCATGTAAGCCGAGTATCACTATGGAGTAAATCTAATGTGTGATGAGGTGAACTTAAGAGATGCCTGCATCCCCAATATTAATGGAGACCAACGAGTGATCCTTATAAGGATATATCCTTAATACCTGAAAATAATCAAGATACCTAAATGTATATACCCAGCGGTACGCTTAGCATGAAGCGTATCTGATTATTTAATCGGTTCTTATAAAATAGCACCTGCATCACAATTTGAACACGACCAGCGGACGACCCAATAGGGCATGCTCTTTAGGAACTCATATCTTCGGCCTACTACCGAATAAGCTGGCCCAAACCGACCTACCCAGCGCAACCCTATAAAATTAAGAGATTTTGATCATTGCTCAACCTACCCATTGCTTTGGGGGTGTGCCACCAAAGCGTAACAGATTTTGATGCCGAAATCGTCGTAGAAATCTTTGACGATATAGGTCTTCTCTAACTACGAGAAAGGTTTTGCTATGTCGCTTGATTTACTTGGCTTCGTTGTGATCTTTAGGAAGTTCTTCTTCTAGTAGGAATCGAATGATTGGGGTCATCTAGTCTTGAAAAATAATAAGCACCCCGTAGGTTCCGGGTTTGGTGCAACCTCCGATTGTACGGGTTCTGGCTTCGTCTTAATTGAGAGCTCCTATAGTGGTTTCTTTCCTTGTTTTGGCCAAATAAGTACCCAAACGCTGCCCTAGCGCAAGATTTGGCTAGCGCCCTCTTTGGGGCATACCCAACCTAGCAAAATTTTAGCTGAATAAGGTACACGAACCTCGCATTAGCATATGATTCGGCTAGTGACCCTCATGGGGCATACCCTACCCAGTAGTGTGGTACCCGAGCCCCGACTGGTGGTAGAGGTCAGTTATTAGTCCCCATGGGGCGTACCAAGGTAAAGGTGTGACATCCGTGTCCCGATTGGCGCAAGTACTCGGTCAATAGTCCTCATGGAGCATTCCGAGTGATTCTTGAAGCGTCGCACACCAAGTGTATCATGGCAGACTGGTCCAGCCCCCGAGTGTAGGAGATAGGCTCGTAGCCATGAGTTCCTGTTACGCATATCCGGAGCTGGGCCTTGCATTATATATATATCAGATGAGTAGCATCTGATGTATAAAACAATCACCTGAAGAAAATCTAAATATTTTACAATGTATGTAAATATGTGTTCCTCCTCTTATTGATATTAATTTTCCCGAGTAGTTGACCCCTTACGTTTAAACACTCTACCCGACTAGTCATAGCCCCCGAGCATCGGGAGTTGGCACATGGCTCTTTCCCAGACACATATTTTGGGTGACTTGAGTTCGCCTTTCATGGAGCACAACTTCACGGATCAGAATTTATGCTACTCGAGTACTTTTGCAATCATTAAGAGCAAAAACACAAAATGCGCAGTATGTACACCTATTAGGGGTAAGCGGCTGTGGCATTGGCAAGGCCGAGTGAGGAATTGATGATCTCATCCCCATAAATCCAATCCCGACTGGAGCTAAGCAGTATCCGAGTCAAACCATAGGGAAGTGATTTGCCTCCTGGCCCATTTAGATAAGAATATCATATAAAGGAAAAAATGTTTATCAGAAAGTAACTTAGCTGTTCGGTATTGCACAAGTTGGGAGTGGGGATGCCATCCTTGCATTTGAGCTTTTAAGCCCCAAGCATGTCACTTGTCATTCTGATAATCTTCGTTTCTAGGAGGTCGAGGACAGTTGCGATCGACTGCCGCAATAAGGCCTCAGATTTCCGCTTGCGGTTCCCAGACTTGGATAGGGCCGTGTCGTCTGTCTCTCGTCGCTCCTTCTATTGGGGCTTTTTGTTGAGTGCCTCGACCACTGCATCTGCTGAATCAGCATATTTATTAACCATCTTGAAGAGAGTTTTGACGGAGTCGGGTGGCTTCCGAGTGAACTTGGCGATGAACGGTGTGTCTTTGACTCCCTTGCAGAAGGCAGCGATGACAGCCTCATCCTTGATTTTGGGGATTGAATTCCTCTTCTTGGAAAAGCACTTGATAAAGTCCTAGAGAGACTCATTTTTTCTCTGATGACACTGGTATAGATCGTACTCAGTTGCTGGCCTTTGGTATGTCCCTTGGAAATTGACCACGAAGCGCTTACGGAGTTCCCCCAAGGAGCCAATAGACCGCTTGGGAAGCCCCGTCAACCACGTCTGTGCCAAGTTGGCTAGGGCAACTGAGAAGTTATTCGCCATGGCCTTATGGTCGCCTCTAGCTACTCGGATCACCAAGGTATACACTGTAAGCCAGGATTCCAGGTTGGTCTTGCCATCGTACTTCTCTATACCAGTCGGCTTGAAGCCAGATGGCCAGTGGACTTGTTGTAGCTTATGGGTGAACGCTGTCGGTCATTACTCGGATTGCCGAGTGACATATGTCGTGACTCCGAGTGATGCTGACTAGAGCCAGTTGCTCGGCGCCGAGTGATGCTGACTAGAGCCAGCTGCTCGGTGCCGTGCTGAAGCAGATGAAACCGCCGTATCAGAGGCCGTCATGTTTGATGGTACGAGAGTGTCTCCAGATTGTTGTCGCTGCTAGCATGCTACAGCGGTGATCATTGCCTTGATCCTTGCGATGGCCGGGTGGCCTGGTGGTTGGGCCCGAACTGTAAGGTGTCCAACAATGTGGCAGCGGCCACGACGTTCTGTTATGGGGTCACGAAGACGTCATGGTCGTCTACTCGGGTTTGGAGGACCTCTTGTTGAGCAGTCCGTCCAGTCATGCACAAGTTGTCATTGCGAGCATTGCACTTGGCTTGTAGGCGTCGTGCGTCCTTCTCCTGTTTCTCACACAGTCGGCAAGCCTTCTGGTTGCGTAGTCGGCATGTATCTTGTGTTGGAGTTGATTCCTTTGACACCATGAAGACCTCACATGGTGGAGAAAAGCTTCCCGAGTTGCTGTCTGACTGGGAGTCAGATTCAGAGTAGTTTAGCGGTGTGATGATGACCCCAACCTCCCTGTACCCTCTGGGCCGTATTTGAGTCAAATTCCAGAGAATTGAGTCTGCCACATTAGATTGGAATTGAAGATTGTTGCGGTGTTGTCGAGTCCAAGTGGGAAATTGACGATCTCGTCTCCCCTGGACCCGATCTCGATCGGCTCAGAGCCGAATCCGAGTCGAATATCAGGAAAGAGAGTTGTTCCTGAACTCGTAGATCTTGGGTGTTGCCAAAGTAGGATGTTGAAAACTGCTGTGGTGTTGAGTAGGCCAACTGGCACTGAGTTGGCTTTGTCTTTGGCCAATCGGGTTGAAACCGAGTCGGACAAGGTGAGATTGCTGAGATTGTCGGTGAAAAAGGCGAGGCTCCCGAATCTGATGGCTTGTCTGGGAGAGAAGTTGATGCCGTCGACCTCCTGTGGTTGGATCCATCGGGCGTGATGACGATGATCTTGACAAAGCCCCTACCTGGCGCACCAACTGTCGATGTTTTGTATCGGCAATAATTATATGGGGCTATTCATTGAACCTAAACTCGATGGATTCGAAAAGATACATGAGATTATACTGTTCAGGCCCTTGAGGTGAGGTAATACCCTACTTCTAGTTGTAGTGTATTGCTTTCACGGTATGTGGAGTCATCTGCCCTAGGGGCTCTCTACCCCTCCTTATATACTGGAGGGATGAGGATTACAGGATAGGAAAACCAGTCGGATACGGCCAAGGGCTTTCCTTAGCAGTACATAAAGTATCCGTCTAGGACTATATCCCTCTCCTTGTCATGCAAGGTAATATGAAGCCGAGTCCTACTCTATCTCCAATTATAGGGGCCGGCCTACTCTCTGTCCGAGTGGCCGTAATTGACTTCCTTGAGATACCCGGGGCCCATGGCCTCCACAACACTGCTCTATGTAAGCTAGACAAGGCATTGTATGGTCTCAAACAAGCTCCAAGGGCTTGGTACTCGCGCCTAAGCTCCAAGCTACAAGATGTCGATGTTTTACACTGGCAATAAGAATATAGGGCTACTCGTCGGATCGAAACTCGGTGGACTGCAAAGGAACACGAAAGGTTTATACTGGTTCAGACCCTTAAGATAAGGTAATACCCTACGTCCAGTGTGTGTATTTTCTTTGAGGATGTATGATTGTGATCTTGGTGATTTTGGTGAACCTGCCCTTAGGGGGCGCCCTGCCTCCCCTTATACACTGGGAGACAGGGTTACAAAGTAGGACCCCAAGTCGGACTACGACCAAGGGATCTCCTTCTAGGAACGCAACTTGCCCGACTAGGACTGTATTTTCCCTGTCGTACAAGGTTAAGTCTGCCGAGTTCTATTATATCCCTAATTACAAGGCTAGGCCCATCCTCTGTCCGAGTGGCCCATATACTTGTCATGAGGTACCCGGGGCTCATGACCTCCACACAAGAGTTGGGGTTCAATCTTCTAGAGCAGACACCTTTCTTGTTTTCTATAGCAAAGGTAATTATACAATGTTTGTTCTAGTATATATGGATGATATCATTGTTGCAAGTTCTTCTCAAGAAGCAACAAGTGCTTTGCTCAAAGATCTAGAAAGAGATTTTGCCTTGACGGATCTGAGAGATCTCCATTATATTCTAGGTATTGAGGTGAGTGAAGGAGTACGCGTAGGCTACGATAGCAGAAAATAAAAATTTCTACCGCGCACACCAGGACATCATGTGAGAAAGGGATCATGGATCGTTACCACTAAACGCGCAGTGCAGCGGAAGAAGAGTTGGAGAAGCCGGTCCAACCACGCGCACGTCGAGGTAGTAGTGGAAGTAGTCGATCTCCAGTCGATCAACGCCGCAACGAGCAGCGCCTCTACGGGTATCCACACGTCCGGGGCTGGAATGCCGATCGCGAGTGTACTAGCACTCGTGAGCGACTAGGGTTTGGCTCGGAAGGTGGCGGCTAGGGTTTTGCTCGAGGCTAACAGAAAACACACACGTGAAACTCCTCAGCCCCTCGCCTCCCTATATATAGACCTCCTTACTCGGGCCTCGTGGACCAAGGCCCAGTAAGAGTCTACTCGGATCTCTATCCGAATCGAGCCCATATTCGAATCACATTCGAATAAGTGTTCCAACCCATTAAGTGTGCGACCCTGTAGGTTCATGTATATTTTGTCGCGACCCAGAAACGCCTTTCTGGTCACCCTGTTAATAGCGGCCTCTAGCAAGGCATATTAGCCCCAAGATATACGTAAAGATCATATCGGCTGAACCTGTAATGTCCTTATGTACAAATCCCTTTGCCTTACGATATCGATTGAGCTCAAGGCGAGACTTGTGGCATCCTCTTAATAGCTCAATCACTCTCTCGAACCTGTGATGGATTACAAACTTGTGATTGACACCTCAATCACCGTAGCATGGCCATGCACTTCCATAATCCATTACATCGAGGGGCCCAGAGATATCTCTCCCATAAGGAGGGGCAAATTCTATCTTGATCATTCATATCCCACTACATGTTTCATAGCAAACCCAAAGACCACTTTTATGACTACCCAGTTACGGAGTAGTGTTTAGTAGTCCCAAAATAAGCTACTACGTATGTTGGGAACCATGATGATCTCAAGTGTAAGGACTCTACATAAACACTACTTGAGACTAACTGATGACATATGAAATCTCTGCAGTATCTCATGGCCGGTCTATCCAACATATGTTCACTAACATATGTCCATATTATCGATTTGGTATCTCCATACCATGATCCATAAGACATGATCATCAATCAATACATATGCTGATATTAGAATCATATTTGTTCCTCATATGATATATGATCAGGGATCATTTAGAAATAGCAACATTTGACATTAAGAGTCTCATGAATAAGTCACATACTCATTGATCAATAATGATAGTGTCTATTTCAAGGAACAAATCAATATATTATAAACATAGCATGTGATATATTTAACATCTCCATGTTACCTCTAGGGCATATCACTAACAGTGAGGACGTCAGAAGGTTTGCTGATGAAATAGGAAAGGCATGTTACAGAACTGTTGCAGCGTGCCTATATGAGTTCATGCAAACCTGTGTCCACGCCGTTGTCAACCACCAAAGAATTGTCAGCAACGGAAGAAGATTACTTGGGCACAAAGATGCAACGAACTATAGCAGTATAGTAGGAGCGCTTCAATATTTAACACCGACTTGCCCTGACATATCATTCTCTGTGAATAAGATATGTTAGTTTATGCAGAATCCCACATCGGTGCATTGCACGACGGTGAAGCGCGTTCTCAGATATCTCAAGGGGACCTCCTCTCTTGGTGTTAAGTTCAACAAGGTTTCCAGTTTTAAAATTAATGCCTTCTTAAATGCTGACTGGGTAGGTTGTGCAGATGATAGGAGGTCCACAGGTGGTTTTGCAGTTTTCTTAGGATCAAATCTTATTTCATGGAGTGCTAGGAAGCAGGCTATGGTATCTTGTTCTAGCACGGAAGCAGAATACAGAGCACTTGCGAATGTTACAATAGAAGTCATGTGGGTAAGGAAACTACTTGACGACCTTGGTGTACAAAGTCCATGTGCCGCTCATCTTTGGTGTGATAATATTGGAGCAACTTACATGTCAGCCAATCCAGAATGAAGCACATTGAGGTGGACTACCATTTTGTAAGGGAGCAAGTTGCACCGAAATTAGTTGATATAAGGTTTGTTCCGTCGAGTGATCAAATGGCCGATGGGTTTATGAAAGCACCACCTATGCGCGATCTTGTAAACTTTAGAAACAATCTCAACTTACATAAGTTGTGATTGAGGGGGAATGTTAGATAATATAGCTAGATAAGATCAAGTTTGTTGAGAAGATAAGCTTTGTAATCCTAATAGAGAATATTACCATATGTAACAACTTGTAACTGGATCAAGGATCCTATCCATGTAAATGCCACGGCAGGGACAGTTTCTGCCTAATATAAATACATGAGATGGCCCAACAAAGGATGACAACGCTTCCTAAAACATTATAAATATTTGTGGTTGCCAATCGCAAAACTATTGCTTGCCTTCCTTATCCAAGGAGTCTTCGATGGGAAGGAAACCGTTACGCGCAAGGCCACAGACATAATCGTGCAAAAAAGTATACACTGATTTTAGATGGAAATAGGAATAATATACTAAGCTATGGGATTTCTGGGTAGGGGTGGGCACTATTTCCTGAAAACAAACCGAACATAACCGAGCAAAAGCGAACCGGAATCCTTTTTTTTTCCTTTTCTTTGGATTTGACCGTTTTGATGCCCTTCTTCCTTCTTGGTTTCTAGCGGTAAAAAATAGAACGTACCACACAAATCGACCTACCTTATACTATGTTCCCTGTGTTGTTGTGTGTTGCCCAAGTCAAGACACAGTAAGTTGTAAGGGCTATCCCATGGCACAACCCACACTAGGGAGGCAATCAGGCGCACGTGCAGCCACAGCCGCTACCCCTATCCCGAAGTGGCGCCCTATCTTTCTATGATCATGATGGGAACATGAGGAGCGACTGAGCCAACAGGTGGCATGAGTGGACGTTGGGTGACACGTGCTTGAGAAGCATGTGGATAGCGAGCCCCCCGAGGCGGCCCTGGCCCCTAGAGCTCATTGGAGCAGCAGCACCAGATCGAGTTTGCTGACTATCGACACGGATGCTCTGCCATAGCTAGCCAGCTGGATTTGTTGATCCGAGCCATTATAAGTAGGTTCCACTATAGAGAGGTAGCAAGGTGTTTTTCTAGTTATTAAGAATTTCATCAGAGTTTATCATTAACGTACATAGACAGATGGGTTGGACGAATAAGACTGACACAGAATGTACTGTCCTCCGATCCTGTACGCTACTGCAGAAATTAGAACTTGTTGCTGTACCAGAAGACACCCTTGTGGTCCTCGGCTTGGATGTAGATGCACTCCTTAGCCTCATGCCATATCACTTTGACGACGGGTGTCGGGTCGAACTGGTAATATTCACCGAGGATGGGGCGGATCGCTTTGGTTGCCTCCACTGCACGGTAGTGGGGAATAGTAGGGAAGAGATGGTGGCCAACGTGCATGTCCGTGATGTTGTGGAACACTCGATTGAGGATGCCGTAGTCGTGGTCCATACTGGCGAGGGCCCCGAGCAGCCAGTCCTACTCGCTCGAGTCATAGTGTGGGAGTGCCCGGTGGGTGTGATGTAGATAGGTGACTACCACCACCCACGCGTTGACGACAAGCAGCGGTATGCCGTAGATGCGCATCACCCACCAAAACCCAAAGGCTGCCGTGAGCTTGTACAGGGCGAATGACACGGTCAGGATGCCAATGTCCGAGATGACGATGCAGATACGCTCCCGGCCTTTGTAGATGGGCCCAGAAGGATCGAAGTGGCTGGCAAAGTGTGGGTACCGGCGACCCAAGGTGTTGAATGCCAAATACATCGGCCACCCAACGGTGAGCTGCATGGCGAGGAGCACCAGTTGGGCGATAGGGTTGTTGTACTTGTACACGTATGGGGAATACCATGGCAGGTCGGACTTGAACCTAGGGACAAACACCTCATCGCGCTCCTGGGAGCTGGTGTTGGAGTGGTGCCTCTGGTGGCTATATTTCCATGAGAAGTAGGGCGCTAGTAGCCACGAGTGCAGCACCAGACCAAGGGTGTCATCCAGGAGTAGGGATGAAAATGGTCGGAAACGGTCGAAAACGGTATTACAATATAGAAAACGAAAATGGTCGGTACGGGATTTTTCTATATTTTAGTAAATAATGAGGACAAAAAATGGTTGAAAATGATTGTGAAACCAATTGAAAATGACAATTTTTTATGTTTTGCCAAATTCGAAAACGGTCGAAAACGGTATCATAATATAGAAAACGAAAACGGTCGGTACGGGATCTATCCCGTTCAGTTTCATCCCTATCCAGGAGTGCGTGGCCTGTGAAGGCGTTGTGCCCACACTCGTGCGCGATGATCCACACTCCGAACAGGAAGCAGCCCTATGCCGCCTAGTAGAGCGGCCAAGCGATGAACCAGAGAATGCTTGTGAGGGCAAGGATGCCAACCAGAGCAAAGTACAGGAGGCCCATGGCAATGGCGAGGTCGTGGACCAGGTAGGAGAATGACTTGATCATGGAGCAGTCGAAGCAATGTGGTGGGATGGCCTTTTTGACATCCCCGAGTGTAAACGGTGGCTTGGCCACAGGTGAGCGCTGCATGGCTGCACTGCTGCCGGCACGGCGAGGCAGCTGCTGTTTCTTCCCCTCCTTCACAGTCGTCTGGTCGCTGGTACCCATATTTCTGCCGATAGCAATTACATGAATCAATAAATAGTATAAAGTTGTAGGCATCTTGACTCTCAAATTTGTACCTCATTAGTTAAATTTTCAAAAGTAATGATTAGTAGGTTATAATTAATTTGAACTCTTCTTTTAATCTAAGTCGTTATGATTCAAAAACAACCAATGTCATTAACATATAATTAAATATTATGTATTTATGCTACTAATAATATTAATTTAGTGTAATGTATGAGTTGACGACTAATAATATTATAATAGGCCACTAACAATGTTTGTCTCACTAGTTGGTTCATATTTTCTTATGTTATAGGTGCTCGAGAGAAGCAATTGACAAAAGAAAAAAAAGAAAAAAACACTAGACTCGAGAGCTTATATTATTAATATGAGTGTACTCTTAATTATGACCTGTTATTAACTTTTCTCGCTAGTTGGTTCAGATTTCATCTCGAGGGAAACATTTAACACACACAAAAACAAAGTGCTGACTCAAAAACAAGACTTATATATCTTCTAGAGGTGCTTGAGAACAGTTCAACACAAAACAAAGCGCAGACCCATGAAAATGACTTTTCTCGCTAGACGGCTCCGATTTTCTTACATTCTACAGTTATCAGATCGAGAGAACAGAAAAAACAAAACGTGGCACAAGAGGTCACCATCTCTGTACACAGTGGCGTGGTGGCTGTGAACCAACTAGCGGAAAAAGTTAATTACAAGCCATAATCAAGTGTACAATCGTCTTCGTGATGTAAGCTCTGGAGTCCGGTGTTTTTTTATCTGAAGTATACAGTACTTACTTGGCTGAGCACGATTAAAAAACTTTCAATGACATGACGAGTTCTAATAATTTATAAGTTAGATATTTCTTCTCTAGTGCCTTTCTATAAAACGTGTTATGAGTATCTTCACATGTACCTTTAAAGGGTGTGTAGAGATTATTTTTGTTGCAACAGACTCTAATAGGCAAAAGTAGATGGTAGGATTAGGCTTGTCGCTTTTTAGGGGATAGTTACATATTTTTATAGTCCTATGATATACATGGAAAGTTACAAGGCTATCCTTTGACAGATGAGTGATTGACAGGTGGCCCTCACTTCTCGAGCTAGAAGGTAAAGTTAGGGGGCCAGAGAGGACGGTGCATTAAGTCCTCAGCTGAATGAATCCCACAGATCCCAGGATTGACACCATAGTAACGTGCTCTTGGGATCCACAGCCTTGACTACCACTCCCCCGTCTCGTTTGTCTGGAGCGGGTCAGTCGGATAGGTGGGAGTCTTGAATGCCCCCCTATCTTGTCATCATGAATGCTGTGTGGGCTGCCCTCGTGGTCCTCGGGGTCTCGCCTCCGGCCATTGGCCGGAGGCCTCCAATCCTTCATCCGGCGGGGTACAGGCAGGCTCCGTAAGATTCCCTAGAGCCTCACCAAAGCATAATCTTAGGGGTGACCTCTCCCTGGCCGGGGAGAGGGGGCAGAGCCTCCCTCCCAACAATTTTATTGTAAGGGCAAATGAAGGGTGTTTTTAGACTTATTAGATGCATGCCTACACATGTAGATACATTCAGTAATCACTCCGTCCTAAAATATAGCTACCTAGGATGTGAGTGTTTGAGAAAATTAAGGACTGAGGTGAAAAGTCTAAAATAATCTCATTAATAGATTGTGAATCGATGAGAAGTAAGAATAAGATGGGTGAGGTATGGGTCTTAAGAATTGGTAGAATGATCAGGCCGACAAGGGGTAGCATAGTGATATTATAGAAAGTAATAAGATAAAAATTAAAATTTATACGTCCTAAGTAAGTATAATTCGGATAAAATTTGAATTTAAAGGTAGCTATATTTTAGGACGGAAATGAGTGTGTTTATTAGTTTTGATACATACTGGCCCTTTGCTTCGTGCTAATAAATGTATAGAGACAGTTTTGAAGATACCTGCATATAACGTTTCTACTATATTAATAAAAAAAGTTTCTTGAAACCCTATAATTTTATATAAATAATGTGTTATGCGTATTTTGGGTTTTAAGGATCATACGGAACAAGCTATTGTATCAGGTAACTCTGATGCATCTCAAATATCATATTTCAATATGTCTTTAGATGGCTAATTTTTTTATCTTAAAATATAGCTATCTTTAGATTTAAATTTTATTCTAAATATAACAATCTAGGACATGTAAAAGTTAACTTTATCACTAAACTACCAATACTATTTCTAGTATATTATCACCTGACCAACCGTAGGCCCCGCACTCTATCCATTTTAATAAGAGATATTTTATACTTTAACCTTAACTCTTAATTCTTTCAAAAACTTTAAAGATAACTATATTTTAAATAGAGAAAATAATAATGATAAGCTTTTTCGTGTAGTGAAATGCGGCTACCATGGCACACTGCTCTCAGGATTATAAGACCCTCGTGGTGCAAAAACCAAGTAGCCACCACCGCGCCCTGCTTCTTAATCAAAATATCCAACGCATTTCCTGCAACCTTATCCGCCCGGAATGAAGAGATACAGATTCCAGGTCGGTTGGCATCCAATCAAAATAAACTATGTATAAAAAGTGAAAAGAAAAAAGAAACCCGAGAAGGCTAACCTGAGACTGAGAACAGGGGCGGATGCTTTTCTGGTTTCTCCCGGCCCCTTCTCTCCGCACGGAAACAACGTAACAGGTAGCTTATGCAGGCCGCTTCTGTATCTGTTGGTGCAAGCCTCTATTCAAAAGCTGCCGACCAAGCCAAGTCGAATGCTGAGAGCTGTTGGCATTATTTCAGCGAACAAAAACAAAATTAAGGTGAATATTAGGCATATATATTTCTGCAATCTTCAATGTAGAACTTTAACGATTAATTTATTTTATAATATATTATCAACAACTATAAGTTATATCATATATAGGAAAATACTTTTAAATACCCATATAATGGTATAGCACGCATGCTGGGATATATTTGTTTTGTTAATTTAATTATTAGTCAAAAATTACACATAGATACCTTATATTTTAAGATGAAGAAAATAATACTATATAATAGAGTGTTAAAGACAAAAGGCTGTCTACTATGGAGTGTCGGAGACAAAAGATATTGAAAGTTTGGAACAAGCCAGATGTTTAGTTGTCACTCATGTTTTATTGAGGCATGTCAGTGTCTAACAAGTGGTGCTGTCAGTAGGTACAAATTAAGAGATATGTAGTGATATGATCAATTCTCTAAACTTAGGGTATCTAATTTAATCTCCTATGCAACTAGATTAAAGGTATGTTTTTTTTATAAACTTTCTATATGAAAGTATTTTAAAAAATTAAATAGATCATTTTTTATATTTTAATAGTTAACACTTAATTAATTACATATTAATAATATTTTTTATTTTACGTGTGGCTGCAGCCAACCTCACGAGCGAACCGGCCTAAGCTTATGCCGGCCGTTTAGGCCGCTTCTTAATCTGTTTGCACATGCCTCTATTTAAAAGCTGTCGACCAATCCTTGAGTCAAATGCTGAGTGCTGTTGGCATTATTTTGGAACAAAACAAAATTAAGGTGTGCCACGGTATATATGGATGAAGATACAGGTTATTGGTTGTTGAATCATGTATATATACTATATGGGTGTTGGAGAGAAATGGTATCGGAAGAAAGGTGATGTTCGGTCGTCACTCGTGTTTTGTCGGAGTCATCTCAGTGTCTAACACGTGGTGTTATGCTTACACGCATATTAAGAGAATTGCATTGTCTTGAATCCCGGGTCTTCTCTGTATTTTCTTGATTAATTAGTTTATGCGATGATTTAGTTCCAACTATAGAGTGTGCCGTGACACTACAAAGACCACACGAATTCAGCATACTACTCTGAACAATTCAGTGGGGAAGACTAGACGCCGGGCATCCAGCAAATTGCAAAAAATCGGGTGGTCTATTCCAGTTGACCGCCCGTGAAACGCTCAATTATGCAAAGTAAAAAAAAAAGTTACTGAAGAGCATAGCTTAAGAAAAATACTCATTGAAACACCAAAATAACATCTTGTGCAACCTTTTAGATCTAATTATTGAAACATCAAAAGATTAAAAAAAGAAACATCTCAACTAACCTTTTTCTCCCCCACCGCATATGGCTCGTCAACATCACCAATTCTCCTCTATAGAGTATCGCCCTCCTAGACCAGCCTGCCCCCCTTCATCCTCCTTAGGCTTGCCTAGTTCTACGCCACCACCATCGCCTCCTTCGCCCCTGAGCTTCCTGCTCCCCTAGGCCATCATCACCACCATCGCTGATTGCTTCCTCCTTAGTCTTCCCTCCTCCTAGGTTGTTGTCGTCTCCCCCGCCCTGAGCTCCTTGCTCCACCAAGGGCGCTGCCGTCAACTGCTTCCCCCTAGGCCCTAGCTCCTTTATTTAGCCCGTGGGGTCGCTGCCACCGCCTCGGCCCATTCTGAACTTCCGTACTCCGCTAGCGAGTAGCGTTGCCGTCTCGTTATTGTTTTTAAGGAGGGAGCCGGAGAGGAATGGGGACACAGGAAAGAGACAAGCTAGGTGTCGGGGAGGACGCCCGATCTTTGGGCGTGGATCGAGCACCCTACAAGAAGCATTTTTCCAATTAAGTTTATCTGCTTATTGACTCTCCAAACTTTGGAATGGGTACACTCTATCCTTTAATGCAATTAGTCTTTTTTTATTAGTTTTGATGCAATTCTCTTAATTTGCGTGTTGTTACTTTAACTTAGAAAACACTAATTACTGGTTACTACTTGATGGGTCTCTGTGAAGATCAAAACCCTAGAAAAATTCTGCAGGTGAAACGCAATACTAGACGATCTGTGCGCTTGAGATATTTTATATTTTATATTGTGCATGTAAGTTGCGTCAAAAATCACTCCAACGATATTTAGTCGTTTCGTTAATTAATTAAAGAAATACTATGAAGACCACGGAATCCAGATAAGTGTGATTCTCTTAATTTGTACTTATTTCACAGCACGTCTTGTTAGACACTGACAACCTCCAATAAAACACGAGTGCAACTAAACTTATGCTTCTTCCAATACCTTTTGTCTCCAACACCCGAGAGTATATAGTACTCCTGTATTCCATCTTTCTCAAAATATAAGATATTATTGTGTAACTTTTGACTAACAATTAAGTTAACAAAATATACATTTACCGTTATGTAGGGGTGGATGAAAAACTCGAGGCTCATGACTCAGATCGGCTTGAACTCGTGGTCATAATGAGTCGAGTTAAACTAGGTTTTTAGCTCATGAGCTTAACGAGCTAGCTCGTGAGCTGCTCGATTAGCTTGTTAGTAGAAGATATCACTATAATTTTATATACTTAGTGCTTCTTAATTAGTACTTATTATATTAATTAATCCAAACTATTTGTATTTAGTGAGTTTTTTATTAGTTAGTATTTATTATTATGATAATATATGGTAAAATGATAAATTTAAAATTACAAAGGTAATATGAATATGTTAAGGAGCCAGCTCATAAGCCAAGCCGAACTAGACTTTTAGCTCGTTAAAGTTAATAAGCCGAGCCGAGCTAGCTTATTAAGATAATGAGCTCAAACGAGGTGAGCCTTAAGAAGCCAAGCTAACTCGTTATCTACCCCTATCATCACGCATGCTATATCATTAGATTTGTATTTGAAGTAGTTACGTACGATATTAATTTTTGTTATTGATAATATATTATGAAATAAACTGGTAATCAAAGTTCGAAGTTAGAGACTCTGTAAAAAATATATATGTTTTATATTTTGGGATCGATGGAGTACCTGAACTGATGACCTATACCTTCATCCATATATACAATCACACCGTTTAATTTTGTTTTTTTTTTCGCTGAAATAATGCCAACAGCTCTCAGCGTTCGACTTGGGCTGGATCGACAGCTTTTAAATAGAGGCTTGCGCCAACAGATTCAGAAGCGGCCGCAGCATAAGCATACTTGTTACGTTGTTTCCTTGTGGAGAGAAGGGAAGGGGCCTGGAAAAACCAGAAAAGCATCCAACCTGTCTGCTCTGCGTTGTTCTCAGTCCCAGGTCACTTGTATTAGCCTTCTCGCGTTTCTTTTTCCTTTTCACTTTTTCGTACATAGTTTATTTTGATTGGATGCCGACTAATGCGGAATCAGTATCTCTTCATCTTGGGGAGATAAGTTTGTGGGAAATGCGTTGGGTATTTTTATTCAGAAATAGGTCGCGGTAGTGTGGCTTGGTTTTTTACTGCGAGGGTCTTCGAGTCATGAGTTACATTGCAACCTTCTGTGTGTCATGACACTATTTATATAAAATTATAGAGTTCTAAGAAACTTTTTAGTACAGTATTCCTTCTATCTCGCCCCAAAAAAGTGTTTTTTTATAGTAGGATCTACTAAACCTCTTAAATAATATTTTACCTCTTTAATACAATTTTATCGTTTTAACCATCCAACCAATAGCACTTTCTCCTTCTTCTCGTTTTCTCCCTTCTTCTTATTTTCTCTCCACATTAATTAAGAGTATAGTAGTCTTAATCTCATGCTTAATCTCTCTTTGATTAGCTAAAACAACACTATTTTAGGGGCGTAAGGAGTACAAGCGTTATACACAGATATCTATAAAATTTTTTCTATACATTTATTAGCACGCAACAAAAGACCAGTATATAAGTATCTAAACTAATAACACATACTGTAAATATATGTACATGTATAGGCATGCATCTAATGTGTCTAGAAAACATCTTACATTTGCTTTTTAAATAAAATCATCTCTACACAACCTTTAAAGGTACATGTGAAGATACTCGTAACAGGTTTTATAGAAAGGTTTCAGCATTTTAATTTATTAGATAAGAAATGTCTAACTTATAAATACATAGGCCTTTTTCCAGTATTGCATGCCGTTCTCCTATGTTCTTAATTCACACCAACCACCAAGTTTATCAGAACTCGTCATGTCATTGGAAGTTTTTTAATCATACTAAGCCAAGTAAGCGTTGAATATCACGAAGATGTGTACACTTGATTATGACTTATAATTATCTTTTCTCGCTTGTTGGTACGCAGTCGCCACGCCATTGTGTACAGAGATGGTGACCTCTTGTGCCGCACTTGTATCTTCTGTTGTTGTCTCGATCGGATAACTGTAGAATGTTAGAAATTCCGAGCCATCTAGTGAGAAAAGTCGTCTTTATGGGTCCACGCTTTGTTTTTTTTTTTTTTGTGTTGAATTGTTCTCTCGAGCACCTCAACACTTTGTTTTTTTGTGTGTTAAATGTTCCTGTTGAAACGAAAACCTGAACCAAAGCGAGGAAAGTTAAGTACAAGTCATAATCAGCTCTACACTCATCGACATGCATGATTTAAGCTCTGGAGTATAGTGTTTTTTTATGTCGATTGCTTCTCTCGAGCACCTAGGTGATCAGAAAATTGAAACCAACTGGTGAGACAAATGTTGTTGGTGGGCCTTCTTAATCCAGACTTACTTGGTCATGTAATATCAAGGGCGGAGGGTGTGAGGGGCTGACCTGTATGCTAGATGCACAATAAAATCAACAAAAATTAGAATTTTCCCCCTAATAATTCATCTATGGGTCTCTCTGTTGGATTTTTACTAGATTCACCACCAAAATTATAAACTTGTTGACTTATTGAGTCATGCAATTGCTGTCAGCAGAAATATGTGTACCAACGGCAAGACGACTGCGAAGGAGGGGAAGAAACAGGAGCTGCCCTGCCATGCCGGCAGCAGTGCAGCCATGCAGCGCTCACCGGTGGACAAGCCGCCGTTCACACTGGGGGACATCAAGAAGGCCATCCCACCGCACTGCTTCCGCCCATCTGTGATCAAGTCATTCTCCTACCTGGTCCACGACCTCGCCATTACCGTGGGCCTCCTGTACTTTGCCCTGGTCTGTATCCCTGCCTCCCAAGCATTCTTCGCTTTGTCGCCTGGCACCCTACTGGGCCGCAGGCAGTGTACTCACCGGTGTGTGGGTCATCGGGCATGAGTGTGGCCACCATGCCTTCTCAGACTACATGCTCCTTGACAATATCGTGGGCCTAGTGCTACACTCGGCGCTTCTCACGCCCTACTTCTCATGGAAATATAGCCACCGGCGGCACCATGCCAACACTGGCTCCATGGAGAACGATGAGGTATACGTCGCAAAGAAGAAGTCCGCATTGCCGTGGTACACTCATATGTGTTTTGGCAACCCCGTTGGTCGGCTGGTGTAACATTGTTTTGCAGCTCACCCTCGCGTGGCCACTCTATCTTGGGTTCAACTTGTCCGGGCAACCATACCCACGTTTCACCAGCCACTACGACCCCTACAGTCCACTATTCAGTGACCAGGAGCGCATCCAGGTCCTCATCTCGGACGCTGGCATCCTAGCTATGCTGTTCACTCTGTACAAGCTTACGGCAGCGTTCGGGTTCTGGTGGGTGGTGCGCGTGTACGGCGTGCCACTATTGATCTTGAACGCACTATTTGTACTGATCACTTACCTGCATCACACCCACTGGGTGCTCCCGCACTACGACTCGAGCGAGTGGGAATGGCTGCGTGGTTCGCTTTCCACCGTTGATCGTGATTACGGCATCCTTAACCATGTGTTGCACAACGTCACGGACACTCATGTCCTGCACCACCTCTTCCCCACCATGCCACATTACCATGCAATGGAGGCCACCAAGGCAATTAGGCCCATCCTCGGTGAGTACTATAAGCTTGACCCTACGTCCATCATCAAGGCAACCTGGCGTGAGGCCAAGGAGTGCATGTACGTTGAGCCTGGGAATTGCAATGGTATCTACTGGTACAACAAGAAGTTTTAGCTACAAACAGGTGATGAAAGATATCACTTGTATGTGATTGCTTTTGAATAATACGTTGTTGGTCTCACAATCATGGACCTTATATATATTGTATTTAAATCAATAATCATGTATTTTGGTACGAAGGTAGTACGTAGCATGCATATATGGTGTTGGGTGGACCCATCTTGAGATAAAGTTGTGATTGTTGTGTCGTTTTGTGTGGCAAATCTAACGGCTGGCACCCCCATGTCCCATCCGACCTAGGAACCCCTCTCCTAATTCCCATAACTTCGATGTGGAGTAGGGGTTTCATAGGACTAGACCATACAAGCGGTTTGTTGTCGAAAAACAATAGTGGGTTTTGAGTATGGACTAAAGTGGTAAATCTTTTGTATTAATCTCAAAAACCTTGCCATTAAAGTGACCTGGGTATCTATTTATAGGCCCAGGGGTACACTTACAAGCTCTAGGGTTTCATTTACATGTGTTATTACATTATGGCCGCTTGACGGAGACAGCTACAGGGGCATTTTTGTCTTTTCCTATGCACAGGCTCCTAGCGGGTTGTTGGGCCGCCACACGGGCCACCGGGCCACTATGTGGGCTGTGTCCTTAATAGGCCTTTCAGCCCTCTTGGCTGTCATGCAACTAGCTAGGATAGAGGCACGCCGGAGCCTCGCTTGCTAGGTCGTATCTTTGGCCTCCTAGGCCTTTTGCATGTAGCTTCGTCCTCCCCGTCTCCTAGTCAGGGGTCTGCCCGCTCAACAGTGGTTTGGTCTCGCACACATCGCCCTTCGCCTTCGTGCACTTTTTCTTCGCCCATCGTGCTGCGACCTTCGCCTGGACTGGGCCCTTCTCTCGCATGTCTTCGGTCTTGGATTGTCCGAGGGGGCTTCGGTCAGCATCTTTAGTCTTGAGCCTCCCGAAGGGGAGATGATCTGAAGGGGCTACGACCTGTCTCCAACAAGCCCCTCCCGTGTAAGGGTGAGCTGTGAATCGGCCGACCTCATGGATACAGTTTCTGATGCCATGCAGGTCGCTCACCGTCCCTACTTCAGCCAAGTTTAGCTCAAGACCTTCCGGAGAAGACTTTCGTGATTTGATGGCCGTAGCGGTTTGCCTTCCGAGGCGACATGCGGCGCCCCGCAATTGGCTGACGTCAGGCGGCCTCGTCTATATATATAGACGCTCCTGGCCACCCTTGACGCCATTCTGCTCTTGCTGAGATGACTCGCGTTTTCCTATTCATCCGTGCTCGCCGTTCCTCTCTTAGGCTTTCGCCTCTTCTCTCCTTCGACCAGAAACTTCTTCACCCAACTAGCTCCGATGGTGCCTTGCAAACCAGTTGTGGCAAAGGCGGGCGGGGTAGATCTGGGGTCGTTTGACAATGACAATACAGTCTTCCTTGGCCCGTCCCTAGTACACCAAGCCGACATCGACGAGTTATGTAACAGGGGAGCCCTTGCGGAGGGGTTCACATGGATCCGGCTAGGATGTTGTCCCTACATCGTGTGACGACGAGACCATGGTCTTCGCCGCCTACCTTGACATAGGGCTTCAATTCCCCTGCTATGACTTGCTCCCTAAGGTGCTCGCGCTGTTCAAGCTCGAGCTGCCGCAGCTGAGCCCGAGCGCCTTCATCCGCGTCCCCGTCTTCGAGTGGATGGCCCGAACGTAGGAGTTTGATCCAACGGCCAACCTCTTTGCCTTTGTCCACCAAGCCGCCCTGTACAGCAAGATGGTGGTGATGCCGGCCAGGCCGAAGAAAAACGTCTTCGGCAGCACGAACTTCATCATGTGGCCCGACAAGGGCGACCTATGGCCTGTGCCTGCTTCGATGCCGAAGTGGTAGAAACCGTGGATGAGGCGGTGGTTCTACCACAAGATCTCCTTCTCCGCCGATTCCAACGAATTCAAGGCCCTTCGGTCATCCATGGGCATGCCGAGCTTCGATGCTTGCCCGAAGGTCTCCTCGACCAGCACGCTAGAAGCCCGCCGCCAGCTCCTTTGAGCCATCGCGACCGGCTAAGTGTTCAGTACCTCATCGAGGAGTTCATAATGATGGGGGTGAACCCGTTGGCGCGGTTGTGGAACATTACCATCGACCGCAACAACCAGTTAGCGCCTCGCTTTGTTTCTTTTCGCCTCTCCGCTTGCCTACCGAATTCAGTTTGACCTGTTCTGATTCAGGTGATTTTGAGCAGTTTGTAGTTGTTTATTTGGGCTAAGTGTCTCGTCGGTGAACTCACCCCAAAGGAATACGGGGAGATTATGAAGTTCTTCAAGAGGGGCGGGTGAACTGTGTTTGTATGCGGCTTCGCCAGGAAGTAACCCTACGCGAGAACCCTGTCCAACCCCAAGGCGACGATGGCGGGGACGCTGCGGGAAGGAAGAGGAAGAAGACGAGGAGCGACGCTGCTGGCCCTAGCTGCACGGTGCCGATGATGGTCCAGCCTCTCCAGGCTATCCGCTCTTCACCCCCACCTGCCCTCAATGAGGAAGATGAGGATGGAGACATGGGGGACACCAACACTGGAGCTGCGGGCCGTACTCCTAGCCCCGACATCGCAATGCCTATTAGCGGCCAAGCTAGGACAGGGCCTTCGCCCATCCACGGGTTTGAAGACATTGCTGGGTCATCAACGCCCGCCACTCAGTCCGGGAGCGCGGGGAGGGCTGTCCACTTCTGGTTCACGCTGTTCTAGGCTCGGCATTTAGCGACTCGGAGTCATCTTCGCCGGTACACCAGAGCCCGGTGGTGAAGAGGGCGAGGCTGGAGCCCCCCCAGCTCATCGAGGACGAGGACGTCGTTGTGGACGACGTGAGCGAGGTGGTGTCGGAGGACATCTTGCCCGGAGGTGTGTCTGAGCCTATGAGCAGCAATGGCCATGGCGCTATGGAGATGAGTGGGCAACCGACCGCAACGATCTCCACTTCCGACAGCGTTCTTCCCGCTCCGAGCTTCGCTGCTGAGGACTTCACCTGCCATGATGAGCTTCGCTCGTTCATCAGTGGTCTCAGCTCCTTGGTCTCACCCTCGACCGTTCAGCCGTTCATGGATGACCGGTTTGACCTCAACGAGGCGGGCTTGTCGCTTCGTGGTTTACTGACCAAGGTGAACCTTGTATATTTTACTGCTTTGGTTCGTACTTAGCTTTTTGTCTGTTTCGCTCATCTCCTGGCTTCGTCTTTTCCAGGCGCTTTCCTTGGCGGTGATTATGAGCGCATGGCGCACGCCCGCCTAGATGAGGCATTGAAGGCCGAGCGGCTGGCTCAAGAGCAGAGCATGTTGAAAAAGGCACTAAAAAATGCCAAGAGCTTGAACACCGCCCTGAAAGCTGAAGCTAGGCAACTCCGAGCGTAGAACGTAGCCTATGGAGTCCGCCTCGCCGACCACAAAAATGAGCTCGAACGCCTTCACGCAGAGCTGTCAGAGGCAAGGGGGATTGAGGCCGGCACTCAGGCTTCGGCCATCGATGCCAGCCGCATTCTGCATGTGGCGCTGACCCGAATGGGTGCCTTCCCTCCACCGCTGCCTAAAGACGACGCCCCAGTCGAAGCATTCATAGATTGGTGCATCGTCGCAGGAGGGCCGGTGGGTGACGCTTCCGCCGTTTTCGGCTACTGCTGTGCCCGGACGATAGGCTATGACATTTTGTCCGTGCTGCACGCCGGTGGCTGCGATCATCTCCTGGACCTCCCCATGATCTATAGCCGCGATGTCGAAGACAATAGCGTGTGGGATTGCGGGGACAAAGTCCGGCCCCACTACCGATCCTTCCGGAAAGGTTGGTGGGTGCCACAAGGCAAGGAGATACCTATCGAGCACCTTTGCGACCAGCTGAAGAAGCGAGGGCAGCGTGGGGTGGCCGAGACGATGCTGGAGGGTGGCGGAGATGTGCCCGAAACCAAGGCGCCGCCGCAGGTGTGACGGCCTCCCCCGACTGGCTATATATACATATATTTTTTTCTCTTTTCGATAGCTAGGATAGCTAGTCTTGCCGATGACCGGCCTTTCGTAAGTTTATGTCTATGTAAGGCCTTCGGCCCCACTTTTGCATATAAATGAAAGTATTGTTTACCTATACCAGGTTTTGCTCAGGTGAAAACTTTGCCTTCCCCGCTTCGATTACCTGCGGTCAGTGATAAATTTGAAGTTTGTTGCGTCCCGGTCGCCCAGGAAGATGAGGTACCTAGGTCCTGAAGACCGCGTCCCGGCGATAGTGATTAACGGCCGGAGCTACACCCCGCTCTGTGGCGAATTGGCCGCACAGGAACCCTGGGCATGATGTGTCCGACTTTGACCGGGACGACCAGCTTCGCCATAGCGATATGGTAGAATTATGGTGAAACTTTCAGATGTTAGCTCGTCAGCAAGGGATTCGGGACCGGTGGTACGCGTTCATCCCTGCCGATTCTCCCACTTGTGAGGTCCCTGTCGTCGCGCTGGACAGCGACGATTCGGTCGGGGGCGAAGCACCTGCTCGTGACTCTCTGGTCATCGTCATTAACAGCGACGCTTTGACTGAGAACGAGGGGGAGGCTTCGAGTGACTATGCTTTTTGGCCTAAATTTTCTACTCCTAATCCTACCGGGAGTTTTGTAATCCCTGTAGACTATAGTTCTTCTGATAGTGAGGCATCTTCCTCTTCAGGATTTGATTTGTAAATTTGTTGTAATGCATTCTATATGTAACTCAATGAGTCATTTAATGCTTGTAATTGGAGATCTTCGAAATAAAGTTACTTTGCGTTAATTTCTTGCCATTTTTTATTGTCGCTTTGACACCATTGGGCTTCGGGGATTATAATGTTTCGGCGTGCAAGCTTTTCAGGCCGAGAGGTGCTTCGATCCGCTCGCGTCCCCTATCCTCGACAGACAGCGCCAGGTTAGTACTTGGCGCTTATCCAACGGGTTCGCCATGTGCTTATCGACATTTCCTATTATATTTGGTGGCCGAGCAATGCTTCGGTCGCTCGCAGTCCACTACCTTCGATAGATAGCGCCAAGGTAGTACTTAGCGCTTGTCCGGTAGGTTGCCTTTTGCACTACGTGTTTGTTGCATTTTTCTACGGCTGGGCGATGCTTCGGCCGCTTGCCGTCCCCTACCTTCAACAGATGGTGTCAAGTTAGTACTTGGCGCTTGTTCGGTAGGTTGGCTTTCACGCTATGCGTTCGTTGCATTTTTCTGTGGCCGAGCGATGCTTCAGCCACTCGCCGTCCCCTACCTTCGACAGGTGGCGCCAAGTTAGTATTTGGCGCTTGTCTGATAGGTTATTTTTTTCTCTATGCCTTTGGACGATGTGGTGCAATTTCAGCATTTGATCAAGCGATGCTTCGATCTTTTTGCTTTCCCCATTCGACAGGGCGCTAATCAAGTGTTGTCTTTTCGGGTCATTTGCGACAAATGCGAAGACACAATGATTTTTATACTGGTTAGGGTCTCCATTGTGGATAATAACCCTACTCCAGTTTTCTTTTTTTACATGCGCTTTACATGTAGTAGCGCTTTAGCGACGCGGTGTTCCATGCGTGGTCTAGCTCTTTGCCCTCCATGGTCGCTAGCCTGTAAGTCCCTTCGCGTGATTTGCAGATTATGAGGTATGGTCCCTCCTATTTTGACTCGAGATTTCCTACCACCACGGGGTTGCTTCTGTTCTTCAGCATAGTGTGCCCTGGCAAGATCTCTTTCGGCCATACTTTTTTGTTGTACAGCTCTTCGGTCGAGGCCGAGTACTTTGCCATGTTTTGTAGTGCCTCGACACACACCCCTTCGAGCAGCTCCAAGGCGGCCTTTTGCCCCATCTCTTCGTCTTTGTACATTGTGACTCTGGGTCATGGCCTCTTCACCATATATGAGCATGAACGGGCTAAACTTTGTTGGCCGTGTCGGGGTGGTACGAAATGTCTAGAGTACCGATGTAAGTTCCTCCGGCCATCTTTCTTTTGGCGCTTTGTCCAGCCTCTTTTTTAGGGCTTTGAAGATCTTACCGTTCGCCCCTTCGACTGCCCCGTTTGACTATGGGTATGTCACGGATGCGAAGTTGATCTGCATGTTCAGCTGCTCGCACATCTCTTTAAACTTCTTCGAGTCGAATTGCTTCTCGTTATCGGTGACGAACTTTCTTGGAATGCCGAAGCAGCATATGAAGTTTCTCCATATGGTGTTTCTCTCTTTGATCCAGTGCGAGAAGTATTCCACCGCCACAATGGCGAACTTACAGCAGTTCCGGGCCATGGGAAATGGTCCTATGATATCCAGCCCCCACCTTGCGAAGGGCCATATGGGGGGTGGCGGTTGCAGCTTGTTATGTGGTGTGTGTTTTGGGACTTGCCATGCTTTTGGCATCCTTGGCACTTCTTGATGTGCTTTTCACACCTTTGTAGGATTGTGGGCTAGTATAGCCCCTAATGAAGTATCTTGGCTGCCATTGCTCGTGGCGCCTGGTGACCATATCCCTAATTTCATGATCAGGCCCACGCTTCATCCAAATGACCATATTGCCTTCCATGAGGTACCCAGGGCCTATGGCCTCCATAGTAGCCCTTAAGACCTTCATAGTTGAGTCAGCTGACGTCGAGTGCTCATCCTCCATGGTGAAGGTTTCTCAATTGCATTGCTCCCGAGTACTCTCCGTCCGAGTGCTTCTTCTCCCAAGTCTTGCTTCATATCGACTGGCAACGAGGCTATGGAGGGCCTCATGAAAAAATTTGAATAGTGTGTGTCGATGTTTTACACCGGCAATATGAATATGGGGCTACTCGGTGGATGGAAACTCGGTGGATTGCAAAGGAACACGGAGATATTTATACTGGTTCAGGCCCTCGATGCGAGGTAATACCCTACGTCCAGTTGGGATGTATTCCTTTGAGCATTATGGTGGTGGTTCTGATGAACTCTTGATGATCTGCCCTCATGGGGCACCCTACCTCCCCTTATATACTGGGGGACAGGGGTACAAGGTAGGAATCCCTACCGGACACGGCCAAGGGATTTCCTTCTTAGAGATACATCTTACCCGACTAGGACTATATATTCCTTTTTTGTATAAGGCAAAGTCTGCCGGGTGCTACTTTATCTCTAATTACAAGTCTCGGCCCATCCTCTATCCGAGTGGCCCATATGCTTGTGATGAGGTACCCGGGGTCCATGGCCTCCACAGTGTGCACCGAATAGGCACACCTACTAGGTGTAGCCCCCCCAACTTTGTGCTTAATTGTGAAACAATTAATCATAAAGTCAAAGATCTTTTAACCTTCAAGTCTTTCCCGAGTGATATATTTCCTAGAAATTGGACTCTTTAGCATTATATTAGCTGGAAAAACTTTTGCTCAAGGTAATTTGGCTAAACATGTAAGCCGAATACCACAATGGATTTAACCCAATGCGTGGTTAGGTGTACTTGGAAGATATTTGCATCCTCAATGTTAATGGAGACTAGCTGTCGATCTTTATAAGGACATATCCCCAATACTTATTAAATAATGAAGATACGTGAACACACATGTCCAACAATTAGACTTGACATGAAGCATATCTGATTGTTTTAATCGGTTCCTGTGAAATAGCACCCAAACTGCGATTTTATCATAGTTGGCTATCAGCCCAATAGGACATGCTGTTTAGGAACTCATATCTTATGGCCCATTACCAAGCAAGTCGGCCCAAGCTAGCCACCCAGTACATGCCAATAAATTCCAGGGAGAGAGAGAAAAGATTCCCCTTTCTTCCCCAAATCGCCAAAACTTTTTGCCTTCTAGATCTATGTGCAAACGCCCTCGTGTTCTCCGCTCTAGGCGAGGGTTTCCACTCCACTCGAGCTTCTCTTTTCCCTCCGCAGATCTAGAAAACTTTCAGTCCATCGTTGATTCTTTCCCTCTTGGCATTTTCTCCCACTTCCCCTAGCTCAAAGATGCCAAAAACCTCATCTGATGCTCCCCTCGTCCCAACAGAAACCTGGCCGGTGTCGACTCGATGCTTCTCCAAGCTGGCTCATCTGGAGAGGAAAAAGTGTCTCCAAGAAAAGGAGCTAATCAATTGGCGCCCGGCCAGAGGTAAATCGCTCCCTACTCCTTACTCCCATGAGATCGTGGTTTTCAAGCCCTTTTTTGATAGGGGTTTTGCTCTTCCTACCTCCGATTTGTTCTGGGCTATTCTGGACTTTTATCAGATTGAGCTTGTGCACCTCAACCCCAACTCCGTTCTTCATATTTTCATTTTTGTGACTCTCTGTGAAGCCTTCTTGGGGATTGATCTGCACTTCAATCTCTTTCGATACTTCTTCCACATCAAGCCCCAGCCACCCAAAGCCAAT
Source organism: Oryza meyeriana var. granulata (assembly GCA_003991445.1). Taxonomy (NCBI): domain Eukaryota; kingdom Viridiplantae; phylum Streptophyta; class Magnoliopsida; order Poales; family Poaceae; genus Oryza; species Oryza meyeriana. The sequence continues at coordinate 139,246 of RYFJ01000698.1, forward strand.
CCACAGGTCATAGGGGGAGCTTTATTACAGCTTTGGATGGAGATGAAGAAGGTTTACCTTCATGTCCCCCTCAAGACCTCTCTAAAAGGGTGGCATTAGGAGTGATTTTACTGTGCAAATCCAGAGCCCTCCCTGCCATCCTTCGTTGGGAACCCTCCCAAGATGTTGGAGTGCTAGTCATCCCTCCCCTCGAGGGCCAAAATGGTGCAGGTGCTGCAGCTGGTGGAGAAAATCGAGGCCTTGAAGAAGAACGGGCTGACAGGACCTTGGGTCGCCCGGCTATTTCTGAATCGGCGCATTCAGCCCCTAAAGGCCAGGATCTACCCAGGGAACGAGTACCCGAGGAAAAATGATCCAACCCGAGAGTATGCCGATTGGGTCGACCGGGATGTGGTGACGGACTATCTGCTTTTCTATTTTGTAAATGGCATCGTAGATACTCTGGATGCTGACAAATGCCCTAAGCCCTACTACTTGAGCAAGCTTAGGCCGAAGGTAAACTTCTGACATCTGGCTCTCTTGATGCTTGCCTGTGTTGATTGACATGAATCCAGTTTGAACAGAATTGTGGAGGACATGGGCCCCGGGTATCTCATGGGAAGCATTGTGGCCACCCAGATAGAGGATGGGCCTGATCATGTAATTGGGCATATAATAGGGCTCGGTATATGTTACCTTGTATGACCAGGAAAGGATATAGTCCTAGTTGGGTACATTGTATTCCTAGAAGAAAAATCCGTTGGTCAAGTCCGATTGGGATTCCTACCATGTAACCTTATCTCTTCAGTATATAAGGGGAGGAAAGGAGCCCCCTAGGGTAGAAGACACAATCTCACCAGAGAAACCTCAAAGGCAATACACAACAGCTTGGAAGTAGGGTATTACCTCACCTTGAGGGCCTGAACCAGGATAAATCGTTTCATGTTCGTTTGCAATCCATCAAGTTTAGGTTTCACGAGTAGCCCTATATTATTATTGCTAATACAAAGCATCGACAGTTGGCGCACCAGGTAAGGGCTTCGTCGAGATCATCCTCATCAAGCTTCGGGAGCCTCGACTTCGTCGCCGACAAATTCCAAGAATCCATTAGAAATACTTTCAGCCTCTATTCAGTGTCCACATGTACTGTTTTTAATTGTTTGTGCGTTGTGCTATAGAATCTGACGCAGTCGACCCTCTAGTTTACTACGAAGTCATTGCCGAATTCACTAAGCCGGAGCAAGGCAAGTTACATCGTTTCCTCGATCATATTGTGCCCATTTATTGCAAAATATTTGTTTTAAATTAATAAACATGCATTATTTCCTTATTTCCTGTGGGAAGGTTGACCTATATGGATGCAATTTTAATTGCTATGGCTTGATTCTTCCTGTATACCTTTGTAGATGGGTAATAATACGACTAGAGGATATGATTAGGATGCTTAGCCATGCTTAGAGACTATTAGCTCACATGGGGAATTAAATGCTCTTATTTACATTTATTGTTCGACTCTGTGTCAGGAAATGGAACTTCGGATATGTTCATATTAAACTACTAAAATTGAACCTAAATGGTGGGCTGTGGGTGCATGGTTTTGTTCATCGCACCCATGGCAATTAAGGACTGGTTCACGGGAACCCCTTGGGCAATTAATCGTACATTCCACAAGCCAGCGTGGGCAACGGCTAGGCTTGTAGCATCTCTTCTCCCTCTCCTAGGCACCTTTGGTGAGAATGGGTGTGATGGAGTTGATTCTGCTTGGGGTCAGGTTGATCGGCTTCCGGATCCATTGTGGCGCAAGGGGGGTAACCTGGCCGATATGGGGTGTCCTGTTGGCAGGTGCAACCTCAGCGTGGTGTGGATGGTTAGAGAGAGGTTACGTGAACGGTCCTGTCATAGCCTCTCGCGGGGTGTCGTGGTGACATGCTAGCACACAGGAATGCGTGTGGGGCTGTGTTTTGTGGGTACAGTTGTACACCTCTAGCCAGAGTAAATCTATTTGAATAGCCGCGCTTGAGGTCATTGGCATTTTGGTCAAGACTCGCCGTGATTAGTCTCACTATAAAAAATTGACATGAAAATTTGCTATAGTGTTAGGATGGATGGTTGGGCCTGGTTAACGTGGCATATCGTTGATCAGTGAAAAATTAATATTATTCAATTAATCAACCTTTTACTATTTGCGAACTACTATTGTTTGCTATTGCTTTTACGCAAATAAACCCCTAGCCTATCTTTGTCTCCCGTGCATTGTGCATATTTGCGGGTGTGACTTGTTGAGTACTGTGGGTGGTACTCAGACTTGCTCCTTTTTCCCTCTCAGTGGTGGAGTACCTGTCCGATGAGAATCATCAGGAGGACTAGGCTGAATCCACTGTCAAGACGTCTGTGAAATGAAAGCCTCCGCTTGGCTAGTTTGTATATAGGCTTTATTTATCTTTACCGTTGCCTTTATGTAAGACAATTTTATTTTGTTTGTAAGACGCACTCTGTGTGGCAACTTGGTATTGTGTACCCTGGCTTTCCTAAATAGGGATTTAATACACAGAAACGTTTAGAATTCTGGTTACGAATTTTTAGGCGTTACACAAACGTTGTAACCATATTCTTTTACCATTTCAATACAAACAGGCCACTGGACCGATAGGACTAGACTTATTACTCTGAGGAGGGCGTGAATATATATAAATATCCCCCTTTGTTTGACATGCATCTTCCCAGTAGATACAACACGCAAACATGACCGGGTTATTGGATGCCCCGTTATTACGCGTGCATGCATGTCTGCCCCTATCTCTAGGAATAGCCTGCATGTATCCATGCGCTCTCTCTCTCTCTACATACAGCCCGCCAGCATCTAGCTCTGCATGCATGAAGCTCCACTAGCAAGTTTCAAATGATTTTTTCTCATAATGTACTTATCTGATCTAGTATTTGATTACATTGTTGTATTCATTGCAACTAAATCTTTACAATATTCTGATGAAAGAAACATACAATCCTTTGATCATGGGCACTACATCCTTTGATCATGGGGGGTGAGCAATTAGTAGATCAACCACTGGTTAATTCTCCTAATGTTACTGATCAAAGTGATGAGCCTGTTACAGATTCATGTCTGGGTCACGAAGCTGAAGCTGGAGGCACAGGAGAAAATTTGGTGCCAAATAGTGAACAAACGGCCGGGCACAATCGTTATTTCATGTAGGCAAGCCACAGGTGTCGATGTTTTACATCGGCAATAAATATATAGGGCTACTCGTCAGACCGAAACTCGATGGATTGCAAAGGAACACGAAAGGTTTATACTGGTTCAGGCCCTCAATGTGAGGTAATACCCTACGTCCAGTTGTGGTGTATTTCCTTTGAGGATGTATGATGGTGATTCTGATGAACCTCCGTGATTCTCATGAACCTACCCTGAGGGGGCACCCTGCCTCCCCTTATATGCTTGGAGACAGGGTTATAAAGTAGAAGTCCCAGTCGGATTACGACTAAGAGATCTTCTTCTAGAGATATAACGTGCCCGACTAGGACTGTATTTTCCTTATCATACAAGGTTAAGTCTGCCGAGTTCTATCATATCTCTAATTACATGGCTAGGCCCATCCTCTTTCCGAGTGGCCCAATAGCTTCTCATGAGGTACCCCGAGCCCATGGCACCGACAGTAGCCCCTAAGACCTTCATAGTTGAGTCACAGCTGATGCCGATTGCTCATCCTCCACGGTGAAGATTTCCCGAGTGCATTGCTCCTGAGTACTCTTTGTCCGAGTGCTTCTTCTTTCCGAGTCCTGCTTCATGTCAGCTGGCAGTGAGGCTATGAAGGGCTCCATGTAGAAGTATGAATAGTGTGCGCCGAATAGGCGCATCTATTAGGTATAGCCTCCTACTTTGTGCTTAATTGTAAAACAATTAAACATAAAGTCAAAGATCTTTAACCTTGTAGTCTTTCTCGAGTAGTGCACTACTGGTATATGGGACTCTTCAGTATCCACGACCAAAAAGGCGCGGCCACGGACATTGCGATTGTGGTAGCGACGTAAGCCTTGAAGATACCTTGCCGACTGGATTGTTGCGATGTCCCTTGCTTCTTCCAACTGATCTAGCTCGACCAGTCGGGTATTGTTTGAGACGTCTTCTGAGTAAGCCCGGACTCGCGGAGAGCCGAACTGTAACTCTGTCGGTAGCATAGCCTTAGCACCGTAGACCAGGAAGAAAGGGGATTGCCCTATTGCCCGACTAACCGTGGTTCTGAGAGACCAGAGAACAGATGGGAGTTCTTGTACCCACTGGCCCGCGTATGGTTGTAGTCGGTCGAAAATCCTAGCCTGGATGCCTTGTAAGACCATACCGTTGGCTTGTTTGACGCGCCCGTTGCTCCGCGGGTGTGCCACGGATGCATAGCAGATCTTGATGCTGAAATCTTCGTAGAAGTCTTGGAATGCGCCGCCCGTGAACTGAGTACCGTTGTCGGTGATGATGCGGTTAGGAACCCCAAATCTGTATAGTATATTCATGATGAAGTCCTTTGCTTGTGCCGCTGTTATAGTTGCAATGGTTTTTGCCTCAATCCACTTGGTGAATTTATCCACCGCGACAAATAGATGTGTGAACCCTCCTGGCGCTTTCTTAAAAGGCCCGACCATGTCGAGCCCCCATACTACGAATGGCCAAGAAATAGGGATAGTTTGAAGTTCTTGGGCTAGGAGATTTATTTGTCTTGCGTAGAACTGGCAACCTTCGCACTTGCGAACAATTTCTTTTGCGTCTGTTACTACTGTGGGCCAGAAAAATCCCTACCGGTAAGCCTTTCCGACTAACGTCCTGGATGCGGCATGGTTGCCACATATGCCCAAGTGGATCGACTGCAGGATCTGCTTGCCTTCCTCAGTGGTGACGCAACGCATGAGGACACTGGATGCGCTCCTTCGGTACAAGTCTTCTCCAACTAGTAGAAAGCTTTTGCTTCGATGCTTGATTTGTTCGGCTTGACTGTGATCGTCTGGGAGTTCATCGTCCAGGAGAAATTTGACAACAGGGGCTCACCAGTCTTGACATATGTGCAGCACCTTGTCTGTAGCCGGGGTAGGTTCACCTCCCGACTGCTCCAGCGCCGGTTTCTTCTTGACTGATGGCTCCATGAGTTGCTCGACAAAGATTCTAGTCGGAACCGCTTCTTGCTTGGATCCCATATTTGCTAGCTTGTCTGCCACGTCATTGTATTGGCGCAGGACATGTGTGATTTCTAGCCCATCGAACTTATTTTCCAGCTTGCGGACCTCCTGATAGTATGCCGCCATAGTATCATCGAGATAGGTCCAGTCTTTCATGACTTGGTTCAGAACGAGTTGAGAATCCCTGCGCACAACCAATCGACGTATGCCGAGTGATATAGCAATCCGGAGCCCATGGATAAGTGCATCGTACTCGGCGACGTTGTGGGAAGCTGGGAAGTGGATTTGTAAAACGTACTTGAGTTTTTTGCCGGTGGGGATGTCAATATGACTCCAGCCCCGGCACCGCCAATCCGTAGAGAACTGTCGAAGTACATTGTCCAGTACTCTAGCTTCGCTGTTGATGTAGGCAGTTGAACTTCTGTCCACTCGGCCACGAAGTTGGCTAGAGCTTGTGATTTAATTGCTGTCCGTGGCTGAAAGGTGATATCGAACGCCATTAGCTCGAGTGCCCATTTAGTGATTCGGCCGGTGGCCTCGCGATTATGAAGGACATCCCCGAGTGGAAACGATGTGACCACCGTGACTTGATGTGCTTGAAAGTAGTGCACCAGCTTCTGGACTGTGATGAGTAGGCCATGTAATATCTTCTGGACCTACGGATATCTCGTCTTCGAGTCGGCAAGCACCTCGCTGACAAAGTAAACTGGCCGTTGTATTTTCTAGATGTGACCCTGTTCGGATCGCTCGACCACCAGCACCGTGCTGACTACCTGAGTGGTTGCCGCCAGATACAGCATTAGCGGTTCTTCGGGCATAGGTGACGCCAACACGGGAGGTGATGTGAGAAATTGTTTGAAGTCTTCAAAGTCTTGTTGGGGGTCTGGAGTCCATTGGAAATTGTCTGCCTTTTTGAGTAGCTTGAAGAAGGGCATACCCCGTTCGCCCAGTCGGGAAATAAATCGGCTAAGTGCCGCCATGCAGCCTGTCAGCTTCTGGACGTCCTTCTGGTTAGCCGGGGGAGCCATGTTCATTATGGCATTGACTTTCACCGGGTTTGCCTCGATGCCACGATGTGAGATGATGAAGCTGAGTAACTTGCCGGATGACACTCCGAAGGCGCATTTTTCCGGGTTCAACTTCATCTTGAATCGTCGAAGATTTTGGAAGGTTTCTTCCAGGTCAGCGATGAGGTCTTCTTTGGACTTGGTCTTGATCACCACGTTGTCGACGTAGGCTTCCACATTGCGCCCGATCTAAGTGTGCAGACACCGCTGAATTGCCCGTTGATAGGTTGCTCTAGCATTTTTTAGACCGAACGGCATTGTGATGTAGCAATACGCTTCAAACAGCATGATAAAAGATGTCTTTAAGCAATCTTCCTCCCTCAGGCTGATTTGATGGTATCCCAAGTAGCAGTCGAGAAAGCTGAGTAGGTCGCACCCGGCCATGGAATCTACCACCTGATCTATCCTGGGAAGACCAAATGGGTCCTTGGGGCACGCCTTGTTAAGATCGGTGTAGTCGACGCACATGCACCATTTACCGTTTTTCTTCCGGACCAAAACTGGGTTTGCCAACCAATCCGGGTGATAGACCTCCTTGATGAACCTGGCTACGAGGAGCTTGGTGATCTCCTCCCGAATAGCATCCTTGCGGTCTTGAGCGAAGCGCCGCAGCCATTGCTTGACTGGCTTGGCGTCTGTCTTCACATTGAGGGTGTGCTCGATCACCTCCCTTGGTACGCCCGGCATGTCGGACGGTTTCCACACGAATATATCCTTGTTGGCTTGGAGGAAGGTGACGAGCGCGTCTTCCTATTTGGGGTCGAGTCCGGTCCCGACTAGGGCAGTCTTGGAGGGGTCGGAAGGGTCTAGGGGGATCTTCTTCGTGTCAGAGTCTGCTGAAATTCCCGACTTCACCGCCTTTTTTGCCAGAACTTGATCTTGCTCGACTTCTACTGTGACACCCTGCCGAATGCTATTGCGCCCGATTGCCACGTCTTGTGATTGAGCCAATTCATAGCTCTCCTTGTCGCAGGTGAAAGCTTGCTTGACGTCGCTGCGAATGGAGAGGACTCCTACTGGCCCAGGCATCTTGAGCACCATATATGTATAGTGCGGTATCGCCATAAATTTGGCGAGTGCCGGTCGTCCGAGTATCGCGTGGTACGCGGTCTCGAAGTCGGCGACCTCGAAGCAGATGTTTTCCATGTGGAAGTTATCCCGCGTGCCGAAGGTTACTGGCAATGTGATCTGCCCGAGTGGAGTTGATGACAGGCCAGGAATTATCCCGTGGAAGGGCGCAGTGCTCGGCCGTAGCTCCGAACGAGAAATATTCATCTCGTCCATAGTCTTGGTGAACAAGATGTTGAGCGCACTGCCTCCGTCGATGAGGGTTTTCTTTAGCCTGATATTTTTGATGACCAGGTCCAGGACGAGTGGATAACGTCCTGGGTGTGAAACCCGATCTGGGTGATCTGCGCGGTTGAAGGTTATGGCCATCTCTGACCAGCGCAGGTACTGGGGGGCGTCCGCCGTAGAGACCGTGTTGATGCTGCGAGCTGATAGCTTCTGTTTTCTCTTGGACTCATACGTGAGCGGCCCTCTGAAGATGTGGTTGAGCTCAGCTTGAGGATCTTGAAAATCGTCGGCCGAACCCTAATCTGGCTTGTCTTTGTCCTTGTCGGCGCCAGATGATGAAGCCTGCTCGGAGGCAAACTTCTTAAGCATGTAGCAGTCTTTGGCCGCATGCTTGCCCTTGGGGTGGAAGGGGCATGGCCCGCTCATGACTTTTTGGTAGTCGTTATTCCGCTGGGGCTGCTATCGAGTGCGCTCCATGTTGGCCACCTCGTTGTCCGACTTCCGCTTGCGGCTGCCAGACTTGTTTTGAGACGGCTCGTTGTCGTCTTTTGCCTTCTGATCTTTTTGTCGGGGATCCTTCTTTTCGTCGAAGGCCTCGGCGACTGCTTCGGCCGAGTCGGCGTATTTGTTAGCCATGTCGAAGAGGGCCCGTGCTGTGGATGGTGGCTTCTGAGTGAACTTCGCGATGAACGGGGCGTCCTTTACTCCCTTGCGGAAGGCGGCGATGACAGCCTTGTCCTTGATGGTTGGAATTTGGTTGCGCTTCTCGAAAAACCTCTTGATGAATTCACGCAGAGACTTGTTCTTCTTTTGGTGCAGCTGATAAAGATTGTGCTCTGAAGATGGCCTCTCATAGGTCCCCTGGAAGTTAGTGATGAACCGCTCCCTGAGTTGTCCCTAGGAACCGATCGACTGCCTCGGGAGGCCTGACAGCCATGTCCTCGCCGAGTCGGCCAGAGCGACTAGGAGGTAGTTAGCCATGGCTTTACTATCACCTCTGGCTGCGCGAACCGCCAGGGTGTATACGGTGAGCTAGGACTCGAGGTTGGTTTTGTCGTCGTATTTCTCGATCCCCGTAGGCTTGAAGCCCGATGGCCAGTCAACCTCCTGGAGCTCCCGTGTGAAAGCGGGAATGCCTTCGTCTTCGTCAGGGCTCCGGCTCTGTCTCCGTCTGAGGCGGCGTAACCGCTCGTGGTGGAGACCGAAGCGTTCATTTTCGTGCTCCATTCGGCAACGCTCATCTTCTTCGCGTTCTTCACGCCGGGCGTTTATGGTATGGCGAAGGTCACGTTGTAGTCAGACTCAGAGGTCTTGATTGGGTCGACGGTCGAATTGGTGGCGCCGCCGGTTGTTGTTGGTGCCGCCGAGTGAGGTTTATCGGGAATCCTCGTGTGGCCGACCAGAGCCGGCTGCTCGGCGTAGAGTTGACGCAGATGATCCTGTCGCCGGAGAACCCAACCGATTGGTCGGTATAACTGTGTCACCCGATTGCTATTGTTGCTGATAGGCAGCAGCTGTGATCATCGCCTTGATCTTGGCGATAGTCGGGTGGCTGGTGGTCAGGCCCAAGCTGGAGTGTGTCCAGCAGGGTTGCGGTGGCCACGATGTTCTGTTGTGGCATGACGAAGAGGTCGTGGTCGCCGACTTTGGTTTGGAGGATGTGCTGCTGGGCGACTCGCCCAGCTATCGTAGCCCGTCATTGCGAGCCTCGCGGTTGGCTTCTTCCTGTTGTCTTAGTCGGCGGTCTTCCTCTTGTTGTTCCTCTTGCGCTCGGTGAATCTCCTGTGGGGGCGTTGATGCCATGAAGATTTCGCGGGGGATGAGGAGACCCGCTAAACTGGTGTCCGAACCAGAGTTCAAACTGGTGTCCGACTGGGAGTCGGAGTCCGCATAGTTTGAGCGGAGTAAGAATCACCCCGATTATCCTAGATCCAATCTGAAACGGCCCAGGGCTGTGTCCAAACTGCTAAGCGCAGGAGATTAGGAGTGCCGCATGGGATGCGGTTGTGACGTTGCGATCCGAGAGTGGGAAATTGAGGATCTCCCTCCTTCCTGCCTGATCTGAGTCGACTCTAGGCCTGACTCGGGCCGAACGCCGGCGGAGAGAGTTGTCCCGTGGCTTGATGACGCAGAGAGTTGGTGGTGCGGCTTGATGATGATTGTCGCCGCATCTAGGGGCCGACTGGCGTGGAGTCGACTGGTTCCTCGGCCGGTCGGATTAGATCTGCTTCGGCCAAGGTCAGATTGCCGATGTGGTCGGCAATGAAGTCGAGGCTTTCGAAGGAAATCACATCTCCGGGGGAGAACTTGTCGCCGTCGACTCCTCTTGTTGGATCCATCGAGATCTTGGATGTAATTGCACCGAGGCCCCTACCTGGCCGCACAACTGTCGATGTTTTTACACCAGCAATAGAACTTAGGGCTACTCGAAGGGGAAACTCAGTGGATTGCAGAGGAACAAAGAGATTTTATACTGGTTAGGCCTCGATGTGAGGTAATACCTACGTCATTGTGGTGTTATTCCTCTGATGGTTGTGTTGATCGATGATCTTCCGTGCCCTCATGGGGTGCCCTGCCTCCTTTATATACTAGGGGACAGGGGTACATGATAAGGATCCACGGATACGGCAGGGATTTCCTTCTTAGAGATAGAAACTTATCCGACTAAGACTGCTATTCCTTATCGTACAAGGTAAAGCCTGCCGGGTGCTATCTTATTCTAATTACATAATTCGGCCATCCTCTATCAAGTGGCCCATATGTAGGTGATGAGGTTCCGGGGCCCATGGCCTCCACAATTAGTATTATCTATTGCAGTCTCTAGGGGATGGAGTGTAAGACAACTTAATGTGCAAAATGCATTTGTTCATGGCAATCTTGATGAAGAAGTGTATATGCATCAACCCCCAGTCTTGAGGACAAGAGAAGTGTTGATGTTTACACCGGCAATATAACTATAGGGCTACTCGGCAAGGGGAAAACTCAATGGATTGCAAAGGAACACAGGGAGATTTATACTGGTTCAGGCCCTCGATGTGAGGTAATGCTCTATGTGCAGTTGAGGTGTTATCCCTTTGAGGATGTGTATTTGCTTCGATGAGCTCGTGCCCTCAGGGGGCGCCCTTCCTTGTCACAGCCCTAAATCTAAATTAAGGTAATTAGTGTCAAGCCTTAGCTAATCCTTTGCTTTGTGCTAGTTGTCACTTCCCAAGTTCTATATATCTAAAAATCCTACAAAAATTCCTAAACATGTCAGGTGATGTGAGTAAGCCCCTGTAAATTTTACATAATTTTATCACTTGAATAAATACTTCAACGAATCCCCAAATCAGCAAAGTAGGAAGCTAGCTGAAATGATTAGTTTACTTCTAAATTCACCACATGAAAATAAAGACTAATTAGACAGAGCCCTTTTGCCAAAGTGTGTGCAACATGAACCTATCATCTGGAATTTTGGATTATTTATCTCCCAAGAAACACATAAAATGATAAGATCAAGGCACTGGAGAAATGAACTAAACTGCAGAAAGACTGGATTAGTATGCCTACTTTGCTTTTTCACCAGAGATGAACCAGACCTCTTATAGCAACGATTTTTGGTCAGCAGGTTAAACACATCTTTCTTTACCTCCAGTAATTTTCCCATGAATTATGCTCCTCATTAACTTAGTGAAACAGTAATGCAAAGACTGCCTACTTGACAGCTAGCAAGACTTAGTTTCTAGAGATTTCTCCTCTCTCAAGTCACTGACCAATGGGACCCACAGGACCCTGGCCCCACTGGTCAGTCATAGCACAACATGGGACAGAGTGTTTACCCAGAATCCTACCATCCTCCTCCATGTCACCTAGAATATCACTACAAGGACCCACAATTCATAGACTATACCGGTAGCCAAAATTGTGTAGGAAATGTGGTCTTACATGTGGGACCCACCAAGGACCACTGTGGATGGAGCCAGATCAGACTGCATGGCACAGGTGTCGCTGCCTCCTTCTCCTTTCCCCTCACAAGCTCAAGGGACACTGAGATAAGCACTAATCTGGGACACCTCACCTCTCGACTCAAACTTCGCCAGAAGACGTCCTCCTCATCCTCTTCACCTCCCACCGAGAAAACCGACGAAATCCCAAAGATCACCGCGGTGAGGTCATCTCCTCCGCTGCGTGAGTGTTCGACGAAATCTGAGTTTCCTCTGGTGAAATCCATCCTCTTCACTTAGCCAGACATGATGAGCACCTTCTGATTGTTCCATTTTCATACTTGGTTGCCCTAGGATCGCCGGTCGAAGCCGCCGTGCTTCGCTCTCCAATCTGCTGCAGCGCCACCGCCGGCGTCATCTCGCCGTTCCGGCTGATCCGTACGTTGTCGCCGAGCCCTTGCTCCTCCAGCATCGCCTTGTCTCCAGGAGCATGCCAGCCGAAGGAATCGGGTTTATAAGCGCAGTGAAGCTCGAGATCGGCCTCTGTTTCCCCGGCGCCGATCTGTGTCACGCCGTCGAGTTCTCTCTCTCTGGTAGGTTCAGTCTGATCCTCGCATAGGAGTCGTCTTTAGGAGCACTGACTCGGGAACCTTTCGCCTTGACTGCAGATCCACCGGAGTAAGCAGCGCTGTGAGCCATGGATTCTGCCGCCGCCGGACCATCCACTCCGGGAACGGACGGTCGTTCTGTTGTCCCGTGCGCCTGCTCTGTTTTTGTCCTCTATGCGCGCTGACCCCACTGTAAGAGAGAAAGAGAGAAAAAGAAAAAGAAGAAAAATGTTTAACTGAATATTCTTCCAACAAAAAAAAAAATAGCTCAACTTTTGTAAATCCATATCTTTGTCACTTTAACTCATTTTTGAATGAAATCAATTTTGTTAATTCTGTAAATTTGTGAACTTTAATATTGTAAATAATATGACAGCTTCTGTATAGAAATACCTCTAGAAATTAAAGAAGCAATAGTAACTTATTTGGTGCCTAGGATTGAAATATTCTATAAATTTCACTGTAACTCTTTTGAGGTAAACAAATTTCTGTGGATTTATAAAATTGTGCTCTTTAATTTGGTAAAATAAAAGTGAGAACTTCGTTGTAGGATTTTTCAATCAAAAATGGAGATATCTTTTATATACCTATTTGTAACTAGGAATTTATAAATTTCTAGAAAATTCATCCCTAACATTTAAAAATGTGAAACCAATTTGTTAAACTCAGAAATTGTGAACTTACTGTGGACAATTTGTATTTGATAAAAATACCTCCCAAAATAGGCTAAGTAATTTAGTAACCTTTCTTTTGGTTAAACTTGTAAAATTCATATCTAATTCATTTTAAAATCGAATTTCAGTAAACTAATTTTGTTAGAAGTAGGTTAGCTCTTTTATATAAATACTTTCTTCCTCGAAATGTTCATAGAAAATGTAGTTAAATATAATAACTTAAAGGGTTCAAATAATAATTACGAAACTGCATTTTCAGCAGCCTTCTACCTTGTTATTTTTGTATTCCCAATCCAGAGATGCAACATGACTTGATTTTTCTCCTAAAATCTTGCTAGGACATTGCCATACTATGTAATTATCTCATAATTAATTAATATGTTGCATAGACATGTTTATTGCTTCTTATTTGCATATTGCTTCTTATCGATAGATTCTGAGGATACGGAGTACTGTGGAGATTAACCCAGAGCCTGAGTGTGACCCTCGCTGCAGCAAGGCAAGCGTCTAAGCATATTGAACCTATGTTTTTAATAATTGATTTGTTTTGTGAAAACAATATCTATATGCATGCTTCAGTCTATTTAAAATGGGAAACGGGGTAGAGTCAATATTACCAATTGTAACTGCATTTCCATTCCTTGGTTATTGATGCCAATGTTTATACATTGTCACCCTGGTTAAGGACTTTGGGATACTTTTATTTTACCCAGAATGCTTAGCCATGCTTAAATCTAGACTTAGAAAAATCCGATAGATGGAGCTATCGTTCAAAACTAGTTTAAAGCGAATAAATGGGTTAAATCTGAAAAGAATAACCTCTGAATATAAATGAAATATGTTTTGACTTGGATGGATGATAGGGCGATGAAGGGATGGTGTTTCCCCGATGCACGTAGCTCCGTCTGGGTCGTAAAGGACCGAACATGTTTACATCTATTCAAGACCCTACGTACTTCCACACGTCGGGAGTGGGAGGCTTAACTCAGTAGCACGGGAGGCTGTGGCCATCTAAGCCCGTCTTAGGTTATTGTGTTTTTTCGTCAGTCGTGAGGAGGGATTTCCGTTGGAGGACTCGAGCGCGCTGGCTGTGGCGGAGGTGCCTCCCACAACGGTTGAGCCCGCCTTAGTCATCACACATAACGCACGACTAAGTCGTCGGGGCCCAGACGTGGTTTAGGTGTTGGGGCTAAGCGTGTGCGAAAGGTTTTGTTGTGACCTCTAGTCCGCACTCAATGTGTAGAGTGTGGTACATATATGTACGTATCAAACTAGAGTGTAGCCATTGGGCTTCTATCACATCGTGTGGGTAAAGATGTACACCTCTCTGATCAGAGTAAGAACTATTTAATAGCCGTGTTCCCATGGTTGACAGGACGACCGCTTGATGTGTTAGTCAATGTATGTTAGCGAAAACTTGGGAGATATAGTTACGGGATTTGTGACCTATATCATGATTTAGGATAGTCAAGTGGATGAAAGGGTTTCCATAAAAGATTTTGGATATTAATATGATTGGTTTGTCATGAGAAGAATATGCTGTGTAGCATATTGTGTTGGGCAATGGTAGCATAGATGATAATTATGATTGGTTAGTCATGAGAAGGATATGTGTGTAGCAAATTGTTTGGCAAATGGTGTCCGTGGGTAATGTTTAGAGCCAGGTGTGTCATTTATAATTTCATTTCAGAACTATAGCTTGTTGTTTAAAAATTCGATTGTGTTTATTTTAAAATGCTATAGTTTTCAAGTATATTGCCCAATAAAATCAGTTTGTGGCAAATCAAGTCATATGCTTCTTCCTTGATGTGAAACAGCATGCTTCCTTTGTACTATTATTATTGTGTAGTTTTTCGGAGTCCATTCGGATACACGTTGCATCTTTTAGGTGTGGCTTCCGACGAGATCGGTGTGATTCTGTTTGCGCGAGGGTGGCGAGGATACTGTGTAGTTGAAGTTGAGCTCATCCCCAGTCGGCTTTTGCCCTGTCATGGGTTTGCAGCACAATGGTTTTCGTCTTTGTGTTTATATTCCACTGCCATCGTTTGGGTGTCCTTTGTGATGATTGGGTGTGAACCTCTAAGGTATAGTTGTAATTGCTGTCGTCTATCTATTTTTAGAGGTAAGCTTGTGATGTTTTCAATTGTTTGGATGAAAGTGTGAGGCAGATCGCTTTCCTAGGGATAGCTGGAACAGGTTGAGTTGTATATATTGGATGGTTGGCGGGATAGCTATTGTGGTTAGGTCTCTGGGGTCGTACGCTGTTTGGTCGCCACATCGGGTGGTGTTTGAACGGGCGTAATGACGGGGAGGACTGGAAGCTACTTATCGATTATTCTTTGTACACTTCTCGCATTTTGGATTTGTATTGTGAGTGGGTAAAGATTATGGCAAGTCTGCGATGAGGATGGATGGTTACCGTCTATTTGGTTTTTATTGAGACGCATCCAGCTTTCTAGATACGGTGGTTTGCGTAATAGTTACTCTTCATAATGCACTTCTGGGGTGCCACAGCGGTTGGTATAGAGAGTACTCGACATGGCTAGAGCTGCTTTGGTGATTGAAGTTTTGCGAAAGGTTCAAAAAGAATATTCATGAATAACACTTAGGATGTGTGATCTTTTTGTTTCATCTCTTTCTATATTCGTCTCTGAGTCATTTTATCCTCACTTGCTGTGATTATTTGTAAAAATCACTCATGCTTGTTCTTAAGGTTGTTTAGATAAAGAAGGTATGTCGGTGTAGCAAATTATCCACTTTACTAAATACGTGTAAAAATTTATAACAGTGACTACAAAGGGCCTTCTGTCTCTGAGCTCCTAAATTTCCTACAAATTCTGGAAGCATTATTAGTTTCAAGCTCAATTATGGCGAGCACCCGTGTTCTGGATTCTGGGACAGCAGCTGTTCAAGATTTCTAAGAGAGTTTACTCTTATTGACTTGCTAATTTTTCTGGAGGTTCCAATACTAGGAGCTCACACGAAATTTTCAGATTTTAATTTATTCTGTAGCTATCTAAGAATTCTGAATTGGCTGCTGTCTGGCAGTGCCTAAATTCCAGATTCTATTCTGAAAAATAATAGTAACCATGAGATACACAATACATTATTAAAGGGACTCCAGCTGGAGACGGCTCGCTACAAAAGTACTAGTATCTATATGGCCATATATTGTTTGGTTATTTGGATCTTCGTCATTTTTTATGCCAACGAGTAGTTTACGGTCTAATTGCCCCTTCGCAGGAACGTGTTTGTTTCTCGTTGATTTTGAGGTCTTGTTCAGATTGTAGGAGTAGTATGATCCCGATTTTTCGTTGGATTTATGAACATGCTATGGATACCTAAGTTAACCTATGTCTTTCAGTGCCTTTGGGATTTCATTCATAATAGTAGTTCGTATCTAACTATGGCTGATATGTTATTCTTCCCTAGAGTTGCCCTATTGTAGTTCCTTTGCTAATGATCTTATAACTGTTTATATCGTAGGAGCGTCCTCCACACCCGTTCTCAAACCTCCTGAGACACTGAAGGTTCACAAGTGTGTAAGACCACGGTCACTACTGGTGATGGTGCTGGTGTGGAGGCGCAACTGTCAGCTCCAATGTGGCTCCAAAAATCGAGAAGCACAGGCTGCCATCGCCGCTCATTTCGCCCAATGCGGGCGAAGGTGGTCATAGCTGTGGAGGAACCTTGCTGATTTCAGCGTCTCAGCCTCCAATCCTCTCCCGTATGACGTCGTTAGACGGGATGATTGGCTCGCCATCGAGCGAAGTTAACCTTGCTCGCTGCCGGAAGCCGAAGGCGAACTAGCGGCGGGCAACTTCATGGAGTGGGGTGATGGTGGGAGACTCTCGCTTGAAATTGCTGGCCATCTTGTCCGTGGGCGGAGTTCGGCCGAAGCTTTGCGGCCTCACGTTCAAGGGCAATCATGGACAAGCAACGGATTCTAATCTCAAAGACGAAGACCGTTTGGGTATCTCTACGAGTTAATCATGGCTCGGTATGCTCCGGCGATGTCTCCAGACTCCGCAAGAATCGTTTCATGCGTGGGTTGTCAGCAGAGTGCAATGAGCTGCTGCACACATCTTCAGGATTCAGGACTTGGTCAACGAGCTGTAGTTTGTGGAAGCAACGATGAAGATATTGAGATCGAGCGAAGCGCAAGAGGGTTGAAGTCTCCAGCTTCAGGAGTTACAACGACCTGAGTTGGCTGTTGACTGCGTTTCCGCCAGCGCCTCCACCTCGTCACAAGCTTTCAGGCCAAGTCACAAAGCACGATTCCCTTCTGTGGGTAGATTTAACAGGCCTCGTCGCTGGATGCGTTCATATTGCTTGCTTACATTGGTGGACGCTGGGGCACTATTCAAGCAATGCCGAGATCGTGGCAAGGTGGCACCAGCGCATGCTCAAGACCAGCATGTACGTCCGAATGCCACCAAGGAGTCCTCGGGGCCAGCAGGTCCAAAAGAGGGGCAGGTGAACATGTAGGCGACGAGGAGTCAGGATCCGGATGTTTGATCGGCTACCTACTTGTTTTCTCATCCAGTTAATGTGTTATTTGATTCCGGCTACAATTCTGATTGTTACACGAAAGTTTTGTGTCAGCATGATCTTTTTGTTAGCAAATTGCAAGCACCTTTTAAGTTGTTGAAGCAAGCGGCTCGGAAATGAGAGCCAATATAATGTGAGAACGTGAAATTGTTATTCAAGGGGTAGATCTTAGTGCTGACTAATTATCTCCATACCAAGGGATTAGATGTCATCTTAGGCATGGATTGGGTTGCGGCAAATATCAGGGGGTCATTGATTTGGGGTTCGTCTTATCTCTCTTGTAATGATACGGGTGAACACGTCTCTTTTGCTCAAAGATGCTTCGCTCAACTTATAACCAAGGGCGCACAGCCATGAGCTTGCTGTTGTCAGTGGTGTGTGAATACCCGATGTTTTCCAAGAGGATTACAGGTATGATAGATCGGGAAGTCGAGTTTTGTTTATCGACTTACTGCCCGCGGAACGGCCCCGATATCAAAAGACCTATCGATGGATCCAATGATTGGAAGAAATGAACGAGCACTCTCGGAGTTACTAGCCAAGGGGTTTCATTAGACGGTCTCACCTTGGGGATGCCCGGTTCTATTATAGGAAAGAAGCAGAGTTAGGGATGGTTGTTGTTACCGTCGTTAAACGCGTCTATCAAGAAAGTATCCATTCCACGCTGATGATCTTTTTGATATCTGACCGGAGCTCGTGTCATTCTCTACAATGACTTGGATTAGGCTACTCACAAATCAGAACTGAAGATATCCAAACCGGGCTTTCCTCTAACTCGTTATGGGCTTGTATGAGTTAGTCTGTCTTCAGTTGACTATGCTCCACTTACTTTATGAATTGTGAATTAACTTTCATGGAGTATCTTGATAATTTGGGGTATTTTCATTGCATGATATTCTATATTCTCCAAGTCAAAGAAGAACATGAAGAAACATTTGATTGTCTTAGAAAATTACGGAGCATTGTCTTTTGCAACATTTAGCAATGTGAATTTGGCTAAAAGAATGTAACCCTTCTTGTCATACGTGCTATATGGAAGAAGGAGTGGATGCTTTTCCTAGCAAAGTACAAGATGTGCTATTGGAAACCAGCCTGGACTTCCTGAATCCGAAGTTTTCATGGTCTAAGCCGGTTACTAGGCGGTTCATCGAGAATTTCTCTAAATGCTAAACAATGACTCATCTTCGAAGAAATGAGAAGTTTGTGTGGTCAACGGAGGTGCGAGCAGTTTCAAATATTAAAAAGAGAAATTAACTACTGCTCCTATACTTGCCTAAAGATATCCAAGAGCGTCGCCTTTTATTGTGATGCATCTGCTAGGATCGGTGTGGTGCTTATGCAAAGAAGGCGAGTTGTGCATATGCTTCAACGTCATTGAGGCTCATGAAGGAATTATCAAATCCTGACTTAGAGCTAGCCGCCGTTGTACATGATCTCAAAATATGGCGGCATTTTCTTATCGGAACCGGGTGAAATCTCACGAATAAAAGCTCAAGTTATCTTCACAATCGATCTGAATTAGAAAAGAAGATGGTGGTCTCATCAAGATTATGCATGGGCTATACTATCAACCGGGAGGCAATGTTGTTGGATGCTTGAGCCGAAAAGCAATGGCAATGTTGTCGGTAACGTCCATCTGAAAGATTTATCGTCTGATTTCAGAAGATTGTTTGGAATCGGTTGAACATGGGTTTTTGCTAATCTTGAAGTCAACCACTCTATGGAAATAAAGAAGCAGAAGATGATAAGGATGGAACGAATTCGGCCACAAATTTACAGGTAAGCGAATTGTTTTCACCGAAGACCTGAATGGGGTTTATGGTTGGGAAGCGATTGGTTGTGCTAGAAATCCCGAAAGTTGAACGCGCTTATTTTTGATGAGCTCAAACATTCTTTCTTCTATCCATCTGGTAGTACAAAAATGTACAAGACTTCGCGAAACTTTGGTGGACAACGAAAATTGAAAAAGGCCCGGGAAAAAAAAAAAAAAATGGGCAAAGGTATGTCTCCGAGTGGTGATAACTGCAGGGTTAAAGCTGAATTTAAGACAGCGGGTAACTTCAATCTTTCCTTTCCGTGTGGACATGGGGATGAATTGGTATGGATTTATGTTGGTTTACTCAAGTCCCAGGGGAATGCTTGCATTTGGGTAATTGTCGATCGCTCAGAATTGCCACTTTCCTTGCTGATTAATGTAACGTAAAAAAAGCAATTGGCGACTATTATCTTTCAGTATCATTTGCTCTGGAGTCAAAGGGATTGTTCAGACGGGGCCCTCTTTTTTCTCATTTTTGGAAGCTCCATGAGCTATGGGTAAAACCTCTTTAGTACCCGATATCACCACTAAACCGAGGCAAACCCGAAAGTAAAAATCTAGAAGATACATGTTTGAGGGCATGGTGTTCTTCGATTATGGTAAAAATCTTGGGAAAAGATGTTCATAGCAGAATTTTCTTATAAACACAGTTACTCAATAGCATTCGATGTTCTTTTTGAAGCTTGTATGGACGGAGATGTGAAACTCTCAATTGTCGATCGGAGCAAAGATTATTTTTGGTCATTTGATTATGAACTGAAGAGAGTGGAATATTCGCGACACGCCTTGCGAACAGCTCATCCGGCAAAAGAGCTATGCGATGATCGCCGACGTGAATAAGCTTAATGTTGGTCAATCATGTTATCTCTAGGCTCCTTGGAAACAACATGGTTTGGGTGGGGATTGCTACTCGCTATATGGTCTTTCGTTAGAAAAAGCGGGACTGTATGGCGTAGAGCTGGATCCTCGTCACTCTCGCTTTTCACAATGTATTCCCTGTTCACAACTGAAGCAATGCCTTACGGATTCCCACGACGACAGTTGGAAGATTAGACGCTTCACCGATTTTCTATCGGAGCACCGTTCGCACTTATTGTCGAAGCTGCCGTATATTTTTTTTTTTTTTCGATGGGCGCATAAGATTTTTCAAGGTCAGTGGAGTAATCCTGAGGATGAAGCAATGGGAACCGCGAAGACCATTAGCATGCTACCCTATTTTTTCACCGTGGCAATTGGGGAGAGATTCTTTTTGGGGGGAGAGCTGTCCAGCCTAAATTAATAGGTAATTAGTGTTAGCATTTCTAGCTACTTTGCTTGTGCGAGTTGGTCACTTCCAATTTATATATCTAAATCTACAATTCTAACATGTAGGTGATGTGAGTAAGTCCTGTAAATTTTACATAATTTATACTATAATATTAACGAATCTCATAGCAATAGGAAGCTAGGAATGAATTAGTTTACTTTAAAATTCACCAAGAAAATGAGACTAATTAGACAGAGCTTTTGCAAAGTGTGTGCAATAACCTATCATCAGGATTTTGGATTAGTTTATTCCAGAAAACACTAAATGATAAGATCAGGACGGAGAAATGAATAAACTGCAGAAGTGGTTAGTATGCTACCTTTGCCTTTTTCACCAAGAGATGAAGACTCTTCAGCAAACGGATTTTTGGTCAGAGGTTAAACATCTTTCTTTAAACATCATATTTTCCCTGAATTATGATCCTCATTACTTAGTGAAACAGTTGGGTGCGGAGGGGGAGGGTGGTTTATTGACGGTACAGGTATGCGATGATAGGTGGTTTTGGTAAGATTTAGTCTCTGCATCTAGTCACTTGTCGGGACAATGGGGACTGGGCGTCAGCAGGACTGGCCGACTGGTACGGTGTCTAAGTGTAGCAAACGATGGGGAAGGGTGGGACGGAGTGTTTCGAAGACCTTACGCGCTGTCTGCGAATCCTACGCGATCCTCTCCTTCATAGAATATATACAAGGACAATTCATAAGATTACTATGCCAAATTGTGTAGGAAAATGTGGGTCTTACATGTGGGACAGATCTGTGGATAGGACGATAGCCTCGCATGGCAAGGTGTGTGCTCCTTCCTTTCCCTACAGTCACAGGGACTGAGATAGTATTGGGAACTCGCATCTGATAATTAAGAGACTCTCTTCTCTCAGCTCATGAGAAAGCGATCAAAGTACCGGCCGGTGGAGTCATTACCGTGCG
>RYFJ01003590.1:0-32606 GCA_003991445.1 Oryza meyeriana var. granulata
TCGAACGTGATCGTCTGCTCCTGCTGCGTGAGAGGATGCCAGCCTGTAGGCGCTGCCGCAGTAGGTCCAGCTCCGTGTGACCTGCCTAGCATCGTCCGTCCTGTTCAGCAGGACATGCGTGGTTACTTGCGCGTTGGACCTACCATTGAAAATAGTATGAAAACCATTGACTCACCGCGCGGAAAAGTAGTCTGTCGCGGTTGCGTCGGTATGCGTCTCGCCACCCCCGCGACGTGCGGCCGTGTGGAGCCTCGGGAGTGTACGTCACCCGTAGTCTGGTACGATATCTTCGGTCGGTACCAGGAAAGGTACTGCTCGACACACACACAGGCATCGGTTTAGGGTTGCAGACCTCCGTATGACGTACCTCCGGCTATGACATGCCAGTCGTTGATGTACGTCGACCGACGCGTGGTCTCCACAGCCTACCGGCGCCTGGCTCCACTGATCCCGGAACTTTCACACACCACTGTCAACGCGCGCAGCACAATCCGGTGACACAATTGCCATAACAAATAACGGAATACTTCATTGTCTCACAGCAGCAAGTCTGTATACCTGTGAACGTGCTTGCGGTACGCCCCTGCTGTTGTTGATGGCCGAATCGGTCTGTCGCATACCGAACTGCCGCCATCACACTTGCGGCAGTGCGGCTCGACAGAAATGCTCGTAACAGCATCCCTAGGCGTCATCTTCAGCCAGTATGCCTAGTCCCTGGTGCAGAGGGGACCACCAGGCCCGCGTATGCGCGCCGCGCGCTCGCTCGCCCTTGGCGTGTACGGCCTCCCAACACGTCGGCGTCGTCTGATTCCTGTTAACTCGAACTCCATGACGAAGTCTGGGACGACCTTCTGGTCTGCAACGTGAAGCGTTAACCGACGCTTACAAACAGAAAAAGAGTTCTCGTTAGTCCAAGGTAACATAAAAAACGAGACGCGTTCTAACACCGAAACATACCTCACGACGACACCACACCGTCCCCATCGTCGGATATCCCTCCGGTGGACACCCCGTACAGGCGATCGCCTCGTACGGACTGTGGTCCACAACGGGGCGGACCATCGCGAACCGCTCTGCCGCCCGAGCTATGTAGAGAGTTACAACCCGTGTAAGACCGCTTCTGGCCGGTCTTCCTGCGCAGCCGTCGCACAACCCCTGTTGTACGGCGGCAAGACTGCCGATTCCCCAAACTGTTATTGGGAACAGCACCGTCCTCGGCGTCGGCTAATCTCCCTCGCGTAAGGGATCAAGCCCTTGTCGACTGCTGGCCGTGCGATTGGTTGCAACATCACCCACCGAAACACCACAACAGGATACGCCTTCCAGGCTCCTCTTGCAGTGAGTACGCGTCGGCCTCCAAGGTGCTAGCTGACAGACTGCGTTAACAAACAAAGTTGACACTGTTAATTCTATTACGGACTGAAGGACGAACATAAAACAACAAGAAGCATTCTTACCGTGTAGCTCAATACCCAAGCCTGATAGCGCGGCCCGCATGCGTGTACGGGAGATGTTCGCCGACCGAGGGGAAGGCCCCGGAAGCAGCGGTGAAACGAGGCGCGAACCGCTGTAGGATCTCCTCTCGCCACGCCTGGAGCCCCGTCCAACTGGCCCCACCGCATCAGCCCTGCTAGAGGCAGCCAAGAGGAAGCTGGACGTTCCTGCAGCGTGGGGGCCATCTCACCGCACGGTGAGTGGAAGTGTGTGTCTCCGCCGTCTCCACCGGTCCACAAGATGCTGTGAGGAGCGGACCGTCGATACCCCACTTCTTCGTCGGTCATTCGGCCCACCGCGGTCCGCCTACAACAGCGGGCAGAAGGCCTGGCCTCCGCAACCCTGACAATTCAAAATAAGCAAGTAGTAAGTTGACATTATACAGATATTCCCACAATACAACGTTCGGTACGTACCTAGTCGTGAACCTGCTCGTCCACGGGAAGTAGTTGCCTGGAGTCCGAGGACGAAGGTTACCGAGCTCGAGGTTCATTGCCACCCGCCGAAGAAACGACCGGTGGACTGATCAGTGGCGTGATCTAGCAGCTCAGGCGTCTGGTAGTCCATACCGCAAGCGAAAAAAGAAGCGCGAACGTGCATTAGCTCATTTAAACATAGTGCATTATAGTCAGAAAATTTTGTTGAACAGAAAATACACATTACAGGGAGATTACATCATCATCAACGACCGTGGCTATACTCGACAACATAACCCGAAGGTGCACGAGGACGCCTGCGACGACGCTGCCTATCAGTGGTGCCTTCCCCAGTTGGCCGCCTTCCGTCGCGCGCTGATCCTTCCATAGGAATTCCACTGCACTTGGGGCCTCGGCGTCTTTCGTGCACTTCTTGTAGGTATGTCCCTCTCTCCACACCTACTGCAACGTTGAGCGCTAACGCCGGCCTCGGATTCGTCCATATCATTGCGTATCCTCCGTGTCCGACGTCGGCCTGCCTTGTTCCTTGCCTTCGTCGGGTCAGGGATGTAATAAACTGGACTTGTGTCTTCAGTGAAAAGTGCCGACGATGCCGAAACCAAAGATCTCGGTACTCCATGTATGCATGATTGCTTCCTTTTTGAAGTACGGAGACACATATTGGCGTTCATCAATGCCGCACTCCCGCAAGCGCAATGACATGAGAACAGGGCTTGTGTACAAGCTTGGTTTCCGGCAGGAGCACGTGCATGTCCCATCTTCCTTTAGGACACACTCTTGTATAGGCTTCCTTGCGAATATGCCACGCCTGGACCTGTCGGCACACAATATCTCAAATCTACTCTCTCGTGTGCCCTGCACTCGGACTCGGTGCTCTCTTGCCTTCTTGCATTTGTCCTCAAGGTACTGTGTCATTTTGGTGCCGAACCAAAGGTTTCCATCGGCCATAGATGGGCCATTCTGTCTGCACCTGTCGTGGAAGTACGTCTGTGTTTTATGTAGGATGAACTCCACGATGGCAACAAGGGGGAGTTGCCAAACACCACGCATGACCCAGTTGTACACCTCTGCAAGGTTCGTGGTCATTATGCCGTACCTTGCTCCACCTTCATCGTACAGCAATGCCCATTTCTCCTTCGGCTCGTGCTCGATCCACTGCGAAAATCTGCTAACCGAGGAACCGGGCCTCCTTCTGAATGTATCGTCATCGGTGGGAAGTGCATCTAGAGCTTCAGGGCCGTCAACACCTCTAGCTGGGGGTCTTGCAGAACTCTCGTGTCTATATTTGGCTGTCAGCTCATCAAGTCTCCTCCACAGCTCATTGAACTTCTTCTGTTGATTCTGGGCGCACAAACGTTTGAACATGGCCATCAGCTCCTTGTTTCTGAACTGCTTATAAAAGTTTGCGCCCATGTGACGCATGCACCATCTGCTCTTCACATCTTCCCACACCGGAGGGTATCCCTTGTCTGCGCAGCCGTTTCGCAGCTCCTGAATTGCACGCAGCATCCCTGGATGACGGTCATGTATGAGACATACATCTGGCCTCATCCCCACCACCTTTTCCTTAACCAGCTTCAGAAACCAGTACCAACTCTCTGTGTTCTCGCCCTCGATGAAGGCAAAGGCCACTGGCAACACTTGGTTGTTCCCGTCTACTCCGATTGCCGTCAACATTTGCCCTCTGTATTTTCCAGTTAGGAACGTGCCGTCGATGCAGAGAATGGGCCTGCAATGAACAAATGCAAACATGCACGCCTGCAGAGAGAGGAAGGCCCGCTGAAGGACGCTCTGCCCAGGACTTGCTAACGATGGGAAACTTTTGATTTCGGAGTAGCTATCAGGATTCCTCGCACAGATGGTTTGCAGTAGACGAGGCAAATTATTGTACGAAGCTTCAAAACTACCGAATCTCATATGATATGTTCTTGTGGTACTTCTGAACACCCGGAAGATGGCAGTTGTGCTCCGTCACGATTGACACGGACCAACAGTCGTCATATTTCTTCCTGGATGCGTACATCCTCCATGGACATCCATCGCTTGAACTTGCACATTTCACTTCGTACACCGATCTTGTGGACTTTGATACCCAGAACTCCCTCCCAAGTGACACGGCCACATCTTCACAGCCTCTGTCAACTGTGCTTTTTCGGCGTATCTAGCGCCTTGCACCACTTCATTCTGCCGATACTCCCATGCCACGGTGTGCCCCTCTGAGACAACGAGTCCGGAGAAGTCCTCGTTGTCCCATTCTGCCGGGTGTACATCGTCCTCCGAAGAATCATCATCCTCCATATGCTCAGGTTCTGAGTCTTCAATTTCCATCTCCTGTACTAGACCTGGGTGTCTCTCCCCTTCATCTGCAAACCCCCCGGTCCCATGTCTTCTTGGCCTCCTTCCTCTCCGGCACCCTCGTCTTCTGCCTCATTTTACTCCCCTGTTTCATCGGGCCCTTCCGCTGTACTCGGACCAGCCTGATCAATGCTGACCACGTCATGCACTACCACTAGGATGCTCGGTGCCCATCCTCGCTGCAGTGCACTCTCCACAAAAAATACCCAGCTGGCCGTTGAATCTATTGGCATCAATTCCCACCAAAAACCTTCCACAGCCCAGCTAACCAGTGCGTACACCGTAATTGCATTTACTTGAGGATCTACTCCGAATCCCCTCATTAACCAATTGTAAACTCCAGGAAAACTTCTCTCAGCTGGAGCTATAATTCCCTTTTGTGCTACGTTGAACTCCGATAAATCTACCCCATATTGTCCTTGTCTGACATTTCCTTCACCGTGATATATCGCGAATACAACTCTATTTGCCATTTCTGTTCACAAAAAAGATTTTATTAATCTATACTAATCAATATTAGTTCCATAAAAAGGCTATACGTATGAGTCAAACCATTACCGTTTCTATATTTTACAAACTGACCCAGCGGCGCTAATAAAGTTATACGCTAGGTTTATCTAACGTGTCAAAATGACGTATACCAACGATGGCCATGGCAGAGCATATTTATTTTTAAAATATCTACAATTTACTACTTCTCCGCTATGTTCTTCTAGTACGGCCAAATAAATTTAACACTAACGATGGTTATGCCAAACCGCTAATATTTTCATACTATATCGGATATTACACTACAAGTCTACTACTAATTAACATTTGTCTAAAAAATTGACTACATAACAGAGGGAGATCAAAAAAATACCTGGATTCGGCTAAAAAATCTGTGAGGGCTTCGCCGCTGTACTTCTCCTCCTTTCCCTCAGCTCTATTGGACGAACGCTGGAGGCGGAAGGGAGAAATGACGCGCGGCGACTGCAGGAAGGGAATTTATAGGGGCCGGCAAAAAACCACCCTCCCCCAGGGCGGCGAATGGCTATAACCCGCCCTGGGGGACGGCGGCCCCCTGGGGGCATTCGCCGCCGTCCCCCAGGGCGGCGAATCCACGTGGCGTCCCCGGGGCTAACGGCGGCCGGCGCCGTTAGCCCCGGGTGACGGGGATGCCATTCGCCGCCCTGGGCCACGGCGGTTTTTAAATCCCGCCGTGGCCCAGGGCGGCAAGAGACTAGTTTTGCAAATGATTCAAACCGAAAATTAGTTTTGTAAATTAAAAAAAAATTAAATTAGTAACAGTAAAAATGCTCTCCATCCCGTGCCGTCGACGTGTGGGTCCCGCAGCACAAAAGCCCACATTGATCTCAGCCGTCCGATCAAACGGATTCATCTAGGGCCATTGGATCTACATAATGCAATCATACAACACGTGGCAAGCCCTGTCAGCCAATCCATCATACATCGAGTCCACCGTACCTCATCTCACTGACCAGTGGGCCCCACTAGTATTCCTTCACAAAAATAATTCTTGTCCTAAAATTAAAATCTAGAGAATATTCCTTTTCTTTTATCCTCGGATTTTCTCTAATTCCAATTTTTTGGAGGCCATATCTCATCCATCCGAACTCCAATTCGACCCATTCTTCCTCCTAAATTCTTCTAAAATCGAGCTCTACCTCCTAGTTCAATTTGCTATTTTAATTGAAGTTATTTAGGTTGCCTTTTCTTGTTGTTTATTGTTTCTCATTTGCAACCATGTAGACGTTGGCGCCGAGGAGCAGTTCGCCATAGAAGATGCAGTGCTGGGACAGTACTTGGAGCAAGGCAAGTGCACTTCTTGAACATGTTGGACCCAACTTACAAAAAATTTTTGTTTTAATTACAGGATAGTTTTTATTTATAAATTATCGGGTCGGGTAGCAGTGCCCTAATTGCTATTATCCCCTCCCTTGATTATTATTCGAGTACTTGTAAAACCTTATCACCCTAGTCTCTGTGAGTTGAACATAGGGATCAACTTAGATGGTGAGGTATCCATGTGATCTTTGCCAGGTTTGGTCTCTGTGTGAGCCTGCTCCTAAGCTGTGTGCTATCTAAGCTGCGCAGAGGGCCAACTACGTGCTCTTAAGCTACTACTTTATGCTGTGCGCTACGTTAGATCTGGCAAGTTACCCTGGTTAATCAAGGACTTCACTTCAGAAGCCATTGATATGAGCCTAACGTACAACCACATGTCTTGACACTGCCGGCCTAGGTGGTTAGACAATAAGTTTTACGGTTAGCCATGGGTACTTTCTTGTCTGTGTTAGGGAAAGGGGTCTCATGGGGGAAGGCAGTGTTGAGGTGGTGTTTCTAAAAAGCCTTGTTATAGATTCGTTGCCTGCACACAACGTGTAGTGTGACATTTGCACATGGCCGTTAAAAGGATGATGTCTCTTGTGGGTAAAGCTGTACAACCTCTGTAGAGTGTTAAACTAATCTATTCGAATAGCCGCATCCACGGTCATGGACATGCTCGGTGATTTCAAATGAGGGGTAGTTTGTGAAAACATGGGATGGGAATGAGCTATGTGCAGGTTAATGAATATAGTGATGTGATGCTGTGTGGACTAGTCCTGTGTGGATGGTTGGTTGGTAATACTCGTAATTTATAAATGTTGTTTTAAATACCTGTTTATAAATTGTTTATAATTGCAAAA
This sequence comes from Oryza meyeriana var. granulata, assembly GCA_003991445.1. Taxonomy (NCBI): domain Eukaryota; kingdom Viridiplantae; phylum Streptophyta; class Magnoliopsida; order Poales; family Poaceae; genus Oryza; species Oryza meyeriana. Next base: position 6,977 of record RYFJ01003590.1, read on the forward strand.
TGCTGTGTTATGCAAAATAGCCGTAAGCCTGTCTTTGTTAGCTATGCATACGCATATTTTCCCTGTGCACTTGTTGAGTATTTGTCACACCATGAGTTTCCTCTTAAATAGAGCCACACAAAATATATTAAAGAAAAAGCCTCAAAGAAATCATTTCAAAAAGACAGGGAAATTAATTAAAAAAGTAAAATATGAAATAATAAATTATCTTGGCTGAGAATATTTTTCCTATATTCTCCTTGCCAAAATACACTAACATGATTTTTATGGGAATTTTTAGAGCACTGAAAGCAATGTTAATAAATCAAAACAAATTATCAGAATTAAATCCTCCAAGAAATTCTCTTTTTCCTCTTCCTTTCCTTCCTTTTCTCTTTTTCTTTTTCTTTCTTCTTGCTGGGCCCGGCCCAGTGCTGTTCCTCGGCCTGCCGTAGCCCACGTCGCCCCGTGCCTATCCCCGCTCCTCCTTACTGACTGGCCTGGCCCGGCTGCCAGCCGCGTCGGCTCGCCTCGCTTGCTGACATGTAGGGCTAGGACCCACATGTCAAACCCATCTTCAACCTCCGGCCGACTCGGTCGGAGGGGATCAGCCTTCCCTAAGTGTTGGATTTTTGCTTGTCCCTGTTGCCCGCGCCTCGGCCCTTGATTCAAATGCCGCGGACCAAGTCCCCACTCGTTTCCCCCACCTTCTCCGCCCCTCTCGCCCACCACCGCGGTTGAATCGCGCCCACTAGCCGGCACGGTCGCCGCCCTCAACCCCGTGAAATTTGGCCAACTCGACCATGAACTCCCACAGCCGAGTATATATAGACCCTCATCGTGCTCCGCTCTCACTTTCCCCTTAGTTGCCCACACCTGCCGAGTACCCAAACCCCCTCCGCGCCGAGCTCCCGAATTGCCGCCACACTCCGCCGACTCCAGTCGCACGCCACCGTCGCTACAGCCATCGCCGACTTCCGTGCTTGCGCTCGCTAGCTTTGCTGCATCCGGCTATGTCCTGTTCCACAGTCGGCCATCTTGGATTTCCGTTGGAACTCCATCCTCTCCGTCATCCCCTTTCGGTAAGTGTAACGACCCATTTTCCTTTTCCCTGTTGGTATTCGTTTTTCCTAAGTTCGAACTCCTCTCCTATCCAGTTCAGCTGTGCCCAGTTTCTCTCCCTGGTCAGCCGACTAAGTTTCCCCTTGTGCCGACTAGATTCCTGCCCAGCTCCTATACTCTGTCCTCTTTCCCTTGTCCCACTCGGCTATCTTTGCTGCTGAGTAAACCGTTGAAGTGGCCGACTACCTTGATAATCTACCCGTTGTCTCATCGTCTCGCCAAGTTGTGCCCCTCCCGTTGGACGCCGACTATCGAAGTGGAGAAGTAACCAGTCTTCACCTGCCCGCAGCCCTGTTCGGACCAGTGGGCAATAACTTGCTGCATCGTTTGGACCAGTGGTTAGTCAGCAGCTCTGTCAGTGAGACTCCTCCAACCCGTCCTTGCTACAACCTTAGTGTCCTATCGCCGCTACTGTGGCCACCAACTGCACCGGCCATGTCGGGCCCCAAAGTCAATCCCTGCCTTGATGTCATATCCCTTTGTCAGTTTATCTTGACTTTTCCTCTCTATCTGTTGCCCAGCACCACCGTGCCTCAGCTTTTGCACACCGGCTATATAATGCCATCCGTGCCTCCTCATTCTCTTGTTTTGCAACCCGGCCATCTCTGCTAAATCCTCATCCTCTCCAGCTTCGGAGCTGTGTTGCCCGGTTCGCAAGCCTGGTTCAGCCAACTGCTATCTTTCTGCAGCCGACTACTTCGATGTTCTCTTCCTGGTGTTTACCTCTCCTGCTTATCCATGTTTCTCTTTTCTGCTTGTCCAGATCCTGAACCGATGGACGATCCAGAAGCCGTTTTCGTCGAGGAAGATCCTTCTTTGGAACAAGGAGGCAAGCCTCTTTGATCATATTGTCTCCTATATATGCAAAATTATGTTGTTTACAAAGTATGCATGTTTAGTTTACACCTTAAATTGATTGGCCTCGGTTTGCAAGCGCAACCGACGGACTTACCCAGTAGTCGCACTTATTTTGGTAGAATGTTGATGTACTTCCCTTGATAGCCCCACAGATGGCACGCTGGCATTTTATCTACGGATTTGAATGCCGAGTAGAATGGCTTAGCCCTGCAACGATTGTATTGTCGTTTGGGCAAACAATGGTCTTTATTAAAATGTTTGGAAAACCCGGTACTCCGCGTATCGGTGGGATTGCGAAATAAATAAGAGTTGTGAAAATCTTGATGTACAGAGGCAGTGCCTGTGTGGCCTAGCTAGGTATTATCATTAAGGACCGTTTCCTTTGGGAATTGCATCCGAGCATCTTACAGTACGACCATACGGGTATTATGGGATGCCCCTGGCCGAGTAAATTGTAGGTTTAGGGAAGTTTGGTGCTAACTGAAGTGGACTCATCTGAGTTGTGGCTCGTGAGCCCTGGTGCTGATGGTGGTTGTAGCCGACCTGAAGCATTGATCCTGTGTGGATCCTTCTGCTGGCATTAGATAACCCTAGACTGGCTTTGGAAATGTCCTTGTCACGAACTTCCGGTCCCGGCCACTACTCGGTGTAAGTTTCGTGTCGGATGGGTAAAGCGTACACCCTCTGCAGAGTTTAGCAGAACTGTTCGAACAGCCGTGCCCACGGTTAAGGGCGATGTAAGGTGATTCCCATAGCGTAGATTTGTTTGCCAATGATTTGTGAAAATGTTTGATGGGAAGGGAACCGTGTCCAGAGTTTGCCGAGTAAGCAAACGGAAGGCCTGTGTGGCCGGAAACGGGTCTGTGTGATCCGGGGTGTTGAAGCACCATAAGCAAGTGTGTGGAAAGTAACAGGATAAGTCTTCGGGTTGTAGCCAGAAGACGACAAAGAGCAAGCCCCCAGGTTGTAGCCAGGGCGGCAGGTTTGAGCATAACTGGTTGTAGCCAGAAATGATATAACTGAGATTTGGTTGTAGCCGAGTCTCAGGGTCCGGGTGGTTGTAGCCACTCGGAAAAGCAGACCGTATGGGGTGGTTGTAGCCACTCGGATAACAAACGAATGTGAAGAATTCAGTCAAAAGATGAAATGGAAATGCATGATTCACTAAGTGGCGAGTTGTTGAAAAGCAACTTGCGGAATGGATTGAAGCGTGAGCTTCTTTCCGACAACTAAAAGTTTGACACACTAGTATCTTTGATAAGTAAAAATGTTTCCAAAAGCTGTTTTCGCAAATGAGACTCTTAGCCCCCTCCTCGTTTAGCCGACATCGCATCTTTTCCCGGCTTGCTGAGTACGAAAGTACTCACCCTTGTTCTTATATATGTATAGTGGGTTTTGGAGAAGAAGACGAAGACCCGACTGCCGCCGAGTTCTTCCAAGACCAAGCCAGCTACGAAGACTTCTGAGGTTTCGAGCCTAGTTCCCAACCGTGCCTGTGGTGTAGATGTGTTCTTTTGCAGAGTAGCTTCCCTTGCTTCCATTATGTTTGCGCTGTAGTTACCCTGTTGTTACTTTTGTCCATCTGGGGCCTGTCCTGGATGGAAATCCCTTGTAATATATATATATACTCTGATATGTATTTATTTGTTGTTCTCTGGGTTGTATCACCGATGACTTGTGCGTACCCAACTACTGATCCTGGGATCGGGTGCAGTATGCACATGGTGGACTTCCACCGAGTTGGGGAGTCGCCACAGTAAGCCTCTCCGCTGGCAGTCGGCCGCAGATTTCCATCAATCCACTTGGTCTTTTTCCTCCTAACACGTTCTACACCTTCGCCAGGTCCTCTCGCACCTCGTTCGTGCCTCCGTCGTCGCTTTGAGCCACCGGAACGCCACCGCCGTCGACATCCTGAACCTTGTTGCCACCAATCCTCTTTGCTTGCCGCCGTTTGCCGCTCTCCGTCCATCGCCGCACCTCGGTGAGCACTCAGCCGCATTCCTCACCTCCTTCGCCGCTCGCCGCTTCCCTCTGCGCTCGGATGGTCGCCGGCGGTGACTGTCGGGCCGAGCTCATCGTCGCCGGCCGCGCACACCGGCGGGGCTCGTTCCCGACTGGGTCTGAGCTGTTTGATCTCCCTTGGTAGATCGGGACCGCTCATGTGCCTGTGTCCGTGGTCGCACGCGCGTGGACTGCATCCACTGTGCAGTGTACTCTCAGGCGCCACTAACCCATGGGTCCCGCCTATCGGCGTCGGTTCCCCGTGGTCCGCTAACGCATTGATCCTTGTTAATGCGCAATAAATCATTTCGAAATTCTTTCTGCATAGGAAAATCACAGTAAAACTTCTAAAATTCATAACTAATTCATTCAAGATCCGATTAATTCCATTCAAATTTTATTAAATCCAGAAAAATTCCAAAAATCCATTAAAAATACTTTCAGCCCCTGTTTCAGTGTCCACATGTATTGTTTTTAATTGTTTGTGTGTTGTTTGCTATAGAAACTGACGCCGTCGATCCTCCTGTTTACTACGAAGTTGTTGTCAAATTCACCGAGCCGGAGCAAGGCAAGTCACATCGTTTCCTCGATCATTTTGTACCCATTTCTTGCAAACTATTTGTTTTAAATAAATAAACATTCATTATTTCATCATTTCATGTGGGAAGGGTGACCTATATACATGCAATTTTAATTGCTCTGACTTTATTCCACTTGTACACCTTTGTAGCTGGGTAATAATATGACTAGAGGTTATTGCTAGGATGCTTAGCCCAGCTTAGAAACCTTTAGCTCACCTGGGATTTAAATACTTTAATTCATATTTATGGTTCGACTCAATGTCGGAAAATGAAATTTTGGATATGTTGATGTTAAATTACTAAAATTTGACTTGAATAGTGGGCTGTGGGTGTATGGTTTTGTTGGTCACACCCATGGCAATCAAGGACCGGTTCATGGGAACCCCTTGAGCAAATACTCGTACTTTCCACAAGCCAGCGTGGGCAACGGCTGGGCTTGTAGCGTTTCTTCTCCCTCTCCTAGGCACCATTGGTGAGAATGGGCGTGATGGAGTTGGGTTGGCTCGGGGTAGGGTTGATCGGCTTTCCAGATCCACTGTGGCACAAGGGGGGTAGCCTGGCCGATGTGGGGTGTCCTGGCGGTAGGTGCAACCTCAGTGTGGTGTGGATGGTTAGGGAGAGATTGCGTGAACGGTCCTGTCACAGCCTCTCACAGGGTGTCCTGGTGACGCGCCGGCATATGAGAACGTGTGTGGGGCTGTTTCTTGTGGGTACAGTTGTACACCTCTGATAAGAGTAAATCTATTCGAATAGCCGCGCCCGCGGATATGGGCGATTGGTCAAGACTCACCGTGATTAGTCTCACCCTTACTTACTTACTTAATTAACTTGACTTAATGGAACTGGTATAGTTCAGATGGATGGTTGGTCCTGGTTAATGTGATGTAATGTTAATTAGTGGAGGATTAATTTTGTTCAATTACTCAACCTTTTACTATTTGTGAACTACTCTTTGAAACTGCTTTTACGCAAATAAACCCTAAGCCTATCTTTATCTCCCATGCACTGTGCATATTTGTGGGTGTGATTTGTTGAGTACTGTGGGTGGTACTCAATCTTGCTTCTTTTCCCCCTCTCAGTGGTGGAGTAGATGTCCGACGAGGATCAGTAAGAGGACTAGGCTGGCTCCGCCGTCAAGATGCCTGTGGAATGGAAGCCTCTGCTTGGCCAGTTGTATATAGACTTTATTTGTTTTTACCGCTGCATTTATGTAAGACCATTTTATTCTGTTTGTAAGATGCACTCTGTATCGTAACTTGGTATTGTGTACCCTGGCTTTCCCAGACAGGGATTTAATACACAAAAATGTTTAGAATTCTGGTTATGAATTTCTAGGCGTTACAGTATTCCATGTACTCACCTTGCAATTCTCCCCAATTCTAGAAGAAAGGTTTCCGCTGTTTCCAGAGGACTTTGTTCCTGAAGACGAGGAATAGGCTGCGTGCCCCAGTTGACTGCGTGTGGCAAGTTACATGGAGCTTCTACGCATTTATTTTATTTCCGCTGCTACTTTGTTTCCTTAGGCCCTTCCTAGCTGAATAAATGTAAACTTTGGCCATAAGGCTTTTTCACAGTCATTTCATTAATAAATAGTATGTTTCCTTCGTGATGTTGGCCATGATATTATCTTTGTGGCTATGTGTGCTAGTTGATCCTAGGCTAGTATGTATACACAGAGGGTCCTATTTTGGGGTCCCACGGAGTTGGTATCAGAGCCGCGTCGACTGTAGGTCGCAACCTTAGTTAGTAGGGTCGTATTTCAAAATCATTTTAAAGAAACACAAAACAATATAATTTGTTCTTTCCTTCCTTACTCTTTCTTGACTCTCCCCTTTTCTGGAATATCCTCCTATCTACTTTAGTTCCTATCGCCACCCATGGAAAGATGATCTACACCAGTGTTGTGTTGGGTCTCGGAGAACCTATGGACCAGAGTTTAGCTTTAGAGGTGGCTCTTGTCCTTGAGTCGCTTTGCCTGTAGTTAGTAGTTCACGTTAGTAAGTCGTTAAGATTGTGTGTTAGAGGCGTTGCTTGTTTCTAGTTTTTGGTTTTTCCGGTTTGTTGTACGGTTTGTTTGTAGCCCTCCGGCCTCTAAACAATCGTATGTTTGCTTTTGGTCAGGATGTGCAGTGCTACCCCATTAGTTGCCCATGTTCTTAGAGCTGTTCTTTTCTTCCTAGTACTTCTCTAACCGTCCAAATGTTGAACGGATGGTGAACACCAGGACCAGGAATCATGGGGGAGATAATCAGAACAATGAGGCTTAGCCCGATGGTCAACAACAGCCACAAGCACCTCAAGTGAACCAGCAGAATTTTCAAACCTTCATGCAGGCCCAGACTAAGCTCATGAGAATGATGATGCAGCAACTTTAGAACCAACAACAATAGCAGCCGCAACAACAACCGTAGGGCCAAGTTCATGCTCCCCCTCCACAGAGCAAGATGTTCGAGTTCCTGCGCACCAAGCTGCCAATCATCAAGGGATTGGGTACTCCACTTGATGCTGAAGACTGGATGCGTACCATGGAATGAAAGCTGGAGATCACTTAGTGCTCTGATGGAGAGAAAGCAGTTTCACTGTCCAATAGTTGGAAGGGGCTGCCTTAGACTGGTATGAGAATCTCAGGGGAGGCTTGGATGACCCTGAAGCCTTGAATTTTGAGGAGTTTCGCACCACTTTTCATGATTACTATGTCCCTGCTGGCATCAAGGAGCTAAAGAAGGAAGAGTTTTGTACTCTTCAACAGGACAATAAGACTGTCCAACAGTACCTGATCCAGTTCACTATTCTAGCCCGTTATGCGCCAAAATGTGTTGCTAGAGATGCAGATCGTCAGAGGCATTTCCTGAAAGGTCTCAATTTTGGTCTCAAGGTTGGACTAGTTGCCCATGACTTCAGCAATTTTCAGAGCTTGGTGAACAAGACTCTGCTTATAGAAGAAGAACGCATGAAGCTTGGTGAGGATCGCAAGCACAAGATGAACCAAAACGCCGGTGGCCCAAGCCAGCGACAGTGTGGATTGTTTCCATAGAACAGCCGTCAGACAGTTGCCCCACACTCTAGGATTGTTCCACAAATACCACTTCTGACCACTCAGGCACCTCGTCCTTCTACTCCAGCTCAGCCAGTGCAAGGTGCAGGAAGTCAAGCAACTATACGGTGCTGTTACAACTGCAAAGACCCAGGTCATCTTGCCAACAACTGTCCTCATCCCAAGAACATTACTCCAGTGATGTTCAACTTGGGCAACACCCCAGCCAAGATGTGAACACCAGGAGCTGGCCAGCAAGCTAAACCAGCACACCGCAGACTGTGGTTAGAGGACGTGTGAACCATGTCACTGCGGAGGAAGCTCAAACCTCTACGGACGTTGTCTTGGGTAAGTTCCTAGTAAACTCAATACCTGCAATAGTTTTATTGGATTCTGGAGCTTTGCATTCATTTGTTTCTTGGTCTTTTGCTTCTCAACATCAATTTCCTACCATACCTCTTAAGTGTTCTTTGCTTATTCAAACACCAGGATCGGAAATGAGAACCCAAACCGGTTGTCCGACAGTGAAGATTGAAATAGAGGGTGTAGAGTTCTTCGCAAATTTGATTATGTTAGATATACCCTAGCTTGATGTCATCCTAGGGATGGATTGGTTGCATACCCACAAGGCGGTGTTAGATTGCGGAAGTGGATCTATCACCTTAGAAAACTCTAAAGGAGAGAAAGTGAATTTCAAAGCCTTAGCTAATCCCCCTTGGAAAGGAGCCCTAGTGCACCACATGGAGATTTCTGAGCTACAGAAGGTACCTATTGTTAGAGAATATCCAGATGTCTTCCCAGAAGAGCTGCCAAGAATGCAACCACATAGAGATATTCAGTTCATCGTTCATTTAGTCACGGATTGATGATCTCTTTGATCACATGAAAGGAGCAGGAGTCTTCTCCAAGATTGACCTCAGATCTGGGTATCATCAGCTTTGGATCAGACCTGAGGATATCCCTAAGACCATGTTTTCCACTAGATATGGACTATATGAGTACACAGTTATGTCTTTTGGTTTGACAAATGCCCCTGCCTATTTCATGAACATGATGAACAAGGTATTCATGGAATATTTGGACAAGTTTGTTGTCATTTTCATTGATGACATTCTTGTCTACTCCAAGGATGAGAAGGAGCATGAGAATCATTTGAGGCTTGTTTCTAAAGCTAAGAGAACACCGGTTGTATGGTAAGTTTAGCAAGTGTGAATTCTGGATGAAAAAAGTTGAATTCCTTGGACATGCTGTGGCCACCGCTAGAGTTGCAGTTGATCCAAAGAAAGTGAGTACAATTATCCACTGGTAGCCGGGCAAGACCGTGATAGGTGTTCGTAGTTTTCTTGGTATGGTAGGATACTACAGAAGATTCATAGAAGGTTTCTCTAAGGTTGCTCGTCCACTAACGCAATTGTTGAAGAAAGAGAAGAAGTTTGTGTGGACACCAGAGTGCCAGCGCAGCTTTGAAGCCTTGAAGAAGAGTTTGACATCAGCACCAGTGTTGATTTTGCCCGATATCCACAAGGGGTTTGATATCTACTGTGATGCATCTCGTACAGAACTTGGTTGTGTTCTAATGCAGGAGAACAAAGTTGTTGCTACGCTTCAAGACAACTACGCCCACATGAGGAGAATTATCCAACCCATGATTTGGAGCTTGCTGCAGTGGTACACACACTGAAGATATGAAGGCATTACCTGATAGGCAACCGATGTGAGGTGTATACAGACCACAAGAGTCTAAAGTATATCTTCACTCAGCATGACCTGAATCTGAGACAAAGAAGATGGTTAGAGCTGATCAAGGATTACGATGTGAGAATCCATTACCACCCGGCCACGGCTAATGTTGTTGTTGATGCCTTGAGCAGGAAAGTCTACTACAGTAGCATGGAGATTCAAGAGAACCAATTATCACTCTACCAGGAGTTTGAAAGGTTGAGTTTGGAGATAGTGCCAAAAGGGTGTGTGGCTAACTTGGAAGTCAAGCCCACATTGGAAGGCCAGATCAAGGAAGCTCAAAAGGATGATGCAAATGTCTAAGAAATCAAACTCAACATGAAGAAAGGAAAAGCCATAGGATTTACTGAAGATGAGAATGGTGTTATATGGCTACATAAGAAGTTGGTTGTGCCGGATCAGCCAGAACTCAAGAAGCTTATCTTGTCAGAGGCACATGAGTCCCGTTATTCCATTCATCCCGGTATTGCCAAGATGTATCAAGATCTTAAGAGCAGATTATGGTGGCGCAGCATGAGACGGGAGATCGCAGAGTATGTAGCACTTTGTGATGTTTACCAGCGAGTCAAGGTAGAACACCAACGACCTGTTGGACTTTTACAACTGTTGAAGGTACCAGAATGGAAGTCAGATGAGATTGGTATGGATTTCATCACAGGTTTGCCTAAGACCTAGTCAGGCTATGATTCCATTTGGGTTGTTGTAGATCGTGTCACCAAAGTTGCTTACTTTATTCCAGTCAAGGTAACCTACTCAGGTGACAAGTTAGCAGAACTATATGTGAATCGGATAGTATGCATGCATGGAGTGCCACGGAAGATAGTCTCATAGCGAGGAACTTAGTTTACCACTCACTTTTGGCATGCTTTGCATGAGGAAATGGGTACTCGCCTCAATTTCAACTCCGCGTATCACCCACAAACCAATGGGCAAACAGAAAGAGTTAATTAGATTTTGGAGGATATGCTACGAGCTTGTGCTTTAGCCTATGCTTCTAGTTGGGACAAGAATCTACTCTGTGCCGTGTTCTCCTAAAACAATAGCTATCAGTCAGTCTACCGATGTCACCATTTGAAGCGCTATATGGACGATCATGTAGAACACCTTTGAATTGGAATGAGACAGGAGAGAGAATGGTTTTCGGCCCCGATGTGATCCACGAAGCCGAAGAGAAAGTCGCTGTGATCAGAGATAGACTAAAGGTAGCTCAGTCTCATTAGAAGAGTTACGCGGATAACTGCCGTAGGGATTTAACTTTTGAAGAGGAGGACTATGTCTATTTGAAGGTAACCCCATTGAGAGGAACCAAGAGGTTTCAAGTGAAAGGAAAACTTGCCCCCAGATATGTAGGTCCATTCTGAATCGTTGCCCGCCGAGGAGAAGTTGCATATCAGCTTGAACTACCACCATCAATGTCAGGGATTCATGATGTGTTCCACGTCTCGCAGTTGAAGAAGTGTCTTCGTGTACTAGAAGAAGAAACCCCATTGCAGGCAGTGGAGTTGCAACCAGATTTGACATATCATGAGTATCCAATCAAGATCCTTGAGCCTACAGAGCGAACCACGAGGAGTAAGACCATTTGTTTCTGCAAGGCTTAGTGGAGTCATCACACGGAAGCAGAAGCCACTTCAGAGCGTGAAGATGTTCTGAAGGCAGAATTCCTAGAGTTGTTCCCAAGCCAGTCCGAATCATGGGGTCGAGATTCCGTTTAGGGGGGGGGGGATATGTTTGTCATGTCCTGATTTTCGTTCCCCGTTCTTTTGCTTGGTTGTGAAAATTCACCTCTGGTTTATCCGCCTAAAAGACCTTAACTAATTATGCTGTTGGATTTGTTTTGATTCTTTACTGGAGTTTAATTGTATTTTGGGAGTAGAGCTCAATTTTCCTACTTAAATTTCCTGGGTCCAAAACACTTCCATTCAATTGCTAATTCCCTAAATATTCCCAAAAATTCCAAAAATTCCATGTTTTCCAATTTTTTAGAAAGGTCCCTACCTTTTTCATTTCCATTTCCTTTCTTTCTTACTTCTTTTCTCTTTTCCCTTCTAGCCCCTGCCTTTCTTGTCTTTTTCTTCTTTCCTCCTTCTTTTTCCTTTGGCTAGGGGGCCGAAGCCCCTCTCCTCCCTCTCTTGTGGCCGTCCTAGCCGAAGCCTCGAGCCACCGACCTCTGCCCGCTTGCCCTCTGCGCACCACCGCTCACGCCCCGGCCCACGCCACTGCCAGCAGCATGCCGCAGCCATGCCGCCCCATCCCACGCTTGCCACCGCCAGACTTGGGTCCGCCTTTGCCTATTTCGATGCCAACCCTAGCTCCTCCACTCATATAAATAGCCGCCCACCCCATCGTCTTTCCCTCTTTCTGAAGCCGCACCACCGCCGCCATCTTCACCCGTGAGCAAAGCCACTGGCGCCGCTACTTCCAACCACTGCCAGGAGCCGCGCCATCGCCGCCGCCAGTGAGCCCTACGCTGTTTTGCCTAGTCTCCCCTTTTTCTCCCAACTCTGGTGTTTTGTCCCCATTGCCGAGCACTGCCTGTGCTTCATCCTGACGGCTAGTGCTTCGCCACCGAGATCCCCTTTCCCTCCTCGTTCTGGCGCCGCCTTCCGCCCTTGCTGTCGCTCACCGGTGCCATCGAACGCTAGAGTCACCGCCCATGCTCCGCCTATGTCGTAGCCACGGTGACCGCGCCCATGCACGCCGTGGCGTGCTCTCCATCCCGTGCCGCCGATGTGTGGGACCCACAGCACAAAAGCCCACATCGATCTCAGTCGTCTGATCAAACGGATTCATGCATGAAAATTGGCGCCACATGGCAAGCCCTGTTAGCCAGTCCATCATACACCGAGTCCACCGTACCTCATCTCATTGACTAGTGGGCCCCACTAGTAGTCCTTCACAAAAATAATTCTTTTCCCGAAATTAAAATCTAGAGAATATTCCTTTTCTTTTTTCCTCAGATTTTCTCTGATTTCAATCTTCCGGAGGCCATTTCTCATCCATCCAAACTCTGATTCGACCCATTTTTCTTCCTAAATTCTTCCAAAATTGAGCTCTACCTCCTGGTTTAGTTCGCTATTTTAATTGATGTTATTTAGGTTGCTTTTTCTTGTTGTTTATTGTTTCTCGTTTGCGACCATGTAGACGTTGGAGCCAAGGAGCAGTTCGCCACAGAAGATGCAGTGCAGGGATAGTACTTGGAGCAAGGTGTCGATGTTTTATATTGGCTGTATTGAATACGGGGCTATTCGTCGGACTGAAACTTGATGGACTTTGAAAGACAGGACGATTTATACTGGTTCAGGCCCTCGGGGTGAGGTAATACTCTACTTCCAGTTGTGGTGTATTGCTTTCGCTGTATCCTCTGGTGAGATTGTCCTATGCGCCAGGGGGCTCCCTACCCCTCCTTATATACTGGACGGATGAGGATTACAGGGTAGGAAACCTAGCTGGATATTACCAAGGACTTTCCTTATCAGTACATAGAGTATCCGGCTAGGACTATATCCCTTTTCTTGTCATGCAAGGTAATATGAAGCCGAGTCCTACTCTATCTCCAATTGTAGGGACCGGCCCACCCTCTATCTGAGTGGCCATAATTGCCTTCCTTGAGGTACTCGGGGCCCATGGCCTCCACAGTAGCCCCTGAGACCTTCATAGTTGAGTCACAGCTGATGCCAAGTGCTCATCCTCCATAGTGAAGAATTCCCAAGCGTATTGCTCCTGAGTACTCATTGTCCAAGTGCTTCTTCTCTCGAGTCCTGCTTCATGCGAGCTGGCAAAGAGGCTATGAAGGGCTTCATGGAAATAGATGAATAGTGTGCGCTGACTAGGCACACCTATTAGGTGTAGCCCCCGACTTTGTGCTTAATTGGAAAACAATTAAACATAAAGTCAAAGATCTTTAACCTTTAAGTCTTTCCCGAGTGATATGTTTCCTAGAAATTGGACTCTTCAACATCATATTAACTAGAAATTTTGCTCAAGGCAATTTGGCTAAGCATGTAAGCCAAGTTTCACTATGGAATAAATCCAATGTGTGATAAGATGTACTTGAGAGATATCTGCATCCCCAATTTTAATGGAGACCAACTATTGCTCCTTATAAGGATATATCCTCAATACCTTAAAATAATCAAGATACCCGAATGTACACACCCGGCTGTAGGCTTAGCATGAAGCGCATCTAATTATTTAATTGGTTGTAAACTAGCAACTGCATCGCGATTTTAACGCGACCAGTGGGTGACCCAATAGGGCATGCTATTTAAGAACTCATATCTTCGGCCTACTACCGAATAAGCCGGCCTAAACCAACCTACCTAGCGTAGCCCACAAAATTGGCATCCCTCGCATGTCTGAACAATGTCATTGGCATCGGTAACCGCAGTCGGCCAAAGGAATCCTTGTTTGCAAGCCTTTCTGAGTTACATTCTGGATGTAGCATGATTGCCATAGATGCCCAAGTGGATAGATTGCAGGATCTGCTTGCCCTCCTCAGGTGTGATGCAGTGCATGAGAACTCCGGATGTGCGTTGACAATCTAGGTCTTCTCCGACTATGATAAAGCTTTTGCTCCGTCGCTTGACTTACTCAGCTTCATTGCAATCTTTAGGATGTTCTTCTTCCAGAAGGAATCGAATGATTGGGATCTTCCAGTCTTGAAAAATAATGAGTACCTCCGTAGGTTTCGGGTTTGGTGCTACCTCCGACTGAAAGCTCCAGTAGTGGCTTGTTTCCCTGTTTTGGCCAAATAGGTACTCGAAAAGCTGTGCTAGTGCAGGATTCGGCTAGCGACCCTGTTGGGGTATACCCAACCTGGCAAAATTGTAGCCAAATAAGGTACCCAAACCTCACATTAGCATAGGATTCGGTTGACGACCCTCATGGGGCGTACCCTACCCAACAGAGTTGTAGCCAAATAAGGTACCCGAACCTCGCATTAGCATAGGATTTGGCTGGTGATCTTAATGGGGCGTACACTACCCAGCAGCGTGGTACTCGAGCCCTGATTGGTGCCGGAGGTCGGTTATTAGCCCCCATGGGGCGTACCAAGGTAAAGGTGACATCCGTGTCCCGATTGGCATAAGTACTCGGTCAGTAGCCCTCATGGAGCATTCCGAGTGATTCTTGAAGCGTCGCACTCCAAGTGTTTCATGGCAGACTGGTCCAGCCCCCGAGCGTAGAAGATAGGCTCATAGCCATGAGTTCCTGTTACGCGTATCCGGAGCTAGCCCTGCATTATGAACATATCGGATGAGTAGCATCTGATGAAGAAAACAATCACCCGAAGAACATTTATATATTTTACAATGTATGTAAATATGTGTTCGTCCTCTTATTGATATTAATTTCCCTAAGTAGTTGACCCCTTACGTTTAAACACTCTGCCCGACTAGTCATAGCCCTCGAGCGTCGGGAAGTCGGCTCATGGCTCTTTCCCAAACACGCGTTTTAGGTGACTTGAGTTCACCTTTCATGGAGCAAAACTTCACGAATCGGAATTTATGCTACTCGAGTACTTTTGCAATCATTAAGAGCAAAAACAAAAATGCGTAGTATGTACACCTATTAGGTGTAAGCGGCTATGGCATTGGCGAGGCCGAGTGAGGAATTGACAATCTCATCCCCCTAGGTCCAATCCCGACTGGCGTTAAGTCGTATCCGAGTCAAACCATAGGGAAATGAGTTGCCTCCTGGCCCATTTAGATGAGAACATCATACAAGGAGAAAATATGTATCAAAAAACGACTTAGCTGTTCGGTATTGCACAAGTTGGGAGTAGGGATGCTATCCTTGTCTTTGAGCTTTTGAGCCTCCCGAGCATGTCACTTGTCGTTTTGATAATCTTTAGTTCTAGGAGGTTGAGGACGGTTGCGATTGACTACCGCAATGAGGTCCTTAGATTTCCGCTTCCAGTTCCAAGGCTTGGATTAGGCTGCATTGTCCCTCTCCCATCGCTCCTTCTGTTTGGGCTTCTTGTCAAGTGCCTCTGCCACTATGTTGCCTGAATCAACATATTTATTGGCCATCTCAAAGAGAGATTTGATAGAGTTGAGAGGCTTCTGAGTGAACTTGGTGACGAACAACGCGTCTCTAACTCCCTTGTGGAAGGCGGCGATGATGACCTCATCCGTGATTTTAGGTATTGAGTTTATTTTCTTGGAAAAACGCTTAATGAAATCGTGGAGGGACTCGTTCTTTCTCTGGTGGCACTGATATAGATCATACTCGGAAGATGGCCTCTCATACGTTCCTTGGAAGTTCGCGACAAAACATTCACGGAGTTCCCTCTAGGAGCCAATTGACCGCCTAGGAAGTCTTGTTAGCCATGTCCTCGCCGAGTTAGCCAAGGTGACTGGCAGGTAGTTAGCCATGACCTTGTGATCGCCTCTGGCCGCACGGATTGCCAAGGTGTAAACTGTGAGCTAGGACTCTGGGTTGGTCTTCCCATCGTACTTCTTTATTCTAGTCAGCTTGAAGCCAGATGGCTAGTCGACTTGTTGTAGTTCGTCGGTGAATGCCGGTACTTCTTCATCTGGGTGAGGGCTCCGACTCCGACTACAGTGATGAAATCGCTGGTGGTGGAGGCCGATGCGCTCACGCTCATCTTCTAGTCGGTGGTGCTCATCCTCCTCATGTTCTTGGCGTTGAGCATTAATATCGTGGCGGAGATCCCGCCATAGTCATCCTCAAGCATCCTAGTTACTCGGACTGCCGAGTGATGTATGTCGGTGACTCCGAGTGATGCTGAACCAGAGCCAGTTGCTCGGCGCGTGTTGAAGCAGATGAAATCGCCGTGTCTGAAGCCGTCTTGTTTGATGGTATGAAAGTGTCTCCAAATTGTTGTCGCTGCTGACAGGCTATAGTGGTGATCATTGCTTTGATCCTTGCGATGGTCGGGGTGGCCTGGTGGTCGGGCCTGAACTGCAAGGTGTCTAACAGCGTGGTAGCAGCCACGATGTTCTGTTGCAGGGTCACGAAGACGTCGTGGTCGCCTACTCTGGTTTGGAGGATCTCTTGTTGAGCAATCCGCCCAACCTTGCGCAAGTTGTCATTGCAAGCGTCGCACTCGGCTTGTAGGCGTCGCAAGTCCTCCTCCTGTTGCTCACGTAGTCGGCGAGCCACCTCCTCTTGTTGATCACATAGTTGGCGTGCATCTTGTGTTGGAATTGATCCTTTGATGCCATGAAGACCTCGCGTGGTGGAGAAAAGCTTCCCAAGTTGTTGTCTGACTGGGAGTTGGCTTTGGAGTAGTTTAGCGGTGTGATGGTGACCCCAACCTCCCTAGACCCGATCTTGAGCGACTCTGGGCCATATCCAAGTCGAATTCCAGAGGATTGAGCCTGCCGCATCAGATTGGAATTGAAGATTGTTGCAGCGTTGTCGAGTCCGAGTGGGAAATTGACGATCTCGTCTCCCCTGGACCCGATCTCGATCGACTCGGAGCTGAATCCGAGTCGAATATCAGGAAAGAGAGTAGTCCCAGAACTCGTAGATCTTGGTGTTGCCGAAGCAAGATGTTGAAAACTGCTGCAGCATTGAGTAGGCCAGCCGGCGCTGAGTTGGCTTGGTACCTGGCCGATCGGGTTGAAACTGAGTCAGACAAGGTGAGATTGCCGAGATTGTCGGCGATGAAGTCGAGGCTCCCGAATTCGATGGCTTGTCCGAGAGAGAAGCTGATGTCGTCGACTCCTATGGTTGGATCCATCGGGCTTGATGACGATGATCTCAATGAAGCCCCTACCTGGCGCGCCAACTGTCGATGTTTTATATCGGCTGTATTGAATACGGAACTATTCGTTGGACCAAAATTCAATGGACTTTGAAAGACAAGACGATTTATACTGGTTCAGGCTCTTGGGGTGAGGTAATACCCTACTTCCAGTTGTGGTGTATTGCTTTCGCTGTATTCTCTGGTGAGATTGTCCTATGCCCCAAGGGGCTCCCTACCCCTCCTTATATACTGGAGAGATGAGGATTACAGGGTAGGAAACCCAGTTGGATACGACCGAGGGCTTTCCTTATCAGTACATAGAGTATCCGGCTAGGACTATATCCCTTTTCTTGTCATGCAAGGTAATATAAAGCCGAGTCCTACTCTATCTCCAATTGTAGGGACTGGCCCACCCTCTGTCCGAGTGGCCGTAATTGCCTTCCTTGAGGTACCCGGGGCCCATGGCCTCCACACAGGCAAGTGCACCTCTTGAACATGTTGGACCATCTTACACATATTTTTGTTTTAATTACATGCATGGTTTTTATTGATAAATTATTGGGTCGGGTAGCAGTGCCCTAATTGCTATTATCCCCTCCCTTGATTTTATTAGAGTACCTGTAATACCGTTGTCACCCTAGTCTTTGTGAGTTGAACATAGGGATCAACTCAGGGTAGAGTAGATATGCTTAGCCCCGCTCAAGGTTGTTTACAAGCAAAATATAATTCTGATTAATGATATACTTATCATTGTTTTTCTATAAACTATGTGGCTATGTGCTATCTTTCTGGTAGTATGTGTTGCACCGGGTAGTAAACAACGGGCGGATAAAATGTTTTGGACCAAGGTGATGGGTGGTTCTGTGTGAACCTGGTTAGGTGGTGAGGTATCCGTGTGACCTTTGCCAAGTATGGTCTCTATGTGGGCCTGCTTCTAAGCTATGTGCTATCTAAGCTACGCAAAGGGCCAACTATGTGCTCTTAAGCTACTACTTTATGTTGTGTGCTACATTAGATTTGGCAAGTTGCCCAGGTCAATCAAGGACTTCACTTCATATGCCATTGATCTGAGCCTAACGTACAACCACATGTCCTAATAGGAACGACCTGGCCTAGTAGGATTCCGAGTCTTGGCACTGCCGGCCCAAGTGGTTAGACGTTAGGTTTTACGGTTAGCCAAGGTACTTTCTTCTCTGTGTGAAGGGAAAGGTGTCTCATGGGGGAAGGCAGTGTTGAGGCGGAGTTTCTAAAATGTCTTGTTATAGATTCCTTGGCCGCACACAACATGTAGTGTGACATTTGCGCATGCCGTTAAAACGATGATGTATCTTGTGGGTAAAGCTATACAACCTCTGCCAGTGTTGTTAAACTAATCTACTCAATAGCCACGTCCGCGGTCATGGACATGTGTCACACCCTGAAAGTCGGCCGAATTAAAAATCAGTTTTGGGTAAATGGAAATACAAGAATACGCTAGAAAATTTTGTTCGTGAAAGTGTTTGAATTTTTTTTTGAAAATTTCCCAATATTAAAAATCCCAAGTTTAAATTTTTGATTAAATACTCGAATGCTTTTATATTTCCTGGGTTTTGTTGGAATATTTTAAGCGTTTAAGTATTTATAATAATAATTCTTCATGTTTGGTGTGGTGTGTTACTTTTGGTAAATTTCCCATGATTTAATAAACTCTCTGAAATTTTTTGGATTTTTTGGAGCTTCAAAATTAATTTTAATGCTATAAAGATCATTTCAATAATTAAATAAATATAAAATAAATTCCTTTTCTTTTCCCCTGTTCAGGTCGTTCCTGATTCAGTCCTTTGAAGTCCGGTTCATCTCGAACTCCGGTTCCTTTTTTTCTTCTAGGGTTTTGTGTCGCTCCTAGAACCCTAAAGCCTCTCGAATCTTAAGTCCAGAGTTCTCGGGTTTATTCTTTTCCGAAACCCTAAATTCCTTTTTCCTCCGAATCCGAGATCCTCGAAATATCCGTATCTTGAATAAAATACATCTAAACCAGACCCTCCAATATTTCCAGTTTTGCCCCAATTTCAGTTGCATAAAATATCCCCGTTAATTCCTTTATTCTTAGAACACTTACTGATATTTTTGAATATTCTGATCTTCCCAGTTCGGAAATACCCTCTAAATTCCAAACCAAAAAATATTCCAATTTCTAGACCAAATATTCCTCGGTGAAATATCGCTCCATTCTCCCAATCCCATAAAATATTTCCCATCTCGGATTCCCTGAAATATTCATATATATTTTGGATATTTATTTATTCCTTGAACATTCAATTTCTCGATCACCGTAAGTATCCTCCTGCTCAAAGTTCCAAATTCCGTAGAATGTCCAGAGTTTAATCCCCGAATATTCTAATTTCTCTAATTTCCGGATTCCACAAAATAAATTTGAGTTCTTGAATACCAAAAACAATATTGAAACGTTCGAAATATTCCAATATTCCAAAAAAATCCCCAATTTCCAATATTCCTAATTATCCCTTAAATCTTAAAATTCAAATTCCAAATCTGGAATTTTCTCGGAAATCCCCTCCATTTCTTTCTTTTTCTCTTTCCCCCCTCCTTTCCTTGTTCATCTTCTTCCTTCTATCTTCCTTCTCTCTCTGACTCTCTCTGCTCTGGCAGGGCCTGCCCTGCGCTATCCCTTGGCCCATGCTGCCATCCCTTAGCCCTCCTAGCTCCAGCCCGGCCGTCCCTGATCCAAGCTGCCTTGCCTGGCCCCCATCCCGAGCTGGTGCTCTCCTTGCGCCGCCGTGACTCCCTACCGTCCTACTGTGCATCTGCACCGCCAACCGCGCCAGCTCCGTCATGCCCTAGCACTCTTCCCGATATATAGCAGTCGCGCCATCCTCTTCTGCGTCCTAGCCATCGCCCACATCCCGTGCCACCCTAGCCACCGTGCCGCTCCCAGCGCCGCCCTGCCCTGCCGCCGCCGCCTACCATCCAGGCGCCACTGCTTGCTCATCTCCGGCGCTACTGCACGTAAGTCGCTCCTGCATCTCATGGCACTGTCACCATCTTGCCTACAAGCGTCGCCGATCAGCACTATCGCTGTGCTCTCCTTTCTTCTCCCCGGTGCCTCGATGTTTTTCTCCTATCTACCATGCACCGTCGTCCTCTGCCACCCGGCACCGTCGCCTACCGTCACCGTCATCCGTCACTGTCGTCACCATGCCGCTGATGACCTCCAGTCCCCGCCCGCAGCTGAATGCTGTCGTCGAGCAGCTCGCGGCCCCGTTGCGCCGGTACTTTATGGGCACTGGGACCCACCCCGGCGTGTGGCGCTGCACGTGGTCCCGCCAGCCTCTTTTCTCGTGAACACCACTAGTGGCCAATCGCATCCCCATCTGATGACACAGAGGTGTGGACCCAATGTCTCCCTCTGCTTTGTATGACAAGTGGCCATGAATAATGATTGATCTGATCCTATCCATTGAATCCTCAAGATCCAATTTAGCTGTTCAAGACACAAAATCCCCATCTAATCCCATCGTCCGATCTTCCTGAGATCAATCCTAGCCGTTGACCTTTTTAATTCAGTCAACAGCTCCACCTCAGCCCTAACTTCCACGTCGGCATCCACTCAGTGCCACCTCATCACGCACGTTTGCCAAGACATCGGTCCTCATTCCACCCCATCCTCTGGTCCATGGACCAGTCTGTGTGGACCTAGCCACTAACAAGGGCCCCACAACAAGGACCAGTCCTTTAGTAATAAATTCTCGAGGAATATTCAAGATATTCCTTTCCAATTCTTTTTAGATTATTCTGATTCAATCTTCTGGAGGCCATATCTTTTCTATTTGAACTCCAATTCGACCCGTTCTTCTTCCTAAATTCATCTAAAATCATAATCTACATGTTTATGTACTTTTATGTACTGTTTATTTGGTGTTTCTTAGGGTTTTCCCCCGTTTTATGTGTAGTTCGTCGTTTCGGCTGTTTCGGAAGAAAACGAAGTCTGCGGAAAAGTTCGGAAGAGCAACCGAAGACGTTTCTATTGCAAGGCAAGTCACACGACAACCTCCTTGAGCATGTTATCCCATTTATGAAAATTATTTTATTTTAACGTTATTGCATGCAACACTTTTGAATGTCATTATTATGGGTATTTATTTATTATCCTATATTCCTTGATTATAGCCATTTTATGATTGATGCCTTTACCTTGAACTCTGGTAAATAATATTGACTAGCTAGATGTTAATTTTTTATCTGGCTAGATTATTTAGGATTTGCTTAGCATGCTAGAAACTATAGTGTCATTTTATGTGGGGAAAACTATGATTCACTTCTAATTAATTAATGATTAATGGCTATTGTTTCACGACAGTGAGTCGTGGTTGGTAATTAATTGTGCCAACTAAAACTTGACTGATGGAGGGTTGTGAGCACCAGGATGGTGCTGTTGTAGCAGTGCTCATGACATTAAGGACCAAATTCATGGACTACTTGTTGTGAAGCATTTATCGGTACTAACACAAGCCAGAATTGGCAACGGCTGGACCCGTAGTGTAACGAGTTCAACAGGAGGCACCACGGTGTGTTGTGGCTATGTCAATAAGACCACCATGGCTGCATCAATAAGCTCCATCGTGTTCGAGGTTGAACCATCTCCTTGTTGGGTGCCTGATCAGTTCTTGCTAGGGACTGGTGGTTCAGCGGATGGCTTCTTCTATTGGGTGAGTGCATGAAAGTCTTGTCACAATCTCTATTCGGGTACTTTTGAGTATCGCGATGCATGGCCGACATGATGTTGAGATTGTGTCTTGTGGGTAATTGTAACTCTAGCCAGAGTAATATTCGATAGCCGTGCCCGCGTCATTGGGTGGGCCTAGCATGTTTCTGTGATTAGTCCCACAGTACTCATTAATAGAAAGAATGATGGAACTTGATAGCTCCAGTTTTGGAGAGTTATGGTTTAGGCTAAACTGTGTTGGAGACGCTATTCAGTGGTGGATTAATATTGATTAATATTAAACAATGTTTAAAAGTTATGCAATGTTTTAATGGCTTTATGCAATAGCATAGATGTTTCTTTGGGTATCGATTGCTTTTTTGCATTTCTTGTGTTTAGTGAGTAGCGTGGTGTACTTAGTCTTGTAAATTCATCTTAGAGTGAAGCTTAGCAAGGAGGAGAAGTTGTTGTTTGGCTTATCCAGTTGAGCTGCTGTGTGGGTGCTGGCCGCTATGTTGTAGTTGGGCATGTGATTTTTGTGTGAAGGATAATCTTTTTATGTATTTATCCGTTATGTAATTTTGGTTTGTTATTCAATTGTCGATTTGTGTTAGCTCGGCTGATTTGGACCAGGGATTTATTGCAAAATTAGCTTTTGGAAATTTGGTGAATTTCTGGAGTGAAAGTGGTATCTAGAGCATCTTTGATTTGGTAGATAAGCAATGGTTAGCCCTAAGGAATTTTTCCGAACCCTATTTTGAAAATCTTCTTTGCTCTCCTTTCGATGTTTTGGTTTCTCTGTACTATCGGAGGCACAGAAAGGACATATTGAAATTTTCCAATTTGTTATAGTGCATAGAGAAAGTGTATCTTGAGACAGTGGTTTTCGGCAGGCTGTCCCGATGCTGGAATAGGATATGAGACTTGCCAGTGTAAACGCAACAGTTGCTAAAACAGTCGGATTCTGCTGCAGATCACATGACCTGATAACGAGAGATTTCCTCGATCGTTTTTGCTGCCGAGCGATCACTTTTATCTCTCAGAGAAGTTCTTATGAAGTTTGTTAACTCTATCCATTAACATGTTGGCAAATACAGCGTATCATATATCTCAGTTGATTCAGGTTGGCGAATGGTAGTGAGTTTTGGTATAGAGATACAAGGGATAGTGCCTGAGACTATGCTACATTACTTGGACGATTCTTCAGCCAATTACAGGAATGAGCAGAATCCAGCTATGCCAAAGATGAAATCCAGGTGTAGAGACAAGCTAATTGCCAACGAACAGGAGTTACGTTAGTAAAAGGATGCGAGTAGTTGGAAAGGAGCCCAGGATTACAGAGGATGAGCCTACATGAAGCAACATTCCTTGATCTAACAGCGCCGCTAGGCGGAAGTAAGATGCGAAGAGTCAGAAGTCTCCCCGATTATTCGAGCCTTAGTGCCCTCAGATAGTTTTGGTTGTTTGTTGCGTGTGTTGTTGCTTTTAGTGTGCTGGTGCTTGCTCCTTTTGTGATTGTGTCTTGGGTAGGTATGGCGTATGTAGCTGGTGTATGGCTACTAGTTGGCTGAATCCCAGTGAGTTGTTTTTTTTTTATCTGTTTTCTCTGTTGATTTCTCCACAGATGGTTAGTTTGTACTTGTTGGAGGGAGATTTATTCGTGTCAGCTAGGTTAGTAATACGAAATCATGATCTGTTAGCCAAGATGTAAATCTCGTCGTCATCTTAACCTAGGTTATTAAGAGTCAGGCTTGTTGGAGGAAGCTAGTGTTGTTAGGTGCAGATAGAGACTTTACGAGCTTAAGAAGCACAGTATGCAGTCATTTACTATCTTCCCAAAGATTGGAACTAGGATTAGAAGACGAAGCATTCACTAGGAGATAAGCAGACTGATGCAGATATTAGAGACAAGTAAGCGTGGATTGAGGGATTATCCTGTTCACTTTCAGGGAACAACTATGGTAATCGGAGATCAGAAGCGATTTGATGTGATATT
Organism: Oryza meyeriana var. granulata; assembly: GCA_003991445.1. NCBI lineage: Eukaryota > Viridiplantae > Streptophyta > Magnoliopsida > Poales > Poaceae > Oryza > Oryza meyeriana. The sequence goes on from RYFJ01003590.1 coordinate 30,707, forward strand.
TCTTGATACTTGACATAACGCTGTCTCAGGGAACAATCACAACGGCATGTATGGCGCTAGTGGTGACAGACGGCATAGGTAGCATAAAGTTGGAGAGACAATTGGATAATCTCATGGGAGTTTAGTGAGCTTTATTGTTATGTTGATGAGTTAGTGGAGCAGTATGTGGTAAAGTAATGCCCTGCAAAGTTATTATTTTAGGAGATCTTGGTGTCCAGATGTTAAACTTTTACACGGCGATGTCCTAAGATTGGTACAAGGATAAAGTAAGGACGGAAGATTAAGTACAAGAGAGACACAGGGACAGTATCCTTACTTGCCATTCAACGAGGTTCGGTAGAAGTGAACTGTAATTTAAAAGGCCGAGTACTGGATAATGTTTCATTAACTAGAAGATGGAGTATAACTACTTGAAGACAGAGGAACCAGTAAATCAAGAAGCGAAGCGGTAATCTTGAGTCGACATAAGGGATCTAGATTTGACTAGGTCATTATTGGGAAGGTGACAGAAGTAAGTGTGTAGTCGAGGACGATGTGTTAGACCCGTTAAGTAGGTAGTTAGACAAGGATGGAAAAAACTGGAACATGGACATGGTTTGAGATCAATCGACACTATGAGAGTTGAAGAACTAGGAAGGTGAGACGAAGAAGATCTAGGTAACAACTAAAGGCAGTTGGAAGTATCGGAAAGAACTTATGATGATTTGGAAGTACAATGCTTTCCCATAATTAGGAATCTAGTATGAGACATTAGAGCATTACAATATTGAGAATAGACAGTTTGTAGGAGGTAGGAAGAAGTGTGATTGATAAAGCAGATGTTAAATTCAGTGGAGAAGGGGTGTTACAGGGAGGATATGGCAGGAACAATTTTGGTTTGTAAATCAGTGACAGCGAGAAATGTATGTTGTAGCAGAAGTATTTTTGCATCGTGACAACCAGATTGTGATCGATGGGTTGTCACCTAAAGGGTCAAGTTGATTGGAATGGAGCGACCAACTAATACAAGATGGTGAGGAATATCTGCTAACTGAGAGGCAATAGTTTTGACTAGTTGTGGAAAGGTGGTCGATACCGCCATGAAACACGGTAGATTCGGGTGCACCAAGGCTTGTTTCAGAAGATGAGATAGCCAATCTTTTTTTGCGCCAAATCTGCCGGGAGGAATTCTATAGGGGGGTGGATTTGTCAACCTGAAATGGTAAATTAAATTTTTTGGTCAATGGTATATCATGAATAGCGCTAGAAAATTTGTCTATGAGATTTGGAATAAATTTTGAAAATTTCCATATTACAATCCAAGGTTTAAATTTTTGTACTTACTCGGAATGCTTTTGTATTCCTGGGTTTTATCGAAATATTTAAGTGTTTAATGTATTTAGATAATATTCTTATGTTTATGGTGATTTACATTTGGTAGTTCCCCTGATTATAATTAATTTTCTTTGGATTTTGAAGCTCAGTTAATTTTACTGCTATAAGATATTTTAGTAATTATAATATATAATAAATCTTTTATTTTCCTTGTGGGTTTCCTGATTCAGTCTTGCGTTTTCGTTCATTCGACGTCCGGTTCCTTTTTTTCTTCTGGGTTTGTGTTGCTCTCGACGAGTAAAAGCTTCCTTAAAATCGTTAATTCAGAGTTCTCGGTTTATTTTTTCGAACCTAATTCCTTTCTCCGAATTGAGATCTCAGTGGTCGTATTTTGAATATAATCTAACCAGACACTAATATTTCTAGTTTTGCCCATTTAGTCGCATGAAATAACGTTAATTCTATCTAACCATTCTATATTCTAACATTTGGTCCCAGTTCCAGGGAAAAACTTAATTCAACCAAGAATTCCAATATTTTCTAGACCCAAGATCTTTGGTGAAAATATCTTATTCGAATCCCATAA
>RYFJ01003591.1:0-72277 GCA_003991445.1 Oryza meyeriana var. granulata
AGAGAGCGATGCATATCAGACGCCATACTCGGATGAATGGCACGTCAATTATGGCAATACTGCACTATACATTTGGGGTTCAGATGCCTTGGGCAGCACGAGTCCTCTCTCGCAGCGACGTCAAGCAGCTTCCACTGCGACATAGGAGAGCTGGCGAACTGGCTGAATCAAGAGGGGCAGTTGGGCACAATTAGCATTTCGGGGAAGGGCCGTTTAACTGTGTGAGCAAGATCAGGTTTGGTGCAAAAGGCAGTGAAGTCGGGGTTTTAGCGGAGTCTGACCTGAAGAAGATCCCCTGGACCTTCCGACGCTCCAAGATTGCTCTAGTCGGGACAGATCGCCCAATAGGAAGAACACTCTCATCCTACAAGCCATAAGATTTTGATTTTTGAAACGTCTGCATCCGGGACGTACCAAGGGAGGTGATGAGCACGCTAGGTGAGAAGACAGACGCAAGCCAGTCAGCAACGGCTATGGGCGCTTCGTCAAGATGGAAGGATGCTATTCGGGAGGAGCTTACAGTTCCTCGTCAGCCGGGTTCAGCAAGGGGTTATCCTGGACTAGTGGAAACCAGTTTTGGGGTCCGGCGAAAACGGTAAATGGCGCTGAGCTCGACTAACCGATCTCACAAGGCGGCCCAAGAACATTTTGGTCTTCCAGATAGATCAGGTGGTTGACTCCGGCCGGGTGCGTACTTCACTACTCGCTTCTACTGTACTCAGGATATAATAGCCTGAGGGAGGAGACTGTTAAAGACATCTTTCCACGCTGTTTGGAGCGTATGCTACATACAAATGCCATTCGGTTTGAAAACGTTAGAGCCCCTATCAACGGGCTTCAGCGGTGTCTCTCGTGCAGATCGGGCCGCAACGTGGAAGGCCGGGCGTCGACGAGTGGTGATCAGACAAGTCTAAGAAGACTCATCGCTGACCTGGAAGAAACCTTCCAAATCTTTTAAGATTCAAGATGAAGCTGAACCGGAAAAGTGCGCCTTTGGTGTGCATGCGCAGAGTAGTGTCTCGGCTTCATCATCTCACATATGGATGAGGCAACCGGAGAAAGTCAACGCCATTAGGAACATGGCCCCCGCTCCTAAAACGTCAAAGCTGCAGGTTTGCATGGCGGCACTCAGCTGTTATTTCCGACTGGCGAATGGGGTATGACCTTCTTCAGTATAAAAACGGCGACAATTTCACTGGACATCTGCGACGCTACACAACGCTTCGCAGACTTAAGCAATTTCTCACATCACCGTGTTGGCGTCACTATGCCCAAGAACGCTATGTATAATCTGGCGGTAAATACTCGGTAGTCAGCACGGTTTGCTGTGGTCGAGGATCCGAATAGGGTGCAATCATAATACAACGGCCAGTTTACTTTGTCAGCGAGGTGTGCTGCGTCGAAGACGAGCTCCCGAGGTCCAGAAGCTGTTAGTACTTATCAAGATCCGGAGCTGTGCATTAGTATCAAGCCATCAAGTCCGGTGGTCACAGCGTTTCCATCAGGGATGTCCTTCATATGAGGCACCGGCCGAATCGCTAAATGGGCACGTCGTTGATGGATTTGATATCACTTTTAGCCACGGGACAGCATTTAATCACAACTCTAGCTGACTTCGGTGGCCCAGTGGCCAGAAGTTCCTGCCTACATAAGCAAAGCTAGATTCTGGACAATGTACTTCGAGGTTATCTACGGATGGCGGTTGCAGGGTGAGTCATATTGAATGTCCCACTGGCGAAAAAAACTGAAGTAGTTCTCAAATCACTTCACGGCCTCCCACACGTCGCCGAGTAGGAGGCATGTATCCACAGGCTTCCGCATCGTATATCACTCGCAGTACGTTGACTTGGTTTGTGCGTGGGATTCCAACTCTGTAAACGCAAGTATGAAGATAGCTGTTCAATGAACATGATGGAATACTGTCAGGGGGTGAGGTTCGCAAGCTGGAAACATGTTCACGGGCTGGAGATAAACATGTCTGCGTCAATACATGAGGGCAGACGAGCTGGCCATATGGGATCAAGCGGAAGCGTTTCTGACTGAATCTTTGTCGAGCCTGATGGAGCATCACTGCGAGCTGAGACGAGCAGAACGCGTGAACAGTCAGGAGGCAAACCTACCGGCTAAGACGAGGTGCTACTACATATGTCAACTGGCGGCTCCTGTTGTCAAATTTCTCGCTAGACGACGAACTCCAGAAGATCGCAGTTCAAAAGCCGAGAGATCAAGCATCGAAAGCAAAGCTGTTACTAGTCGGAGAAGGACTGTACTGAAGGAGCGCATCGGTGTCCTCATGCGTTGCGTCACCACCGAATGGGGCGAGGGCAAGCAGATCCTGCAGTCGATTCACTCGGGCATATGTGGCAACATGCCGCATCCAGGAGATGTTAGTCGGAAAAGTGCTTACCGGCAAGGATTTTTCTGGCCCAGCAGTCAGTAACAGACGCCAAAGTCATTGTTCGCAAGTGTGGAGGTTGCCAGTTTACACACCGACAAACAAATCTCCTAGTCCACTCCAACTATCCCTATTTCTTGGCCTTTGCAGTACGGGGTCGACATGGTAGCGCCTTTAGAAAAGCGCCAGGAGGGGTTTACATTCTATTCGTTGAGTGGATAAATTCACCAAGTGGATTGAAGGCTAAACGCCGTTGCAACAATATAGACGGGCCACGAGCAAAGGACTTCATCATGAGTATACTATAACCGGTTCGGGGTCTGCTAACCACATATCACCGACAAGGTACTCAGTTCACGGCGGGTATTCCAAGACTTCTGCGAAAGATTTCGGCATCAAAGATTCCAACGCAGGTGGCGACACCCATGGAGCAACGAGCGAGGTCAAACGAGCCCAACGGTATGGTCATTCTTACAGGCATCAAGGCCAGGATATTTGACCGACTACAACCATACGCGAGCCGGTGGGTTCAAGAATTCCATCCGTTTTCTGGTCCCTCAGAACCACGGTTAGTGGGCAACAGGGCAATCCCCGTTTCTTCTGTTCTAGTGGCAGAGGCTATGCTACGACAAAGTTAGCAGTTCGGCTCTCCGCGAGTCCGGGCTTAGTCAGAAGAGACTGAAATAATACCCGACTGGTCGAGCTAGATCAGTTGGAAGAAGCAAGGGACAGCCGCAAAATCCAGTCAGCAAGGTATCTTCAGGCTGCGTCGCTACCACAACCGCAATGTCCGTGGCGTGCTTTTTGGTCGGGGATCTCGTCTTGAGGAAAATACAAACCACCAAAGACAGCACAACTTATCCCAATCTGGAAGGCCGTTTCATTATAGCGAGGTACAAGGCCAAGCACCTACCATGAAGACCGAATTGGTGTTTCTCATCAGCAGTTCATGGAATATAGAATAGCTTACGTCCTTTCTATACTGAGTTTTTCACATTTTCTCAGGTGTATAGTCTGTCTGACTCACTACCCGCTTGTATCAACTAAGTAGTGAGTCGGGGGCTGCATGTATATATGAATGCTATCAACAATATACGAGCTTATCTTACTCTAGTTATGAAGCTTTACCACGACTGTCGTGTTTGCCCAAGTACAGCTTCTTACATTGAACGTTTTATCAGTTCTGACAGAGCTAACTCGGCGTAGAGTACACGATCAAGTAAAGCTAATGACGACTTGAGTGACAAGCTTGGCGGCATTGCAACATATATTCACACATGTTTTTCCACAAAATTTTTATTATACATACCGACTACATAATAGTTACCCTACAGGCCAGGTCTCGGGTAATTATTCAGCAGTCGGCTTCGCCGGGCAATCAGCTCCAGCGCCTCCTCAGCGTCGTCTCCTCGCAAACCCCTCCCTGATGGCTTCAATATCTGCCCTTGGGTAGATGGACTTGGTCATCGCCAGGGTTTGGGCCACGCCGGCAATGACATGCTTATCCGAGTACCTCCTCAGGGCACTCGGTGCATCCTCAAGACGCGCCTCTACTTGAGGGATTCGGCTATAGCTGGTTCCCACAGGGCTGGGATCTATCAAATCAAGGAGCCCTTTCACGGACATGACGAGGGCCTCCCGTGACTCCGTGATAACCTTTATCTCCTCTGTGTAAAACGGTATTAGGCCTGGGCATTGGCTCTGAGGTCTGCCCAGGTCCACCGACAAGAAAACTTGTCAGGCACGGTTGCAGATGGAATGACTAAAGGATTGGCTAAGATCATCATCGGAACAGGGACTTACTCAAGTAGTTAGCCTCCACTCGGCACAGTTTTCTCAGTCCAGATTTTTCCTCGCTGAGCTTGACGGTGCCACTTTCAACTTGGCCTTCTCCCGTTCGAGCTGGAGTTGGCCTTTGTCAGGTGGTCGGCCTTGACCTTCTCAAGCTCGGCCTTGGCTTCTTCGGCTCCTTACTGGGATTCCCTCTCTGTTCAGGTCTTCAACTTTGCTTCCAGGGCTACACAACAGATTAAGCCAAGAGCTCAACCGTGCAGTCAAGACAACTAGGCAGTCAGGAACATACGTGCCGAGCTGGAGAAATACATTGGTTCAGTCGGGAAGATGCATTCGGGGAATTTTACTCTAATCTTGGCCGGCTTGGGCAAGCTCGTCCTGGCTGGGTCGGCGGCACTCTAGCAGGCTTCCCTCCCTCAGTGAGCTCCTCCACCTCGGCTTCAATGCTCGGAGCTGCTCCAGCTTCGTGAGATGGGGGGCTATTTCGACAGGATTTTGGTCATCGCCTCGTTGCAATCAACAAGCTTCCTGCTCAGGGAAAGGAGTAAGTCAAAAATGGAGTCAAGACGTCACAACAGGAAGACCATCAGGAACTCTTATCACAAGGGCCATACCTGAACCCCTCGGACTCGGCAATGGTGCGCGGCAGGCAGCACTTTCGTGTTCCCTTCTCGCTTGGCCTCATGAGCCTGAACCCTTTTTGCGGTTCCATCAGCCGCTGTCCAGGTGAACGTCTGGGCATCTTACGTGGGGAGGAGCTTTCAATCGAGGTAGGTTCGGGATCTCTGGCGGCGGCGACAATGACGACGATGACCACGACGGCGATGGGGTCCTGGCCTCCACACCACTGTCCCCTGTGGCCTCCGGGGATCGACTCGAGGGCTCCAACATCGGCCTCCGCAGGCGGGCGAATTCAGGGGCTGGGGCCTCAATCTCAGTAACTGCCTCTTGGGTCGGGCGTGACAGCGGCCCGCGTCGGACACCTCAGTCTCTACGACTGGGCTGGCCACCGGCTCAGCGGGTGTGCTCGCGGGTGCCGGCTTGGCTGGGGCAGGCCCTTCAAGGGGAGCGGTCGGAGCGGTCTCCTTGAGATCAATATCGGCCCGCTTCCTACATGATGAAACAGGATGTCAAAACACTACTTCAATAGGCAAGAATCTCAAAAGACCCGGAGCAGCTTACCTCTTGGGGAACTTCAGTCTCCCACCGGGTGATTCAGGTCCCAGCGCGGGGTGCCCAGCAGTCTGGGTAGTCAGCGTCACAGTCGGCGGCGGCACATCAGCTCGAGTTGGCCCCGTCTCTGGTGTGGCTGGCTTGGGCGCCCCCGTGCTCGGCGGTATCTGCTCTGACCGGCCACTCGGCAGTGCTGTTGCTCTGAGCTCAGCAATGTTGGGCTCGGCCCCACAAGGTCTAACTTGGGGCTTGATCGCTAGGCGTCGCGGCGGAGGTGTCCTTTATCTTCAGCCCGGCTACCACGACATGCAGCGTCATGGCCCCCTCACCGTGATAAAGAACAGGTTTTTTCCCGGCTCTCTTGGAGTCGAGTTGGGCAGCAGCGGGGCTCCTCGGCCTCTTCTTTGATGCAACAGCCGACAACGGGCGGGAGTCCTCATCGAACTCCACGCACCACTACAGAAGATTCAACAAAATACATCATACAATGCCAGGCAATCACACATACAAGTCCACAGGCATTCGCTACAAAAGAAAGACGGAGGTTACCTCGGGGCGGGGCCAACTGCGCTTGTAAGACGCAATGCGTCTCTTCTTGTCTTCGGTCTCGATCACCCCGCTGGAGAAGTATCCGAATAGGGTTTCCGTCATGTTTTGCTCATTGGCCGACTCATGGTTGACCCGGTCAGGATCACGTTTTCCCTAGTAATCCCAGCCGAACGCACTCCTCAGCTTCAGTGGCTGGAGGCGCCGAGTCAGAAACCGCCTGGCCACCTAGGGTCCAGTCAAGCCAACTTCTTGAAGTTATCTACTTCATCAGCAGTTGATGCACTTGGCCCCATCTCCTCAGGGTTGGATTGGCTGACCATTTGGTAAACTACCAGATGGCAAGCCGGTGAATGGACGCAAGGAGGGAGCCAGATCTAGCAATAGAACCACTCCTGTGCTAGCTTTCAAGGAGGATTTCAAGGGAAGATCAAGATATGGACTTCTTCCTATCTCTCCTTAACGCTGAAGACCAGCCCCCCATTTACACTGATGTTATTCTTGGAGGGCTGGGGTTTAATGTGGAACAAATGCCTAAAGAAGTTGAAATGGGGTTCCACGCCCAAATAACACTCGCACAGAGTAACAAATATGAAGATCTGAAGAATCGAGTGGGGATTCAAATGCACCAACTCTAACTTATAGAAGTCAAGGATTCGGCGGAAGAATACAGAAGAAGGAAGGCACAAACCCCGGTCGAAAAAAGAAGCAAAAACTACTGTTTCACCAAATTGGGGATTTGGGACTGACTCACCCTTAGCCGGCTGCCAATTGATCACCTCCTGACTGGGCAACTTCAGTTGACTCTCTAGCAGCTTCAGTTTCACTGAGCCGCAATCCGAAATCGGCCAAGCATTCTCCGGTGTACCCGCAAAATCCGAAGCTTTTGGCATGATTGGGAGTGGAAAGATTTGGGGGAAAAGTGAATCGGGGACTTGGAACAGACGAAGAGGATTGGAATTGCCCGAGTTCAGGTGGGGAACAATAGCAGCTAACCCTAGCCGAGCGGGAGGCAAAAAATTGGGCTCGAAGGTGGAGGACGATGCGATTGGCTGATTTGGGGAAGATGAAGGAATCTTTTTCTCTCTCCCCGCCTTTTATAGAGCCGATGCTGACTAAGTGGGCTTGGGCCTACACAGTCAGCACTGGGCTACCAAGATATGAGCTCCTATAGTAGCATGCTCCATGTGGGCCGCCCGCAGGCTGAGTTGAAATTATAGCGCTGGTGCTACCAATAGGAGATGATGAGGTAAACAGATATGCTTCATGAGAGCCTTATTGCTAAACATACATGTTTGGGTATCTGTTTTATCCACCAGGTCTCGAGGATATATCCTTATAAGGATCATAAGCTGGTCTTCATTAAAATTGAGGATGCAGGTATCTTTCTCGGGTACACCTGACCACGCAGTGGATTTATTTTCGTGCAGTGGTACCGCCTACATGCGTGGCCACAGTTGCCAATAAGCAAACATTATTCCGCTGATATGATGCTGAAGAGTCTAACTTCCGAATAGTGCACTCTCGGGAGAGACTATAATATCTTTTTTCCCGCTGACATGATGCGGAGGAGTCTAACTTCTTGAGTGGGACGCCATTAATTCAGAAAAGACTATAAACCCCTTATTCCAGCTGACATGAGCTGAAGAGTCCCATATACGAGTAGCATCTACTGGCAAGACTATAAACGCACATTCGCTAATATGAAGTCGAAGAGTCCTATATACGAGTAGTTCCCTACTCGGCAAGACTATAAAGTTTATTCCGGTTGACATGATACCGAAGAATCTCATATACCAGTAGTAATCTACTCGGGAAAGATTATCAGGTTAAAGATCTTTGACTTTATGTTTAATTGTCTTCACAATTAAGCACAAAGTCGGGGGCTAGACCTAATAGTGCGCCTATTCGACGCACACTATTCATACATCTACATGAGCCCTTCATAGCCTCGTTGCTAGCTGACATGAAGCAGGCTCGGGAAGAAGACTTACTCGGACAAAGAAGTACTCGGGACATCGCACTCCGGAATCTCACCGTGGAGGATGAGCATCGACATTAGCTGTGATCAACTATGAAGGTCTCAGGGGCTACTGTGGAGGCCATGGGCCCGAGTACCTCACCACAAGCATATTGGGCACTTGGATAGAGGCTGGGCCGATTATGTAATTAGAGATAAGATAGCACCCGGCAGCCTACCTTGAACGATAAGGAATAAGCAAGTTTAGTTAGATAAGTTTTCTATCTCTATGAAGGAAATCCCTGGCCGGTATCTGGCTGGGACCTTATCTGTACCCCTATCCCCATATATAAGGGGAGGCAGGGTGCCCCTCAAAGGGCAAACGAGATCATTGATCGAACAACATTCAGGGAATTACACCACAACTGGACGTAGGGTATTACCTCACCTCGAGGGCCTGAACCAGTATAAATTCTCTTTGTGTTCCTCTGTAATCCACCGAGTTTCCCTTAGCGAGTAGCCTATAGTTCTATTGCCGGTGTAAAACATCGACACAACTGGTAGCATCGAAGCGACCGTCGGGACAATCAGGATCTCCGAGGCCAACTAGGGCGTGACCTTTGGCAGGACATCAATGCTCAGTGTCGCAAACGAGAGGAAGACGAGCAATGCCGATTGGAAGATGAGAACGAGCGCTTCGGCCTCCACCACGAGAGATTTTGCCGTCGTAGGCGGAGCCGAAGCCCTCATGAAGATGAAGGAGTACCGGCCTTCACCTAGGAGCTACAATAGGTCGACTAGCCATCGGGTTTCAAGCCTACAGTCATCAAAAAATATGACGGCAAGACCAATGCTGAGTCCTGGCTCACGATCTACACTCTGGCAATCCGAGCAGCTGGAGGAAATCACAAAGTCATGGCTAACTACCTCCCAGTCGCTTTAGCCGACTCAGCGAGGACATAGCTAACAGGACTTCCCAAGCAATCAATCGGCTCCTGGGTAGAACTCCGGGAACGCTTCATCACCAACTTCCCGGGAACATACAAGAGGCCTGTCGATATTTTACACTGGCAATACAACTATAGGGCTACTCGGTGAGGGGAAACTCAATGGATTGTAGAGGAACACGGGGAGATTTTATACTGGTTCAGGCCCTCGATGTGAGGTAATGCCCTATGTCCAGCTGTGGTGTTATTCCTCTGAGGTGTTTGTCGATCGATGATCTCGTCCCCCTTGAGGGGTGCCCTGCCTCCCCTTATATACTAGGGGATAGGGGTACAGGATAAGGATCCCAGCTGGATACGGCCAAGGGATTTTCTTCTTAGAGATAGATACTTATCCAACTAAGACTATGTTTTCCTTATCGTACAAGGCAAAGTCTACCAGGTGCTATCTTATCTCTAACTACATGATTCGGCCCATCCTCTATCCAAGTGGCCCATATGCTGGTAGTGAGGTACCCGGGGCCCATGGCCTCCATAGTAGCCCCTGAGACCTTCATAGTTGAGTCACAGCTGATGCCCAGTGCTCATCCTCCACAGTGAAGATTGCCTGAGTGCGATGCTCCCCGAGTACTCTTTGTCCGAGTGAGTATTCTTCCCGAGTCCTGCTTCATGTCAGCTGGCAGCGAGGCTATGAAGGGCTTCATGTAGATGTATGAATAGTGTGCACTGAATAGGTGCACCTATTAGGTGTAGCCCCCGACTTTGTGCTTAATTGTGAAAACAATTGAACATAAAGTCAAAGATCTTTAACCTGATAGTCTTTCCCAAGTAGTATACTACTGGTATATGAGACTCTTCGGTATCATGTCAACCGGAACAAACTTTATAGTCTTGCCGAGTAGGAAACTACTCGTATGTAGGACTCTTCGACGTCGTGTCAGTCGGGATGTGTGTTTATAGTCTTGCTGAATAGGATGCTACTCGTATATGGGACTCTTCAGCTTCATGTCAGTTGGAAAGGGGGTTTATAGTCTTTCCTGAGTGGCGTCCCACCCGAAAGTTAGACTCCTCCGCATCATGTCAGCAGGGATGAGAAATTTATAGTCTCTCCCGAGTAGTGCACTACTCGAAAGTTAGACTCTTCAGCGTCATATCGGCTGGAATAATGTTGCTCATGGCAACTGATGGCCACGCATGTAGGCTGAGTAACACTTTATGAAAATAAATCCACGACGTGGTCAGGTGTTCTCGAGAAAGATACCTGCATCCCCAATTTTAATGAAGACCAGCTTGTGATCCATGTAAGGATATATCCTCGAGACCTGGTAGATAAAACTAATACCCAAACATATATGTTTAGCAATAAGGCTCTCATGAAGCATATCTGTTTACCTCATCGGCTCCTGTTGGTAGCACCAGCGCTATAATTTCAACTCAGCCTGCGGGTGGCCCACATGGAGCATGCTACTGTAGGAACTCATATCTTGGTGGCCCAGTAACGACTATGTAGGCCCAAGCCCGTTAGTCGGTATCGGCTCTATAATAAGCGGGGAGAGAGAAAAAGATTCCTTCTTCTTCCCCAAATCAGCCAATCGCTTCATCTTCCGCTTCCGCGCCCAACTTTTCGCCTCCTGCTCGGCTAGGGTTAGCTGCTGCTGCTGTTCCCTACTCGAACTCGGGCGATTCTAGTCCTCTTCGTCTATTCCAAGCCCCTAATCGCTTTTCCCTCAAATCTCTCCACCCCCAACCATGTCGAAAGCTTCGGATCCTGCGGGTGCACCGGGGAATGCCTGGCCGACTTCAAATTGCGGCTCAGTGAAACTGAAGCTGCTGGAGAGTCAATTGAAGTTTCCAAGCCAAGAGGTGATCCGTTGGCGGCCGGCTAAGGGTGAGTCGGTCCCAAATCCCCAATCTGGCGAAACAGTAGTTTTTGCCTCTTTTTTCGATCGGGGTTTGTGCCTTCCCTCTTCTGCGTTCTTTTGCCGTATCCTTGACTTTTATGAGTTGGAGTTGGTGAATTTGAATCCTAACTCGATTCTTCAAATCTCCATATTTGTTACTCTCTGCGAGTGCTTTTTGGGTGTGGAGCCCCATTTAATTTCTTTAGGCATCTGTTCCACATCAAACCCCAGCCCTTCAAGAATAATATCAATGTGATTGGGGGGCTGGTCTCCAGTTGAGGAGTGATGGGAAGAAAACATATCTTGATCTCCCCTTGAAATATTCCTTGAAAGGCTGGCACAAGGATTGGTTCTATTGCATAGATCTGGCTCCCGCCTTGCGTCCATTTACTGGCTTGCCACCGGTAGTTTTACCAAATTGGTCAGCAAATCCAACCTTTGAGGAGATGGGCTAGGTGCATCAATTGTTGGAGAAATTAGATAAGCTTAAGGAAGCTGGCCTGACCGGGCCTTGGGTGGCCCGGCGTTTCCTGACTCGGCGCATCCAGCCGCTGAAGCTGAGGAGCGCATTCGGCTGAGATTTTCAGGGCAAATATGATCCTGACCGAGTAAGCCACGAATCGGCCGACAAGTACAAGGTGACCGAGACCCTATTCGGTTACTTCCCCGAGGGGGTGATCGAGACCGAAGACGAGAAACGCCGGACCGTGGCTTATAGCTTCCTTCGGCCCCGTCCCAAGGTAATCTTTGTCCTTCTTCTGTGATGAATGCCTGTGGGCCTGTATCTGTGATTGCCCAGCATTATGTGATATATGTTATTGAATCTTCTGTAGGAATGCGAGGAGTTCGATGAGGACTCCCGCCCGTTGTCAGCCATTAAATCGAAGAAGAGGCCGAGGAGCCCTGCTGCTACCCAACCTGATTCCAAGAGAATGGGGAAAAAGCTTGTTCTATATCGGGGCGAGGGGGCCATGACGCCGCGTGTCGTGGTAGGAGGGAAGGCGAAAGCTTGCTCCGCGCCGCCATTGCTGGGTCCGAGGGGGTTCGGGTATGATTCTTGCGGTGGAGTCCTGGTGGTCTTCCTGTTCTGGCATCTGACTCCGCTCTTGACTTGTTCTCTCCCTGAGCAGAAGCTTGTTGATCGTAATGAGGTGATGACCGGGATCTTGATTGAAATGGCCCCCCATCTCGTGGAGTTAGAGCAGCTCCGGGCGTTGAAGGCCGAGATGGAGGAGCGCCATGTGGGGAGGGAAGCTTGGCTGAAGGATGCCGCCAACCAGCTTAGGGACAAAACTTTGGCCCAAGCCGGGAAGATTAGAGGTAAGTCCCCCGAATGCATCTTCCCGACTAAACCCTTGATGTATTTCTCTAGTTACGTTGTTCCCGACTGCCCAGTTGTGTCTTGGCTGCAAGGTTGAGTTCTTGACTAATCTGTCGTGCAACCCTCGAAGCCGAGTTGAAGACCCGAACAGAGAGGGAAGCCCAGCTGAAGGAGGCCGAGGAAGCCAAGGCCGAGCTTGAAAAGGACAAGGCCGACCTGATGAAGGCCAATGCGGAGCTCGAACGGGAGAAGGCCGAGTTAAAAGAGGCCAACATCAAGCTCGGCAAAGAAAAAGCTAGACTGGAGAAGGCCGTGGCCGAGTGGGAGACAGATTACACGAGTAAGTCTTTGTCTTTACAATGATCTTATCCAATCCTTTAATCATTCCATCTGCAGCCGTGCCTAACAAGTTTACTTGTCGGTGGACCCAGGCAGACCTCAGAGCCAATGCCCAAGCCCAGGCCCAATATCGGGCTTACACAGAGGAGATAGGGGTTATCAGGGAGTCACTGGAGGCCCTCATCGGGTCCATGAAAGGGTTCCTTGATCTGATGGATCCCTGCCCTGTGGGAACCAGCTGCAGCCGAATCCCCCAAGTGGAGGCATGTCTTGAGGATGCACCGAGTGCCCTGAAGAGGTACTCGGATGAGCATGTCATTGCTGGCGTGGCCCAGACCCTGGTGATGACCAAATCAATCTACCCGAGGGCAGACATTGAAGCCATCGGGGAGGGGTTTGCCAAGGAGACGACGCCCGAGGAGGCGCTGGAGCTGATAGCCCGGGCGAGGCCAACTACTGAGATAATCACCCGAGACCTAGGTCTGTAAGAGCGACATATCATGTAGTCGGTATGTATAAACTTTTGTGGAAAAACATGTATAAATATATGTGTAATGTCGCCAAGCTTTGAATTACTACTCAGTTGTCATTAGCTTTACTTGACTATGTAGTCTACGCTCAGTTAGTCTGTCGGAACTTAATAAAAATCATTCAATGTAAGAAACTATACTCGGGCAAACGTGACAGTCATAGTAAGGCTTCATAACTGGAGTAGGATAGGCTCGTATGTTATTGACAAAACACATATAATACATGCAGCCCCCGACTCACTACTCGGTTGATACAAGCGCCGTAGTGAGTCAGAGAAACTGTACACATGAGAAAGTATAAAGCTCAGGTATAGAAAGGACGTAGCTGTTCTATATTCCGTGAGTTGATGATAAGGGCACCGTCTTCGGTCTTCAGTCAGTAGGCGCCTGGCCGCGTGACCTCAGCTATAATGAACGGCGCTTCCCAGATTAGGGATTATTTGTGCCTGTCTTTGGTGGTTTGAATTTTCCTCAAAACGAGATCCCCGACCAAAAAGGCGCGGCCATGGACATTGCGATTGTGGTAGCGACGGAGGCCTTGAAGATACCTTGCCGACTGGATTGTTGCGATGTCCCTTGCTTCTTCCAACTGATCTAGCTCGGCCAGTCGGGTATTGTTTGAGACGTCTTCTGAGTAGGCCCGGACTAGCAGAGAGCCGAACTGTAACTCTGTCGGTAGCATAGCCTTAGCACCGTAGACCAGAAAGAAAGGGGATTGCCCTGTTGCCTGACTAACCGTGGTTCTAAGAGACCAGAGAACAGATGGGAGTTCTTGTACCCACCGGCCCGCGTATGGTTGTAGTCGATGAAATATCCTGGCCTTGATGCCTTGTAAGACCATACCAGTGGCTCTTTCGACCTGCCCGTTGCTCCGCGGGTGTGCTACAGATGCATAGCAGATCTTGATGCTGAAATCTTCGCAAAAGTCTTGGAATACGCCGCCCGTGAATTGAGTATCGTTGTCGGTGATGATGCGGTTAGGAACCCCAAATCTGTATAGTATACTCATGATGAAGTCCTTTGCTCGTGCCACTATTATAGTTGCAACGGGTTTTGTCTAAATCTACTTGGTGAATTTATCCACTGCGACGAATAGATGTGTGAACCCTTCTGGTGCTTTCTTGAAAGGCCCAACTATGTCGAGCCCCCATACTGCAAATGGCCAGGAAATGGGGATTGTTTGGAGTTCCTGGGTTGGGAGATTGGTTTTTTTTTGTGTAGAACTAGCAACCCTCGCATTTGCGAACAATTTCTTTTGCGTCAGTTACTACTATGGGCCAAAAAAATCCCTGCTGGTAAGCCTTTTCGACTAACGTCTTGGATGCGGCATGGTTGCCACATATGCCCGAGTGGATCGACTGCAGGATCTACTTGCCCTCCTCGGTGGTGATGCAGCGCATGAGGACACTGGATGTGCTCCTTCGGTATAGGTCTTCTCCGACTAGTAGAAAGCTTTTGCTTCGACGCTTGATTTGCTCGGCTTGACTGTGATCTTCTGGGAGTTCGTCGTCCAGGAGAAATTTGACAATAGGGGTCCGCCAGTCTTGACATATGTGCAGCACCTCATCTGTAGCCGGGGTAGGTTCGCCTCCCGACTGTTCTGGCACCGGTTTCTTCTTGACTGATGGCTCCATAAGTTGCTCGACAAAGATTCTAGTCGAAACCGCTTCTCGCTTGGATCCCATGTTTGCCAGCTCGTCTGCAGCATCATTGTATTGTCGTAGGACATGTGTTATCTCTAGCCAGTCGAACTTCTGTTTCATCTTGCGAACCTCCTGACAGTATGCCGCCATGGTTTCATCGAGACAAGTCTAGGCTTTCATGACTTGGTTCACCACAAGTTGAGAATCCCCGCGCACAACCAGTCAACGTATGCAGAGTGATATAGCAATACAGAGCCCGTGGATAAGTGCCTCGTACTCGGCGACGTTGTGGGAAGCCGGGAAGTGGATTTGTAGAACATACTTCAGTTTTTCGCCGGTGGGGGACGTCAGTATGACGCCAGCCCCGGCGCCGCTGATCCGTAGGGAACCGTCGAAGTACATTGTCCAGTATTCTAGCTTCTTTGTTGATGTAGGCAGTTGAACATCTGTCCAGATATAGCATTAGCGGTTCTTGGGGCATAGGTGATGCCAACACGGGACTTGATGTGAGAAATTGTTTGAAGTCTTCGAAGGCTTGCTGGGCTTCCAGAGTCCATTGGAAATTGTCCGCCTTTTTAAGTAGCTTGAAGAAGGGCATACCCCATTCGCCCAGTCGGGAAATAAATCGGCTGAGTGCCACCATGCAGCCTGTCAGCTTTTGGACGTCTCCAGGTTTGCCTCGATGCCACGATGCGAGACGATGAAGCCGATTAACTTGCCGGATGGCACTCCGAAGGCGCATTTTTCCGGGTTCAACTTCATCTTGAATCGTCGAAGATTTTGGAAGGTTTCTTCCAGGTCAGCAACGAGGTCTTCTTTGGACTTGGTCTTGATCACCACGTCGTCGACGTAGGCTTCCACGTTGCACCATTTACCTTTTTCTTCCGGACCAGAACTGGGTTTGCCAGCCAATCCAGGTGATAGACCTCCTTGATGAACCTGGCTGCGAGGAGCTTGGTGATCTCCTCCCGAATAGCATCCTTGCGGTCTTGAGCGAAGCGCCACAACCATTGCTTGACTGGCTTGGCGTCTGTCTTCACGTTGAGGGCATGCTCGATCACCTCCCTTGGTACGCCCGGCATGTCGGACGGTTTCCACGCAAATATATCCTTGTTGGTTTGGAGGAAGGTGATGAGCGCGCCTTCCTATTTGGGGTCGAGTCCGGTCCCGACTAGGGCAGTCTTGGAGGGGTCGGAAGGGTCCAGGGGGATCTTCTTCATGTCCTAGTCCGCTAAAATTCCCGACTTTGCTGCCTTTTTAGCCGGAACTGGGTCTTCCTCGACTTCAGTTGTGATGGCTTGCCGAATGCTGTTGCGCCCGACTACCGCCTCTTGTGATTGAGCCAATTCACAGCTGTCCTTGTCGCAGGTGAAGGCTTGTTTGACGTCGCTACGGAGGGAGAGGATTCCTGTCGGCCCTGGCATCTTTAGTACCATATATGTGTGATGCGGTACCGCCATGAATTTGGCGAGCGCCGGTCGTCCGAGTATGGTGTGGTACACAGTCTCAAAGTCGGCGACCTCGAAGCAGATGTTTTCTGTGCGGAAGTTATCCCGCGTGCCGAAAGTTACCGGCAAGGTAATCTGCCCGAGTGGTGTTGAAGAGAGGCTGGGAATTATCCTGTGGAAGGGCGCCGTACTCGACCGTAGATCTGAACGAGGAATCTTCATCTTGTCCAGGGTCTTGGCGAATAGGATGTTGAGTGCGCTGCCTCCATCTATGAGCACCTTCTTCAACTTGATGTTCTCGACAACCAGGTCCAGGACGAGTGGATAGCGTCCTAGGTGCGAGACCCAATCTGGGTGATCTGCGTGATTGAATGTAATGGCCATCTCTGACCAGCGCAGGTACTGGGGGGTGTCCGTCGTAGAGACTGTATTGACTTCGCGTGCTGATAGCTTCTGTTTGCGCTTGGACTCCTACGCGAGCGGCCCTCCGAAGATGTAATTGAGCTCGGCTTGGGGATGTTGAAAATCATCAGCCGGACCTTGATCTGGCTTGTCTTTGTCCTTGTCGGCGCCAGATGATGAAGCCTGCTCGGAGGCAAACTTCTTAAGCATGTAGCAGTCTTTGGCCGCGTGCTTGCCCTTGGGGTGGAAGGGGCATGGCCCACTCATGACCTTCTGGTAGTCGTTATTCCGCTGGGGCCGAGACTGAGTGCACTCCATGTTGGCCACCTCGTTGTCCGACTTTCGCTTGCGGCTGCCAGAGTTGTTTTGAGACGGCTCGTTGTCGGCTTTCGCCTTCTGGTCTTTCTGTCGGGACTCCTTCTTCTCGTCGAGGGCCTCTGCGACCGCTTCAGCCGAGTCGGCATATTTGTTTGCCATGTCGAATAGAGCCTGGACCGAGGATGGTGGCTTCCGAGTAAACTTTGCGATGAACGGGGAGTCCTTCACTCCCTTGCGAAAGGCGGCGATGATGGCCTCGTCTCGGATCATTGGGATCTTGTTGCGCTTCTCGGAGAATCTCTTGATAAATTCCCATAGAGACTTATTCTTCTTCTGATGTAGTTGATACAAATCGTGCTTAGAAGATGGCCTCTCATAGGTTCCCTGAAAATTAGCGATGAACCGCTCCTTGAGTTCTCCCCAGGAATCGATCAACCGCCTCGGGAGCCCTGTCAGCCATGTCCTCGCCGAGTCGGCTAGCGCGACTAGGAGGTAGTTTTTGTCTCTTTGATAGCTAGAAGTTCTCCAAAAGTATACGGTGAGCCAAGACTCGGGATTTGTTTTGCCGTCATACTTTTCAATTCTCGTGGGCTTAAAGCCAGTCAGCCAGTCGACGTCCTGTAGCTCCCGAGTGAAAGCTGGAATGCCTTCGTCTTCATGAGGGCTTGGGCTTCGGGCACGGCGGTTAAACCGCTCATGATGGAGCCCGAAGTGCCCGTTTTCGTCCTCCAGACGGCGGTGCTCATCCTCTTCTTGTTCGTGGCGCCGGGCATTGATGGTGTGGCGAAGGTCGTGTTGTAGGCGTCCTCGGAGATCTTGGTTGGGCTGACGGTCATACTGGTGGCGCCGCCGGTTGTCATTGTTGGTATTGCCAAGTGACGTTTGCCTAGACTCCTCGCGTGGCCAACTTGAGCCGGCCACCCAATGTCGTGCTGACGTGGATGAGCCCGCTGCTGGATATCTCGACCGGTTAGTCGGTACCACGGTGTCGCTTGACTGCTATTGTTGTTGCTGGCAGGCAGTAGCCGTGATCATCACCTTGATCTTGGCGATAGTTGGGGTGGCCTGGTGATCAGGCCCGAGCTGGAGCATGTCCAGCAAGGTTGCGGCGGCCACAACATTCTGTTGCGGCATGACGAAAATGTTGTGATCGCCGACTTTAGTCTAGAGAATCTGCTGCTGAGCTACTCGCCTAGCCTTGCGTAGCCCATCGTTGCGAGCCTCACGGTCAGCCTCCTCCTGTTGTCGCAGCCGGCGCGCCTCCTCCTGTTGCTCCTCTTGTAGTCGGTGCACCTCGGGGGGTGGTGTTGAAGCCGTAAAGATCTCGTGGGGGGAGGAGAAAGCTCGCTAGACTGGAGTCCAAACTAGCGTTCGAACCATTATCCGACTTGGAGTCGGACTCCGAGTAGTTTATCGGAGTAAGAACGACTCCGACCTCTCTAGATCCAATCTGAAACGGCGCTTGGCCGTGTCCAAACTGAATCGCAGGAGATCGGGTCTACTGCGCAGGATGTAGATCTGCGGTGATGCCGAATCCATGTGGGAAATTGACGATCTCCCCCGTTCTTGGCCCAACCCAGGCTGGCTCAAGGCCTAGCGCGAGTTGGACGCCGAAGGAGAGAGTTGTCCCAATGCTCGGCGAAGTAAAGGACTGCCACAGTAGGTCGTTGAAGGAGATTGCGGCATCCTGTGGGCTGACTGGCGCAACGTCGGCTGGTTCCTCGGCCGGCCGGATTGGAACTACTTCGGCCAAGGTGAGGTTGCCAATCTGGTCGGCAACAAAATTGAGGCTTTCGAAGGAAATTGTGTCTCCAGGGGAGAACTTGTTGCCGTCGACTCCGCTTGTTGGATCCATCGAATTTGTTGATGAAGAAATCGCCGGAGCCCCTACCTGGCGCGCCAACTGTCGATGTTTTACACCGGCAATACAACTATAGGGCTACTCGGCGAGGGGAAACTCAATGGATTGCAGAGCAACACGGGGAGATTTTGTATTGGTTCAGGCCCTCGATGTGAGGTAATACCATACATCCAGTTGTGGTGTTATTCCTCTGAGGTGTTTGTCAATCAATGATCTCGTCCCCCTTGAGTGGCGCCCTACCTCCCCTTATATACTAGGGGACAGGGGTACAGGATAAGGATCCCAGCCGGATACGGCCAAGGGATTTCTTTCTTAGAAATAGAAACTTATCTGACTAAGACTATGTTTTCCTTATCGTACAAGGCAAAGTCTGCCGGGTGCTATCTTGTCTCTAACTACATGATTCGGCCCATCCTCTATCCGAGTGGCCCATATACTGGTAGTGAGGTACCCGGGGCCCATGGCCTCCACAAGGCCATCTTCCAAGTACGAGTTATATCAGTTGCATCAAAGGAAGAACGAGTCTCTTCGTGACTTCATCAAGAGGTTCTCTGAAAAAAAGAATTCAATCCCGAAGATCAAGGACGAGGTCGTCATCGCCGCCTTTCGAAAAGGAGTTAAAGACACCTCTTTCATTGCCAAATTCACTTGGAAGCCTCCCAACTCTATCAAGGCTCTATTCGACATGGCAAACAAGTACGCCGACTCGGCCCACGCTGTTGCTCAGGCCCTCAATGACAAGAAGACACCCTAACAGAAGAAGCGGAAGGACACCGAGGACGCGGCCCCGACTAACTGGGAACCGCAAACGCAAGCTGGACGACTTCATTGTGGCAGTCGGTCACAAATGTCCTCGACCTCCTACAACTGAAGATTATCAGAACAACAAGTGACATGCTCGGGGGCTCAAAAGCCCAAATGCAAGGATGTCATCCCCACTCCCAAATACCGAACAGCTAAGTCGCTCTCTGATAAATATTTCCTCACTTGGCCTTGCCAATGCTGCAGCCGCTTACACCTAATAGGTGTACAAGCTGCACTTTTTTCTGTTTTTGCTCTTAAATGATTGCAAAAGTACTCGAGTAGCATAAATCTTGATCCGTGAAACTTTACTCCATGAAAGACGAACTCAAGTCACCCAAAACGCGTGTCTAGGAAAGAGCCATGAGCTAACTCCTGACGCTAGGGGGCTATGACTAGTCGGGCAGAGTGCTTAAACGTAGGGGGTCAACTACTTGGGGAAATTAATATCAATAAGAGGAAGAACATGTATTTACATATATTATAAAATACATTTTATTCAGATGATTGTTTTCATCATCAGATGCTACTCATCCGATATCTTTATAGTGCAGGGCCAGCTCCGGATACGCGTGACAGGAACTCAGGGCTATGAGCCTATCTCCTACGCTCGGGGGTTGGACTAGTTTGCCAAGATACGCTTGGAATGCTCCATGAGGGCTACTGACTGAGTGCTTGCACCAGTCAGGACGTCGTCTTCATCGGCTACGCTCCATGTGAGCTAACAACCGACCTTCGGCGCTAGTTGGGGCTTGTATACCACTTGGCTGGGTGAGGTACACCCCATGAGAGTCGCCAGCCAAATCCTACGCTAATGCTAGGTTCGGGTACCTTATTCAGTCACAACTCTGCTGGGTGAGGTACGCCCCATGAGGGTCGCCAGCCAAATCCTATGCTAATGCAAGGTTCGGGTACCTTATTTGGCTAATAACCGACCTCCGGTGCCAGTCGGGGCTCGAGTGCTACTCGGTTGGATAGGGTACGCCCCATGAGGGTCGCTAGCTAAATCCTGTGCTAATGCGAGGTTTGGGTACCTTATCTGGCCATAACTCTGTTGGATAGGGTACACCCCATGAGGGTCGCTAGCCAAATCCTATGCTAATGAAAGGTTCGGGTACCTTATTCAGCTTTACCGAAGTCGGAGAAGATCTACGTCATCAAAGCGCATCCGGAGTTCTCATGCACTGCGTCACACCTGGGGAGGGCAAGCAGATTTTGCAATATACCTCCTCAGGCATTTGTGGCAACCAGGCTGCATCCAGAACATAAGTCGGAAAGGCTTGCAGACAAGGATTCCTCTGGCTAATTGGGGTTATCGACACTGAAATACTCATCCTGACATGCGAGGGATGCTAATTTTATAGAGCTACGCTGGGTAGGTCGGTTTAGGCCGGCTTATTCGGTAATAGGCCACAAGATATGAGTTTCTATAGTAGCACGCTCAATATGGGCTGCTCGCAGGCTGGGTTAAAATCACAGTGCTGATGCTACCAACGGGAACTGATGAGGTAAACAGATATGTTTCATGAAAGCCTAATCGCTAAACACATGTGTTTGGGTATCTGTCTTATCCACCAGGTATCGAGGATATATCCTTATAAGGATCACAAGCTGGTCTTCATTAAAATTGGGGGTGCAGGTATCTTTCTCGAGTACACCTGACCACGCAATGGATTTAATTTCATAAAGTGGTACTCGGCCTACATGCTTGGCCAATAGTTGCCATGAGCAACATTATTCCAACCGATATGACGCTGAAGAGTCTAACTTTTGAGTAGTGCACTACTCGGAAGAGACTATAAACCTTCTTTCTAGCTGACATGACCCTAAGGAGTCTAACTTCCGAGTGGGACGCCACTCGGGAAAGACTATAAACCCCCTTTCCAGCTGACATGAAGCTGAAGAGTCCCATATATGAGTGGCATGCTACTCGGCAAGACTATAATTCATATTCCGGTTGACATGATACCGAAGAGTCTCATATACCAATAGTATACTACTCGGGAAAGACTACAAGGTTAAAGATCTTTGACTTTATGTTTAATTGTCTTCACAATTAAGCACAAAGTCGGGGGCTACACCTAATAGGTGTGTCTATTCGGCGCACACTATTCATATATCAACATGAAGCCCTTCATAGCCTCGCTGCCAGCTGACATGAAGCAGGACTCGTGTGGAGGCCATGGGCCCCGGGTACCTCATTACTAGTACATGGGCCACTCGGATAGAGGATGGGCCGAACCATGTAATTAGAGATAAGATAGCATCCGGCAGGCTTTGCCTTGAATAATAAGGAAACATAGTCTTAGTTGGATAGGACTCTATCTCTAAGGAGGAAATCCCTTGGCCGTGTCCGGCTGGGATCCTTATCATGTACCCCTGTCCCCTAGTATATAAAGGGAGGCAGGGCGCCTCTCGGGGCAAGGAGAACAAGATCACCGATCATAAAACACCTCAGAGGAATAATACCTCAACTGGACGTAGGGTATTACCTCACATCGAGGGCCTGAACCAGTATAAACCTTCTGTGTTCCTCTGCAATCCACTGAATTCACCCTTGCCGAGTAGCCCCATAGTTTCATTGCCGGTGCAAAGCATCGACAGTTGGCACGCCAGGTAGGGGCCCGGCGAATTCCTCATCAGAAGATTCGATGGATTCAATCAACGAAGTCAACACAGCAAGTTCTCCCCCAGAGACACAATGACCTTCGGGAGCTTTGATTTCATTGCCGATCAATTCGGCAATCTCACCTTGGCTGAGGCAGATCCAATCTTGCCAGCCGAGGAACTAGCCGACATTGCGCCAGTCGGCTCATAGGACGTCGCGATCTCCTTCCCCGACTTACTGCGGCAGTCCTTCACATCGCCAAGCATCGGGACAACCCTCTCCTTCAGCGTCCGACTTGCGCTAGGCCTTGAGCTAGCCTGGGTTGGGCCGAGAAGGGGAGAGGTCGTCAATCTCCCTCACAGCTCCGGCGACGTTGCGCATCTAAATCCCGCGCAGCAGACCCGATCTCCAGCAATTTAGTTTGGACACGGCCAAGCGCCATTTCAAACTGGATCTAGTAAGGTCGTAGTCGTTCTTACTCCGATAAACTATTCGGAGTCCGACACCAAGTCGGACAGCGGTTCGAGCGCCAGTTCGGACTCTAATTCGGCAAGCTTCCTCCTCTCCTACGAGATCTTCATGGCTTCAACACCACGTTTCGAGGTACGCCGACTACAAGAGGAGCAACAGGAGGAGGCGCGCCGACTATGAGAAGAGGAGGCCAACCGCGAGGCCTGCAATGACGAGCTACACCAAGCTGGGTGAATCGCCCAGCAACAGATCCTCCAAACCAAAATTGGTGACCACGACGTCTTTGTCACGCCACAACAAAATGTTGTGGCCACCGCAACTCTGCTGGACACACTCCAGCTCGGGGCTGATCACCAGGCCACCCCGACTATCGCTAAGATCAAGGCGATGATCACAGCTGCTGCCTGTCAGCAGCAACAGCAGTCGGGCGATACAGTTATACCGACCAACCGGTCGGGCTCTCCGGTGTGTTAACAACAAAATTTGGTACGATTCGTTACCAGGTTCGGTTAAGGAAAGAAGCCATATTAGCCGATGGGAGCTAATCCAAAAGAAGCCGGATTCAAGGAGGAGTCATGAAGACCACGACATGGCGATTAATTACCTTATCTATTAATTAGGTAGTTTTGATATTTTTAAAGAAACCTGATCTCGTGTCCGATCGGGGTTTGTTATTTTTCCTTTTATAGTTAGGAAACTCCTGTTTCCTATCTGATCAGGACTGTATCAACTCGGGGTATAAATACGTATGCCCGGGTACCTTGTAAACGATCTCTCGATCAATCAAATTCGGCGCATCGCCACCCTATTCGACAGGTTCTTGCTTCTCGAGCCGGGCTACATCGGTTAGGTTTGAACTCCTGTGAGAGGGTAAGACTCGTCACCCCTTACCCAGGTGTATCTACTTTGTCTACGGCTGCATCAGTTAAGTTTGATCTCTTAGGCCGAGTTGATATACCACATCACGCGTGCATAGTTTTCATCAGTTTACTGGGGATAGTTTATCGTCAGTTTGTGCTGCATCGATTGGGTCCGACCTACTAAACTGAGCGATAAGTTGTTCCTGTTAGGCCGATGGTTTCTGTGCAGGCGTCTTATCGGAATGTATAGCCGATAAGTTATCATATACATCACGATTGCATTAGATCTATTGACTCATCGAGGTTCTTTTATCGTTATTAATCTGTGCTGCATCGGTTGGGTCCGACCTACTAGATTGATAGTGATAGATTTATCCTTGTTGAGTCGATAGGTTTTTATGCGATGTATTATCGGAGTGCTTAGCTGGTAAGTTATCTTTTAAAGCCGACTGCATTGTCTATTGATTATTATTCTGCCTATCTACTTTATCATCAGCTCCTAGCTGATGTCCATGTGCTACTATTGGCAGTCGGCTGGCTTATTATTTGCTTATATTATCATCGATTCTGTCATTGGCTTCTTAGCCGATGCGCAAGTGCTGTTGGTAGTCGGACACGAGGAAGGACCCGGGTGCGGGCACGAGCGAGGACCGGGCGCAGGCACGAGCAAGAACCCAGGCGCAGGCACAGGCGAGGGCCTGGGTACGGTGCGAGCAACACCTTCGGCAATCGGCTGGTTTACTATTCATTTATATCATCATCGGTCTGCTAGCCAATATACAGGTGCTATCGGCCAGCGGCTAGGAGGAGTCTGTATTAGTCTATATCGGTCGATTGGTTTACTAATCTAATTTGTTTTATCTCCTTCTCAATTGCAGGGTCAAATTGACTGGCACGCCTACGAACCTCAAAATTTTAGGACCTACACTGGAGTGAAGCAAATCTCCCAGGCCTTCGCATGTCTCCAAGGCGCCGGACGGCCCCGGCGGTTTTCGACGTCAACACGTTTTTGGCACGCCTGGTGGGACATAGAACTTCGACATGGCTAGAAAGGAGGTCAGCACAAACAACGTGATTCCAGTCACAATGGAAGACTTGATCGAAGAACAAAGACAACAAGTGGAGCAGAACATTGCTTAATTTCAGAAGCTTTGTCTAGAATCCTTCGGTATGACAGATCAAGGGCCGATTCAAAAGTCCCAATTTGCAAAGCCTGTTCTGATTGATGAATCAAGCCATACATCGCCTGCAAGTTCACAAAAGCCACTTCAAGAAATGATTAATGAAGCAGTTCATCATGCATTGATCAATCAATCTGTGATATTGGTGAACACATTACAGAGCTTGATCATGAAGGTGGTGGAGACGATTCAACTAGCTGTGGGGCAACAAGATGGAATTCCTCAAGGATACCGTCAAACTGCGTACTATGGGGGGCATCGACAGAGTCATCTAGGAGCTGTCCCTGAGTACAATTATCAGAGAGAACATCAGAAACAGAATCGGCTACACACTCCACCTCAGCATTATCACGTCGAAGATCCAAGGGAAGAAGATCGGACAGCAAGAATGATAGAGGTGTTGAGAGAACAATTCGATTTAAAACCGAAGGAAGAAACATTTATGTATCGGCCTCCATATCCAGATTGGTTTGATAGAGTTTCGTTGCCGCGCCGATACAGAGTACCAGACTTCTCCAAATTCTCAGGGCAAGATGATGTATCTACAGTGGAGCATGTCAGCCAATTCTTGGCTCAATGTGGAGAGGCATCAGCTGAAGAAGCTTTGAGAGTTAGATTTTTCCCATTGTCGCTGTCAGGATCGGCCTTTACATGGTTTTCTTCATTACCACTTAACTCAATTCAAGGTTGGGCCGATCTCGAAAAGCAATTCCACAAATATTTCTTTACGGGGATTCAGGAGATGAGTTTAATAGATTTAACATTGGTAATACAGAAGCCGAATGAATCAGTTGCAGAATATATCCAATGGTTTCGTGATGTTAGAAGCCGATGTTATAGTTTAAGTCTGGATGATGCACAGCTGGCTGAGTTAGCATTCCAGGGTTTTGTGGCTCCGATCAAGGAAAGATTTTCATCAGAAGACTTTGAGAGCCTAGCACACCTAGTACAAAAGGTATCGGCTCTTGAAAGCCGATTTCAAGAGGCCATGGAGGAATTGCTGAAACCCAAACAGAAGAATTTCGAAGTTTGATAACACGGTGGCAGACTCATCTGCATCAACGCGACGCTGGGCGGCCGGCTCCAGTCGGCAACGCGAAGAGTCCTGGCAAACAACGCTCGGCAACACCAACAATAACAACCGGCGGCGTCACCAGTACGATCGCCGACCCAATCAAGACGTCCGAGTGCGACTGCACCACGACCTTCGCCACACCTTAAACGCTCGACGTGAAGAACGCGAAGAAGATGAACGCCGCCGACTGGAGGACGAAAACGAGCGCTTCGGTCTCCACCACGAGCGGCTGCACCGCCAAGATCGGAGTCGGAGCCCTCACGAAGACGAAGGCATCCCAGCCTTCACGCGGGAGCTACAGGACTTCTTTTGGCCGACTGGCTTTAAGCCCACCAGGATTGAAAAGTACGACGGCAAGACAAACCCCGAGTCCTGGCTCACCGTTTACACCCTAGCAGTTCGAGCTGCTGGGGGCGATAGCAGAGGCATGGCTAACTACCTCCCAGTCGCGCTAGCCGACTCGGCGAGGACATGTCTGACAGGCCTCCCGAGGCGGTCGATCGGTTCCTAGGGACAACTCAGGGAGCGGTTCATCACTAATTTCCAGGGGACCTACGATAGACCCACTTCGGAGCATGATCTTTATCAACTGCACCAGAAGAAAAACGAGTCTTTGCATGAATTTATCAAAAGGTTTTTCGAGAAGCGCAACCAAATTCCAACTGTTAAAGATGAGGCCGTCATCGTTGCCTTTCGCAAGGGGGTAAAAGACGCTCCGCTTATCGCAAAATTCACTCGGAAGCCACCATCCACGGTGCGGGCGCTCTTTGACATGGCCAACAAATACGCCGACTCGGCCGAGGCGGTCGCTGAGGCCCTCGACGAGAAGAAGGAGCCCCGATAGAAGGACTAGAAGGCGAAAGCCGACAACGAGCCATCTCAAAATAAGTCTGGCAGCCGCAAGCGGAAGTCGGACAACGAGGTGGCCAACATGGAGCGCAGTCGGTCGCGGCCCCAGCAGAACAACGACTACCAGAAAGTCATGAGTGGGCCATGCCCCTTTCACCCCAACGGCAAGCACGCGGCCAAAGACTGCTACATGCTCAAGAAGTTTGCCTCCGAGCAGGCTTCATCGTCTGGCACCGACAAGGACAAAGACAAGCCAGACTCGGGTCCGGCTGATGATTTCCAAGATCCTCAAGCCGAGCTCAACCATATCTTCGGGGGGCCACTCGCGTACGAGTCCAAGCGCAAACAGAAGC
Organism: Oryza meyeriana var. granulata; assembly: GCA_003991445.1. Taxonomy (NCBI): domain Eukaryota; kingdom Viridiplantae; phylum Streptophyta; class Magnoliopsida; order Poales; family Poaceae; genus Oryza; species Oryza meyeriana. The sequence continues at coordinate 26,774 of RYFJ01003591.1, forward strand.
TTTCAGCACGCGACATCAACACGGTCTCCACGACGGACGCCCCCCAATACCTGCGCTGGTCAGAGATGGCCATCACCTTTAATCGTGCAGATCACCCAGATCGGGTTTCCCACCCGGGACGCTATCCACTCGTCCTGGACCTGGTCGTCAGAAACATCAGGCTGAAGAAAACCCTCATCGACGGAGGCAGCGCGCTCAATATCCTGTTCACCAAGACTTTGGACGAGATGAAAATTCCTCGTTCAGAACTACGGCCGAGCATTGCGCCCTTCCACAGGATAATTCCCAGCCTATCATCAACCCCACTCGGGCAGATAACCTTGCCGGTAACCTTCGGCACGCGGGATAACTTCCGCGTGGAAAATGTCTGTTTCGAGGTGGCCGACTTCAAGACCGCGTACCACGCGATACTCGGACGACCGGCACTCGCCAAATTTATGGTGATACCACACTATACATACATGGTGCTGAAGATGCCTAGGCCAGCGGGAGTCCTCTCCCTCCGCAGCGACATCAAGCAAGCCTTCACCTGCGACAAGGAGAGCTGCGAACTGGCTCAAACACAAGAGGCGGCAGTCGGGCGTGATAGCATTCGGCAAGCCGTCACAACAGAAGTCGAGCAAGATCCAGTTCTGGCGAAAAAAGCAGCGAAGTCGGGAATTTCAGCGGACTGTGACACGAAGAAGATCCCCCTGGACCCTTCCGACCCCTCCAAGACTATGGGTGCCATGGGCCCCGGGTACCTCATGACAAGCATATGGGCCACTCGGATAGAGGATGGGCCTAGCCTTGTAATTAGAGATATAGCTAAATTCGGCAGACATCGCCTTGTATAGAAAGGAATATACAGTCCTAGTCGGGTGTGTTATATCTCTAAGGGGAGATCTCCTAGTCGTAATCCGATGGGGACTCCTACCTTGTAACCCTGTCCCCCAGTATATAAGGGGAGGCAGGGCGCCCCATGAGGGCAGGTGCACTCAAGTTCATCAGAACCACCACCGTATATCCTCAAAGGAATACATATAAACTGGACGTAGGGTATTACCTCACATTGAGGGCCTGAACCAGTATAAAATCCCTCTGTGTTCCTTTGCAATCCACCGAGTTTCCATCCGCCGACTAGCCCCATATATTTATTGCCGGTGTAAAACATCGACAGTTGGCGCGCCAGGTAGGGGCTTCGGCGCGATCTACATCTACAAGCTCGATGGATCCAGCAACCGAAGTCGTCGGCGGCAAACTCTCCCCCGGAGATACAATCGCATTCAGAAGCCTCGACTTCGTCGCCGACCAGATCGGCAATCTCACCCAGGCCGACACGGACCCGATCCAACCGGCCGAGGAACCAGCTGACTCCGCGCCAGTCGGCCCACACGACGCTGCGGCAATCTTCGACGACATGCTGCGGCGATCTCCAATACGCCCGAGTCCAGGGACAACTCTTCCTTCCAGTGTTCGACTCGGACTCGGTTCTGAGCCGGCCGAGATCGGGCCGAGAAGGGAAGAGATCGTCAACTTCCCGTTCGGACTCGGCGACGCCGCGGATATCTACAATCTACATCCGACGCGGCAAACCTGATCCCCTGGAGTTCGACTCGGATACGGCTCCGAGCCGCTCGAGATCGGATCTAGGGAGGTCGGAGTTACACTCATCCCCATCAACCATCCTGACTTCGACTCGAAGTCGGACTCCGACTTCCAGTCGGACTACGACTCTAAGTCGGACAGCAGCTCGGCAAGCTTCTCCCCGCCACGAGAAATCTTCATGGCATCCAAAGGCTCTACTCCCACTCAGGAATCACGCCGACTACACGAACAACAAGAGGAGGAGGCCTGCTGTCTGCGAGAACAACAGGAGGAAGAAACAAGACGCCTGCACGCCCGCAACGATGGCCTACGCAGGGCTGGGCAAACCGCTCAGCAACAAACCCTCCAAACAAAAGTCGGCAACCACGACGTCTTCGTCACGCCACAACAGAACATCGTGGCCGCCGCAACCCTACTGGACATGGTCCAACTTGGGCCTGATCACCAGGCTACCCCGACGATCGCGAGGATAAAAGCCATGCTCACCGCTGCTGCATGTCAGCAGCACCAACAGTCGGGCGATACCCTCATACCGACCAACCGGTCGGCATCCCCAATGGCAGTCTCGTCTACCTCAAAGCGACGCCGAGCGGCCGGCTCTAGTCGGCTGCACACGGAATCACGCCAAACGTCACTCAGCAACCCAAACAACAATCGGCAACGTCGAAGTGACCGTTGGGACAACCGGGATCTCCGAGGCCAACTATGGCGTGATCTTCGGCAGAACACCAATGCTCGGCGCCGCGAACGAGAAGAAGACGAGCAACGCCAACTGGAAGACGAGAACGAGCATTTCGGCCTCCACCACGAGCGGTTTCGCCGCCGTAGTCGGGGTCGGAGTCCACATGAAGACGGAGGCATACCAGCCTTCACCCAGGAGCTACAACAGGTCGACTGGCCGCCGGGTTTCAAGCCTATAGGCATCGACAAATACGACGGCAAGACCAATCCCGAGTCCTGGCTCACAGTCTACACTCTAGCGATCCGAGCAGCTGGAGGAAATCACAAAGTCATGGCTAACTACCTCCCAGTCGCTTTAGCTGACTCAGCGAGGACATGGCTAACAGGACTCCCAAAGCGATCAATCGGCTCTTGGGGAGAACTCCGGGAACGATTCATCACCAACTTCCAGGGAACATACGAAAGGCCATCTTCCGAGTACGACCTATATCAGTTGCGCCAAAGGAAGAACGAGTCTCTTTGTGACTTCATCAAGAGGTTTTCTGAGAGGAGGAACTCAATCCCGAAGATCAAGGACGAGGTCATCATCGCAGCCTTTCGAAAAGGAGTCAGAGACACCTCGTTCATCGACAAATTCACGCGGAAGCCTCCCAACTCTGTCAAGGCCCTATTCGACATGGCAAACAAGTACGCCGACTTGGCCTATGCTGTTGCCGAGGCCCTCGACGACAACATGTCACCCTGACAGAAGAAGCGGGACGACACCAACGACGCGGTCCCGACTAAAGCTGGGAATCGCAAACGCAAGTCGGACGGCCTCATTGTGGCAGTCGGTCACAATCGTTTTCGACTTCCTACAACTGAAGATTATCAGGACAACAAGTGACATGCTCGGGGGCTCACAAGCTCAAACGCAAGGATGGCATCCCCACTCCGAAATACCGAACAGCTAAGTCGCTTCCTGATAAACATCTCCTCACTCGGCCTTGCTAGTGCCACAGCCGCTTACACCTAATAGGTGTACAAGCTGCGCATTTACTTTTTTCCGTTTTTGCTCTTAAATGATTACAAAAGTACTCGAGTAGCATAAATCTCGATCCGTGAAACTCTGCTCCATGTAAGACGAACTCAAGTCACCCAAAACGCGTGCCTGGGAAAGAGCCATGAGCCAACTCCCGACGCTAGGGGGCTATGACTAGTCGGGCAGAGTGCTTAAACGTAAGGGGTCAACTACTCGAGGAAATTAATATCAAAAAGAGGAAGAACACGTATTTACATACATTGTAAAATACATTTTATTCGGGTGATTATTTCCATCATCAGATGCTACTCATCCGATATTTTTATATTGCAGGCCCAGCTCCGGATACGCGTGACAGGAACTCAGGGCTGCGAGCCCATCTCCTACGCCGGGGCTGACAAGTCTGCCAAAATACACTCGGGATGCTCCATGAGGGCTACTCACCGAGTACTTGCGCCAGTCGGGACGTCATCTTCCCCGACTACGCTCCATGCGAGCCAACAATCGGCCCCCGGTGCCAGTCGGGGCTGTATACCACTCGGCTAAGTAGGGTACGCCCCATGAGGGTCGCCAGCCGAATCCTACGCTAATGCTAGGTTCGGGTACCTTATTTGGTCACGGTTCTGTCAGGTTGGGTACGCCCCATGAGGGTCGCTAGCCGAATCCTATGCTAATGCAAGGTTCGGGTGCCTAGCTTGGCTATAATTCTGTTGGATAGGGTACGCCCCATGAGGGTCGCCAGCCGAACCCTCTGCTAATGCAAGGTTTGGGTACCTTGTTCGGCTTTACCCAAGTCAGAGAAGACTTACATCGTCAAAGTGCATCCGGAGTTCTCATGCATTGCGTCACACCTGAGGAGGGCAAGCAGATCCTGCAATATACCCACTCAGGCTTACGTGGCAACCAGTTTGCATCCAGAACGTAAGTCGGAAAGGCTTGTGAATAAGGATTTCTCTGGCTGATTGCGGTTACCAACACCAAAAAACTCATCCTGACATGCGATGGATGATACTTCTATAGAGCTATGCTGAGTAGGTCGGTTCAGGCCGACTTATTTGGTAACAGCCACCAAGACATGAGTTCCTACAGTAGCATGCCCCATGTGGGCCGCCCGCAGGCTGAGTTGAAATTATAGCGCTGGTGCTACTAACAGGAGCCGATGAGGTAAACAGATATGCTTCATGAGAGCCTTATTGCTAAACATATATGTTTGGGTATCTGTCTTATCCGCCAGGTCTCGAGGATACATCCTTACAAGGATCACAAGCTGGTCTTCATTAAAATTGGAGATGCAGGTATCTCTCTCGAGTACACCTAACCACGTAATGGATTTATTTTTCATACGGTGGTACTCGGCCTACATGCGTGGCCACCAGTTGCCATGAGCAGCATTATTCCCGCTGACATGACGTGGATGAGTCTAACTTTCGAGTAGTACACTACTCGGGAGAGACTATAAAATTCTCATTCCCGCTGACATGACGCGGATGAGTCTAACCTTCGAGTAGTGCACTACTCGGGAAAGACTATAAACATTCTTCCAGCTGACGAGCTGAAGAGTCTAACTTCCGAATGGGACGCCACTCGGGAAAGACTATAAACACCTTTTCCAGCTGACATGAAGCTGACGAGTCTAATTTTCGAGTAGTATACTACTTGGGAAAGACTATAAATAATCATCCCAGCTGACATGACGCTGAAGAGTCCCATATACGAGTAGCATCCTACTTGGAAAGACTATAAACACACATTCTGACTGACATGAAGTCGAAGAGTCCTATATACGAGTAGCATCCTACTCGGCAAGACTATAAATTATATTCCGGTTGACATGATACCGAAGAGTCTCATGTACCAGTAGTAATCTACTCGGGAAAGACTACAAGGTTAAAGATCTTTGACTTCATGTTTAATTGTTTTCACAATTAAGCACAAAGTCGGGGGCTACACCTAATAGGTGCGCCTATTCGGCGCACACTATTCCAACATCTACATCGAGCCCTTCATAGCCTCGCTGCCAGCTGACATGAAGCATGACTCGGGAGAAGCAGCACTCAGACAAAGAGTACTCGGGAGCAATGCACTCGGGAAGACTTCACCGTGGAGGATGAGCACTCGGCATCAGCTGTGACTCAACTATGAAGGTCTCGGGGGCTACTATGGGTGCCATGGGCCCCGGGTACCTCATGACAAGCATATGGGCCACTCGGATAGAGGATGGGCCTAGCCTTGTAATTAGAGATATAGCTAAATTCGGCAGACTTCGCCTTGTATAGAAAGGAATATACAGTCCTAGTCGGGTGCGTTATATCTCTAAGGGGAGATCTCCTAGTCGTAATCCGATGGGGACTCCTACCTTGTAACCCTGTCCCCCAGTATATAAGGGGAGGCAGGGCGCCCCATGAGGGCAGGTTGAGTTGGTTCACCAGAATCACCACCACAAATCCTCAAAGGAATAACACCACAACTGGACGTAGGGTATTACCTCACATTGAGGGCCTGAACCAGTATAAAAATCTCCTTGTGTTCCTTTGCAATCCACCGAGTTTCCATCCGCCGAGTAGCCCCATATATTTATTGCCGGTGTAAAACATCAACAGGCTCAGGGGCTCCGTGTAACAGCCCACTTTTGATCTTTGGTGCATAAAACCGTTTTTCCATCTGCATGCTCTTTATGTCATCTTTCATTCATGAAAAATCTCAGCCAACCGGTTAAAGATCGTGCGATCTGTATAAACCAGTGCCTTAGGGGCAAATCTGAGCAGGCGCATACAGTGACAATGGAACGGACCGTCCGGACTGGGAGTGGATGGTCCGGCAAAGCAAAGAGCAGAGCCGACGAGCTTCTCGGCGACGGCGGCTTTGGCTATAGTCGGGCCCCAAGGATAAAGGATAGAGGACGAGCAAATACGCCCTCGCCCGCGCCCTCCCTCGCGCCCGCGCCCTCTCTCGAGTCCGCGCCCTTTCTCGCGCCCGGGCTCTCTCTGGAGTCCGCGCCCTTTCTCGCGCCCGGGCTCTCTCTCTCGAGTTCGCGCCCGCGCCCGCGCCCTCTCCCGAGCCCGCGCCCTCGCCCGCGCCCGCGCCCTCTCCCGAGCTCGCACCCGCGCCCTCTCTCGCGAGCCCGCGCCCGCGCCCTCTTGCGCCCGCGCCCGCGCCCTCTCGCTCCCGAGCTCGCGCCCACGCCCTCTCCTGAGCCCGTGCCTGCGCCCGCGCCCTCTCTCGCGAGCCTACGCCCTCGCCCGCGCCCTCGCCCGCGCATTCATCCAATGGGTCTCGTGTTTGGATCGCATGGTTGTTGGAGTTAATCCTCAAGTGTGAATCTTTGATACATGATGCTATCTTTTGTGCCCTATCCCCCATCGTCCAAACGAGATCACGCAAGGATCTCTCCCCGCCCGTGTGGCTCGACCAGGTGGCTTCCTCTGCATGCCCCGGACCACGTGAGAGAGAGAGAGAGGCAGAGCCACCTTGGGACCTCACGAGATGCCCCCGACAGCCTCAGCAGCGCCCTGCCCTGTCCCATCTGTCTGCTGCGCCCGCGCACACACCATCGCGAGACCGTGGAGCAGAGCAACGCCCCTCCCCTCTCCTCTCCCTTCCCTGCCTTCCTTCTTAACCAAGTCCATGTCCTTCTGCTTCCCTAGCTCACCCTCTTTCTCACGCACCCAAGGACTCAGGGGATTGCCCCTAGGTTTGCCGGGAACGTGAGGTGCCGCCCATGGCGCCGGCGAGCACACGCCTTCCGTCTGAGCGCTCCGGTGAGTTTTACCTTGTCTCAGCTGTGTCACCACGTGTTCTTGCCCGACCTAACTCCGTTTTTGCCCTCGGCAGGCAGCGGCACCACTGCAGCCCCATCGTGTTTTGTAACGCCGACCGGGTGCCGCCGTGATCTTGCGGCCGCTAAACTGCGCCCTGGTGAGTTAGCACTGACCTGGCCGTATCACCATCTTCCCTTCGCTCTTTGAGCTCATCATAGAACTTGTCTGCAGCCTCCATCACGAGCGACCCTGTTGCCGAGCCGACCACCGCCTCAACGTCGCACCCCACAGCCTACACTCTTCGGTGAGCTTCTGTTTCTGCATGTACTTCCTTTTTATTCCTGGGAGGCCACTAGTTCTCCCCACGTCCTTGGCTTGGCCTGTCACACCATTGTTTTGCCATCCACCCAAGCGTCACCACCGTGGCCGCATGTGTGGATGAGGCTCAATCGGAGCATGGCCGCATGTATTAGAACTCTACGACCTTGCATGCAGGACCCCTAGAGCTTCCCCACGCCCCTGCATCACTAGCCATGCACTAGAGCATGAGGGGACAGAGGTAGACAAGCCGTGCATTAGCTTGGCTTTTCACCGAACACCTTAGCTGCGCTTGTGTTTGAGTGAGTGGCAGCCACCCCTTCAGCCCCATGCAAGCCGGGTTGGCCCCACTAGCGTTAGGATGGGACAAAACCACGAGTAGAGCAGCTGCTGTTGAATTCCCGATTTTGCCGGTTGTCGTTAACGTGCGAAGACGTGTAGTTTGTGCGTACGAAGACATCGTTTTTGGACCGAGGCATTCGCCACTACCGAAGCCTTCCCGTAGGTTCCACCTGTACATCCAGTGACTCCTAGGCCCTAGAAACCCTCCACGCCCCCAAATGCCTTGGATTGATACTTCATGCCCGGTGGATTTCATGTGTTAGGCCATTTTAGTGACATGTGAGCGTGTGCGATTAATATCCTAGCGAGTTGGAGTATATCCACTTTTGGGAGTTGTCCTTAGGTTCACAGCAGCACACATGTAGGTTTCGTACCATAAAAATGCCCCCTAGAACCGAAAACGTCCCAAATAGACCACCCGTTAAGTCGGTAGAATGTTTTCAGCCGTTTCTGCAGTTCGGTCGAGCGAAAACGCTGTTTCTCATTTATTTTCGATTTTAGGACAGAGCAGATTTCGTTTAGCCGTATCTCCCTCATACGAACTCGGATTCAAGCGATTCTTTTTCCTAAATTCATCTAAAATCGTGCACTTGCATATTCTGCAAAAATATTTGTACTTCCTGTTCTGTTAAATATTTTGCCGTTGTTTTCATTGCATTCGTTTGGTATTCTCGTAGAACACGACGTTGTTGACCCGGTTGTGGAAGGATCAGAAGAGTTCCAGGAAGTCCAGAAGCAAGGCAAGCACCCCCTTGATCAATTGCTCCTATATTTCAAACTTACAAACTATATTGATTGCAAACTATTATGCATGCGATGTTTTACTTGAAAATGTGTGGGATTCTTGGGTAGTTAACCTCTTGTTGCATATGCCTTATCCTTGTTACTTGAGTATCATGAATTCCTTGTCACTTATGTTGCCACTGAAAATTTGGGTTCATGTGGTTGGGAAGATGTCAATAGGTATGCTTAGTTTGCTATTTAATCAATGCTACTTGTTACTTGATTTTGGGATGTTGGGGAAAAGAAGCATTTGCGAAAATATGGAAATGAACAGTGGGTAATTCCCCTGTGCTCTTGGTGGAAAACAAAAAATGAAAACATGCTTTTGGACTTGGGTGAGTGGATGTAGTGTTCGGTGCCTTGTTGTGGTACCGATTAGGGGGTTGTCTCGCCCGGGTCACTAAGGACCGATTCTATGGTGTAGCTAGAACCAAGAAGCACAGTGCAAACCACATGTGGCTCTTATGGGGAGTTCCTAGCTTAGTATATTGTTGATACCTAGCAATAGACCCGCCGGTGGTAGTAGTAGGTCATTATTGTTGACATTGGGATAGTGCGGGTTATGGTTTTTGTCCATAGCCCGAAGGTACCTTGATTATAGTTCAAGGGTGACCAGCACATCGTATGAGCCTTGGGGATTTTGGGAGGCCTCCCAACTCCCTAGGGATGGATCATAAGCGCGGGATATTGCTAGGTCAACGGCGGAAAGGCTTTGTCATTGATGGTGTGAGCCTCCTGTGTGGTAACTCATATTGTCCTTGTCATGTGGGTACAGTTGTACACACTCTCGAGAGTTAAAACTATTCGAATAGCCGTGTCCTCGGTTATGGACGACTTGGGAAATTCTCCACCGTAGTAGTTTTATTTTTTGGGAACTGTTTTGGGGAAAGATCTTGGTGCGAACGGGGAGTTCGCTGGGATGGTTGTGGCAGCGTGTTGCCACTGTTGGCTGGCATGGGCAGGGAGCCCATATGGTTGGAAACACTTGGGGGTTGATGCTTATATACTTGTTTGCTGTGCTAGCTTGATTTACAAAAATTTCGTTGCAAAACCGCAATGTTTTCGCTATGTATATTATGATTTATGCAAACTGCAGGACCTGAACCATCCCTTGTTTATCTTCGCATATTATGGAATACCATTGCAAACACTATAAGTCTTGCGGAGTACGTATTGTACTCACACACGCTTGTGTGACTTCTTTTTTTTAGAGATGGTTGAGGAGGACCCGACAATCGGGTACTTCTATGCAGCGGGTTGGAGACGACGACGACGGTGCTTACTAGGGCTTACCGGTTGGTTGCCTGTGGGCGGGCAGAGGCGTACTTGCTGGTTTTTGGTGCCTCTATTATCTTGTTTCCGCTGTTGAACTCTTTGTTAATTTGTTGTTCTATTTGGCCGGTTGGCCTCTATGTAATCGCTAAAGTCTAGACTCTTGTACGACTTATGTTTGGACTGCTGTGAGCTGAACCTGTGATGTATGGATTATGATGCCAATGTTGAATGTGTGTGCTAGCAATTGATCGTGGGACTAGCACGGTACACACATAGGGTTCGGGGTCAAACCCGGGTCCGACACTCTGGCCGTGGCCTCCGCGAGGAGCGATGCTTCGGGGGCTGGGGCCTCAGCCTCAGCAGCCGCCTCTCGGTCGGGTGGCGGCAGCGACCCTGCAGTCGGGACCACCTCGGTCTCTGCAACCGGGCTGGCCACCGGCTCAACAGGTGTGTCCACGGCCGCCGGCTCGGCTGGGGCAGGCTCATCAAGGGGAGTGGTCGGGTCGACCTCCTTGAGATCGATATCGGCCCACTTCCTGCACGACGAAACAATGCATCACGACACTACTTCAACACACATGGATTTCAGAAGGCCCGGAGCAGCGCACCTCTTGGAGAACTTCAGCTTCTTGCCGGGCGACCCGGTCCCCAGCGGAGCGCTAGCTCCGGCAGTCGGCCCGGTCGGCGCCACAATCGGCGGCGGCGCATCAACCCGAGTCGGCCTCGACTCCGGTGTGGTCGGCTTGGGCGCCTCCGCCCCTGGCGGCATCTGCTCTAGCTAGCCCCTTGGTGGCGCCGCGGCCGGGCTCGACAACGTCGGGCTCAAACCCGCAGGTCTCAACCTGGGACTTGACCACTTGGGCGTCACGGCGACGGCGTCCTTTATCTTCAGGCTTCCGGCCACGGCGCGTGCCATCATGGTCCCCTCGCCCCGATATAATATCAGCTTCTTCCCCGCTCTCTTGGAGTCGGGTTGGGTAGCTGAGGGACTTCTCGGCCTCTTCTTCGACATGACGGCCGACAACGGGCGGGAGTGCTCATCAAACTCCACGCACCACTACAAGAAATTCAACAAGATACATCATATACTGCCGGGGACTTAGACATCCGAGTCCACGGGCATGCGCTACGAAGGGAAGACAGATGTTACCTCGGACCGGGGCCAGCTGCGCCTGTAAGACGCAATGCATCTCTTCTTGTCCTCGGTCTCAATTACCCCACTGGAGAAGTATCCGAACAGGGTCTCCGTCACCTTCCGCTCATCGGCCGATTCCTGGCTGACTTGGTCAGGGTCATGTTTTCCCTGGTAATCCCAGCCAAACGCGCTCCTCAGCTTCAGGGGTTGGAAGCGCCGAGTCAGGAACCGCCTGGCCACCCAGGGACCAGTCAGGCCGGCCTTCTTGAAATTATCTAGCTTCGTCAGCAGTTGGTGCACTTGACCCATCTCTTCATAGGTCGGGTCCGCCGACCAATTCGGCAAAACTACCGGCAGCGAGCCGGTGAATGGCCGCAAGGAGGGAGCAAGATCTGCGCAATAAAACCACTCCTTGTGCCAGCCCTTCAAGGAGGATTTCAAGGGAAGATCAAGATATGACTTTTTCCTATCACTCCTCAATTGAAGACCAGCCCCCCCGCCAATTACATTGATGCTATTTTTGGAGGGATGAGGTTTAATATGGAACAAATGCCTAAAGAAGTTGAAATGGGGTTCCACACCCAAATAGCACTCGCACAGAGAGACAAAGATAGAGATCGGAAGAATCAAGTTGGGATTCAAATACACCAACTCTAGCTTATAGAAGTCAAGGATACGGCGGAAGAAATCAGAAGACGGAAGGCACAAGCCTCGATCGAAAAAAGAGGCGAAAACCACCGTTTCACCAGGTCGGGGATTTGGGCTCGACTCATCCCTAGCCGACCGCCAGCGAATCACCTCCTAACTGGGCAACTTCAGTTCGCTCTCCAGCCGCCTCAGCTTCACCGAGCCACAATCTGAAATCGGCCAAGAACTCCCTGGCGCCCCCACAAGATCCGAGGCTTTCGGCATGACTGGAGGCGGTGAGATTTGGGGAAAAGCAAATCGGGGGCTTGGAATCGCCCGAGTTCGGGTGGGGAATGGTAGCAGCTAACCCTAGCCGGGCAGGACACGAAAAGTTGGGCGCGAAGAAGGAAGACGAAGCGGTTGGCTGATTTGGGGAAGATGAGGGAATCTTTCTCTCTCCCTGCTTTTATATGAGCCGATGCCGACTAGATGGGCTTGGGCCTACACAGTCAGCACTGGGCCAACAAGATATGAGTTCCTACAGTAGCATGCTCCATATGGGCCGCCCGCAGGCTGAGTTGAAATTATAGTGCTGGTGCTACTGACAGGAGCCGATGAGGTAAACAGGTATGCTTCATGAGAGCCTTATTGCCAAAACATATATGTTTGGGTATCTGTTTTAATCACTAGGTCTCGAGGATATATCCTTAGAAGGATCACAAGCTGGTCTTCATTAAAATTTTAGATACAGGTATCTTTCTCGGGTACGCCTGACCACGCCATGGATTTATTTTTATAAAGTGGTGCTCGGCCTCCATGCGTGGCCATCAGCTGCCATGAGCAACATTTTACCCACTGACATGATGCGGAAGAGTCTAACTTTCGAGTAGTGCACTACTCGGGAGAGACTATAAATATCTTTACCCACTGACATGATGCGGAAGAGTCTAACTTTTGAGTGGGACGCCACTCGGAAAAGGCTATAAACCCTCTTTTCCAGCTGACATGACGCTGAAGAGTCCCATATACGAGTTACATCTTACTCGGCAAGACTATAAACACCTATTCTGACTGACATGAAGTCGAAGAGTCCTACATACGAGTAGTCTCCTACTCGGCAAGACTATAAAGTTCATTCCGGTTGACATGATACCGAAGAGTCATATGTACCAGTAGTAATCTACTCGGGAAAGACTTCCAGGTTAAAGATCTTTGACTTTATGTTTAATTTTCTTCACAATTAAGCACAAATTCGGGGGCTACACCTAATAGGTGCGCCAATTCGGTGCACACTATTCATATATCTACATGAAGCCCTTCATAGCCTCGCTGCCAGCTGACATGAAGCAGGACTCAGAAGAAGACTTACTCGGACAAAGAGTACTCGGGGGCACTGTACTCGGGCAACCTTCACTGTGGAGGGCAAGCACTCGGCATCAGCTGTGACTCAACTATGAAGGTCTCAGGGGCTACTGTGGAGGCCATGGGTCCTGGGTACCTCATTACTAGTACATGGGCCACTCGGATAGAGGATGGGCTGAACCATGTAATTAGAGATAAGATAGCATCCGGCAGGCTTTGCCTTGAATAATAAGGAAACATAGTTTTAGTTGGATAGGACTCTATCTCTAAGGAGGAAATCCCTTGGCCGTGTCCGGCTGGGATCCTTATCATGTACCCCTGTCCCCTAGTATATAAAGGGAGGCAAGGCGCCTCTGGGGGCAAGGACAACAAGATCACCGATCATAAAACACCTAAGAGGAATAACACCTCAACTGGACGTAGGGTATTACCTCACATCGAGGGCCTGAACCAGTATAAACCTTTTGTGTTCCTCTACAATCGATCGAATTCACCCTCACCGAGTAGCCCCATAGTTTCATTGCCAGTGCAAAGCATCGACAACTCAGGAAGAAGAAGCACTCCGACAAAGAGTACTCGGGAGCAATGCACTCGGGCAATCTTCACCGTGGACGATGAGCACTCGGCATCAGCTGTGACTCAACTATGAAGGTCTCAGGGGCTACTATGGAGGCCATGGGCCCCGGGTACCTCATCACAAGCATATGGGCCATTTGGATAGAGGATGGGCCGAGACATGTAATTAGAGATATAGTAGCACCCGGCAGACTTTGCCTTGTACAATAAGGAATATACAGTCCTAGTCGAGTAGATTGTATCTCTAAGAGGAGATCCCTTGGCTGTATCCAGCTGGGACTCCTACCTTGTACCCTTGTCCCCCAGTATATAAGGGGAGGCAGGGCGCCCCCTGAGGGTAGGAGATGACCAAGATCAACACAAATCCTCAAAGGAATAACATCACAACTGGACGTAGGGTATTACCTCACATTGAGCACCCCCCGTGTTCCTTTGCAATCCACTGAGTTTCCATCCACCGGGTAGCCCCATATTCATATTGCCGGTGTAAAACATCTTGGGCTTGATGTTGCTGAGCCTGGCGGCACTTGACCCGACCTTGTACTCGGAGGCGCTCTTCTTGGGCTCAATGATGTTGAGCCTGACTGTGCTGGTCCCGGTCTAGGACTCGGAGGCCTAGGAGCTGTGCTTGTGGGATCCCTTATCTTCAGACTCCCAGCTGCGGCACTTGGCCTGATAATCTTCTTCTTGCCCTGATCTTCAACAGGTCTCTTCCCCGCTCTCTTGGAGTTGGGCTGGGCAGCAGAAGGACTTAACGGCCTCTTCTTCTTTGACTTCATGGCCGATAAAGTTCGGGAGTCATCATTGAACTCGTCACATGACTACAAGCAGTTCAACAATACATGTTACACATTCTGGAGCCAACCTGGGCATACATCTGCAAGCACTCATCATAGATGAACTACAAGATAACATCAGCAAGAGTTACCTTTGGGCACGGCCTCTTTAGGCCATAGGCCGCCACAGACCGCTCTGTGTCTTTAGTTTCGACCACCCCGCTGGCAAAAAAATCCAGCAGGATGTTGGTCACCTTGTGCTTGTCCATCAGGTCGGGATATTCCCGGCTAGGATCACCTTTGCCCTTGTAGTCCCAGCCGAAGTGACACCTCAACTTTAGTAGCCTGATGCACCGAGTCAAGAAACATCTGGCCACCCATGGACCAGTCAACCCGGCGCTCTTCAGCTTGTCAATCCTGTCAATAAGTATATGAACTTGGTCCATTTCTTCAAAGTTGGGCACAGATGACCAGTTGGGCACAACCACCGGGGCAAACCCATAAAAGGGGGAAGGCTTGTTCATGATCGGAACAGTAAAACCATTCCTTATACCAGCCTTTGAGAGAAGATTTCAGGGGAATATTGAAATAAATCCTCTTCATCTCACTCCTGAGCTAGATACCGGCCCCCAATCACTTGGACCTCGCTCTTGGAGGGCTGGGGTTTGATGTGGAACAAATGTATGAACAGATTCAAATGGGGTTCCACACCTAGAAAGCACTCACAAAGAGTCACAAAAATAGAAATTTGCAAGATCGAGTTGGGATTCAGATTCACCAACTCGAGTTCATAGAAGGCAAGAAGCTGGCGGAAGAACTTGGAAGATGGAAGAGAAAGACCCCGGTTGAAAAAAGAGGCGAAAACAACGGTCTCACCGGCCTGGGGCTCCGGAACCGATTCACCTTCAGCCGAACGCCAGTTGATGATATCACGGCTTTGCAATCTCAACTGCTTCTCCAGAAGCTTCAACTTAGCCGACCCGCAATCCAAATTCGGCCAGACCTCATCCAACGCATCCAGGAAATCTGAAGCTCTCGGCATGGTTAAGGGCGAGAAGATTTGGGGGAAATGTTGCTAGGGGTTTTGAATGGACGAGGAGGAGCGGGATCACCCGAGTTTCAATGGGGAGGAGCAAGCAATGGCGAACCCTAGCGAAGCGGGAGGCGAAATTTCGACGTGGAGGTTGGAAGACGAAACGATTGATGAATTGGAGAAGATGAAGGAATCTTTTCTCTCTCTCCCCGCCTTTTATAGAGCCGGTTCCGATTCATGGGCTTGGGCTTACAAAATCGGTACTGGGCCACCAAGATATGAGTTTCTACAGTAGCACGCTCAATGTGGGCCGCTCGCTGGCTGTGTTAAAATCACGGTGCTGGTGCTACCAACAGGAACCGATGACGTAAACAGATATGCTTCATGAAGGCCTAATTGCTGAACACATGTGTTCGGGTATCTGTCTTATCCACCAGGTATTGAAGATATGTCCTTATAAGGGTCACAAGCTGGTCTTCATCAAGATTGGGGATGTAGGTATCTTTCAAGTACACCTGACCACATAATGGATTAAATTTCATAAAGTGGTACTCGGCCTACATGCTTGGCCAACAGTTGCCATGAGCAAATCTTTTTCCAGCCGACATGATGCTAAGGTGTCTAACTTCCGAGTAGTGCACTACTCGGGAGAGACTATAAATATTCTTTCCAGCCGATATGACGCTAAAGAGTCTAACTTTTGAGTGGGACGCCACTCAGGAAAGACTATAAACACCCATTCCAGCTGAATGAAGCCGAAGAGTCTAATTTCTAAGTGACATACTACTCAGAAAAGACTATAAATTATTTCCGGTTGACATGATGCTGAAGAGTCTCATATACCAGTAGTATACTACTCGGGAAAGACTACAAGGTTAAAGATCTTTGACTTTATGTTTAATTATTTTCATAATTAATCACAAAGTCGGGGGCTACACCTAATAGGTGCCCCTATTTGGCGCATACTATTCATACATCTACATGGAGCCCTTCATAGCCTCGCTGCCAGCTGACATGAAGCAGGACTGGGGAATAAGAAGCACTCGGACAAAGAGTACTCAGGACCAATGCACTCGGGCAATCTTCACCGTGGAGGACGAGCACTCAGCATCAGCTGTGACTCAACTATGAAGGTCTCAGGGCTGTTGTGGAGGCCATGGGCCCTAGGTACCTCATGACAAGCATATGGGCCACTCGGATAGAGGATGGGCCTAGTCTTGTAGTTAGAGATATGATAGAACCCAACAGACTTTGCCTTGTACGATAAGGAATATACAGTCCTAGTTGGGCAGATTATATCTCTAAGAGGAGATCCTTGGCTGTAATCCGGCTGGGACTCCTACCTTGTACCCCTGTCCCCCAGTACATAAGGGGAGGCAGGGCGCCCCCTGAGGGCATACAGAGATTCATCAAAATTATACATCCTCAAAGGAATAACACAACAACTGGACGTAGGGTATTACCTCACATCAAGGGCCTGAACTAGTATAAACTCCCCGTATTCCTTTGCAATCCACCGAGTTTCGATCCGACGAGTAGCCCTATAATCATATTGCCGGTGTAAAACATCGACATGGATGCCGAGTGATATAGCAATGCGGAGCCCATGGATGAGTGCCTCGTACTCAGTGACATTGTGGGAGGCTGGGAAGTGGATCTGGAGAACATACTTGAGTTTTTTGCCGGTGGGGGACATCAGTACGACGCCAGCCCTGGCGCCGCCGATCCTTAGAGAACCATCGAAATACATTGTCCAGTACTCTAGCTTCACTATTGTTGTAGGCATCCGAACTTCTGTCCACTCAGCCACGAAGTCGGCTAGAGCTTGTGATTTGATTGCTGTCCGTGGCTGAAAGGTGATGTCGAACGCCATCAACTCGAGTGCTCATTTAGTGATTTGGCCAGTGGCCTCACGGTTATGCAGGACGTCCCTGAGTGGATATGTTGTGACAACCATGACTTGATACGATTGGAAATAGTGCACTAGCTTTCGGACAGTGATAAGTAGGCCATAGAGCAGCTTTTGGACCTGCGGATATCTTATTTTTGAGTCAGCTAGGACCTCACTGACAAAATAGACTGGTCGTTGAACTTTTTGTATATGACCCTTTTCGGATCGCTTGACCACCAGCACCGTGTTGGCTACCTAATTGGTTGCCGCCAGATACAACATTAATGGTTCTTGGGGCATAGGCGATGCCAACACGAGTGGTGATCTGAGAAATTTCTTGAACTCTTCGAAGGCTTCCTAGGCTTCAGGAGTCCATTGGAAATTGTCTGCTATCTTCAGTAGCTTGAAAAAGGGCATGCCCCATTCGCTTAGTCGGGAGATAAACTGGCTGAGTGCCGCCATGCAGCCTGTTAGCTTCTGGACGTCCTTCTGGCTAGTCGGGGGTGCCATGTTCATGATTGCATTCACTTTCTCCAGGTTGGCCTCGATGCCACGATGCGATACGATGAAGCTGAGTAGCTTGCCGGATGGCACACCGAAGGCATACTTTTTCGGCTTCAACATCATCTTGAATTTTTGAAGATTTTGGAAGGTTTCTTCCAGGTCAACAATGAGGTCTTCTTTGGACTTGGTCTTGATCACCACGTCATCGACATAGGCCTCCACGTTGCACCTGATCTGAGTGTGTAGACACCGCTGAATTGCTCGTTGGTACGTTGCTCCAGCATTTTTCAAACCGAACAGCATAGTGATGTAGTAGTATGCACCAAACGGCGTGATGAAAGACGTTTTTAGGCAGTCCTCCTCCTTCAGGCTGATTTGGTGGTATCCCGAGTAATAGTCGAGAAAGCTAAGAGGTTCACACCCTGCAGTTGAATCCACCACCTGATCTATTCTTGGTAGATCAAATGGATCCTTGGGGAACGCCTTGTTTAAATCGGTGTAGTCGATGCACATGCGCCATTTACCGTTTTTCTTCTGGACCAGAACTGGGTTTGCCAGCCAGTCTGGGTGGTAGACCTCTTTGATGAACCCGGCTGCGAGGAGCTTAGTTATCTCCTCCCGAATAGCATCTTTCCGGTCCTGTGCGAAGCGCTGTAGCCATTGCTTGACTGGCTTGACGTCTGTCTTGACATTGAGGGCGTGCTCGATCACCTCACTTGGTACGCCCGGCATGTCGGACGGTTTCCATGCGAAGATATCTTTGTTGGCTTGAAGGAAGGTGACGAGCTCGTCTTCCTATTTGGGGTCGAGTCCGGTCCCGACTAGAGCAGTCTTGGAGGGCTCGGAAGGGTCCTGGGGATCTTCTTCATGTCAGAGTCCACTGAAATTCCTGACTTTGCTGTGTTTTTTGCCGGAACTTGTTCATCCTCGACTTTAGTTGTGACGGCTTGCCAAATGCTGTTGCGTCCGACTGCTGCCTGTTGAGATTGAGCCAACTCGCAGCTCTCCTTGTTGCAGGTGAAGGCTTGCTTGATGTTGCTACGGAGGGAGAGAACTCCGGCTGGCCCGGGTATCTTGAGCACCATGTAAGTATAGTGCGGTATCGCCATCAATTTGGTGAGCACCGGTCGTCCGAGTATCACGTGGTACATGGTCTCGAAGTCAGTGACCTCGAAGCAGATGTTTTCCATGTGGAAGTTATCCCGCGTGCCGAGGGTGACCGGCAAAGTTATCTGTCCGAGGGGGGTTGAAGATAGGCCGGGAATTTTCCCGTGGAAGGGCGCCGTACTCGGCCGCAGTTCTAAACAAGGAATCTTCATCTCATCTAGAGTCTTGGCAAACAGAATGTTGAGCGCACTGCCTCCATCTATGAGAACCTTCTTCAACTTGATATTTTTGATGATCGGGTCCAGGACGAGTGGATAGCATCCTGGGTGTGAAACCCGATCTGGGTGATCTGCACAGTTGAATGTGATGGACATCTCTGACCAGCGCAAATACTAGGGGGCGTCTGCTGCAGAGACCACGTTGACGTCACGTGCCATAAGCTTCTGCTTTCTCTTGGACTCATATGCAGACGGCCCTCCGAAGATGTGGTTGAGCTCGGCCTGGGGATCTTGAAAATCGTTGGCCGGGCCCAAATATGGCTTGTCTTTGTCCTTGTCGGCACCAGATGATGAAGCCTTCTTGGAAGCAAACTTCTTGAGCATGAAGCAGTCCTTCGCCGCATGCTTGCCCTTGGGGTGGAAGGGGCAAGGCCAGTTCATAACCTTTTGGTACTCGCTGTTCCTTGGGGGTCGCGACCGGGTCTGCTCCATGTTGGCCACCTCATTGTCCGACTTCCACTTGCGACTACCGGATTTGTTCTATGATGGCTCATTGTCGGCTTTGGCCTTTTGGTCCTTCTGCCGGGACTCTTTCTTCTCATCGAGGGCCTCTGTGACCGCCTCGGCCGAGTCGGCATATTTATTCGCCATATCAAAGAGGGCCCTGACAGAGGTTGGTGGCTTCCGAGTGAATTTTGCGATGAATGGGGCATCCTTGACTCCCTTGCGGAAGGCGGCGATGACGACCTCGTCCTTGATCATTGGGATCAAGTTGCACTTCTCGGAAAACCTTTTGATGAACTCACAGAGAGACTTGTTCTTCCTCTGGTGCAGCTGGTAGAGATCGTGCTCGGAAGACGGCCGCTCGTAAGTCCCTTGGAAGTTGGCTATAAAGCATTCCCGGAGTTCCCCCAGGAGCCGATTGATCGCCTCAAGAGCCCTGTTAGCCATGTCCTCGTTGAGTCGGCCAGGGCGACCAGGAGGTAGTTAGCCATGTCTTTGTGATCACCTCTAGCAGCTCAGATTGCCAAAGTATATACGGTGAGCCAGGACTCAGGGTTAGTCTTGCCGTCGTATTTCTCGATTCCTGTAGGCTTGAAGCCTGATAGCCAGTCGACGTCTTGTAGCTCCTGGGTGAAGGCCGGTACTTCATCTTTGTGAGGGCTCTTGCTCCGACCGCGACAGTTAAACCGTTCATGGTGAAGACCGAAATGCTCGTGCTCATCCTCCAGTCAGCGTCGCTCGTCATCTTCACGTTGACGGCGCCGAGCATTAATGTCTTGGCGGAGATCGCGTTGTAGATGGACTCAGAGGTCTTGGTTGAACCGGTGATCATTCTGGGGGTGCCGCCGATTGTTGTTGTTTGTGTTGCCGAGAGATGTTTGGCGCGACTTCGCGTGGGGCTGACTTGAGCCGGCCGCCCGGCGTCGTGCTGATGCGGACGAGATTGCCGCTGGAGAACCCGACCGGTTGGCCGGTATAAGTGTTTCGCCCGACTGCTGGTGCTGCTAACATGCGGCAGCTATGATCATGGCTTTGATCTTGGCGATAGTCAGGGTGGCTTGATGATCAGGCCCGAGCTGGATTGTGTCCAGCAGGGTAGCGGCGGCCATGACATTCTATTGTGGCATGACAAAGACGTCGTGGTCGCCGACTCTAGTCTGGAGGATCGGTTGCTAAGCTGTTCGCCCAGCCCTATGTAGCTCGTCATTGCGAGCCTCACGTTTGGCCTCCTCCTGTTGCCGTAGTTGGCGTGCCTCCTCTTCTTGATCCTCTTGTAGTCGATGCACCTCCGATGGAGGGGTTGAAGCCATGAAGATCTCTCGGGGCAGAAGGAAACTCACCAGACTGGTGTCCAAACTGGTGTTTGAACCGTTGTCCGACCTGGAGTCGGAATCCGAGTAGTTGATCAGAGTAAGGACGACTCCGACCTCCCTAGATCCAATCTAGAATGGCTCTGGGCCATGTCCAAACTGAAGCATAGAGGATCGGGTCTACCGCGTGGGATGTAGATCCGCAGCGTCACCGAGTCTACAAGGGAGATTGACAATCTCTCCCCCTCCTAGCCCGACCCGGGCCGGCTCGAGGCCAAGCGCAAGTCAGATGCCGAAGGAGAGAGTTGTCTCGAGACCCGGACAGGTGGTAGATCGCCACAGCCAATCGACGAGGGTGGCTGCAGCGTCTTGTGGGCTGACTGGCGCGGAGTCGGCTGGTTCCTCGGCCGGTTGGATCAGGTCTGCGTCGGCCAAGGTGAGATTGCCGAACTTCTGAATGAGATTGTATCTCCGAGGGAGAATTTACCGCCGTCGACTCCGGTTGCTGGATCCATCAAGCTTGTAGATGTAGATCTCGCCGAAGCCCCTACCTGGCGTGCCAACTGTCGATGTTTTACACCGGCAATGTGATTATAGGGCTACTTAGCAGATCGAAACTTGGTGGATTACAAAGGAACACGGGGAGGTTTATACTGGTTCAGACCCTCGATGTGAGATAATACCCTACGTCCAGTTGTAATGTATTCCTTTGAGGAAGTATGTTCGCTTCTATGAGCTTATGTGTTGTTCTCCGCCCTCAGGGGGTGCCCTATCTCCCCTTATATATTGGGGGACAGGGGTACAAGGTAGGAGTCTTAGCCGGATTATAGCCAAGGGATCTCCTCTTAGAGATATAATCTTCTTGACTAGGACCGTATATTCCTTATCGTACAAGGCAAAGTCTGCCGGGTTCTACCATATCTCTAATTACAAGGCTAGGCCCATCGTCTATCCGAGTGGCCCATATGCTTGTAATGAGGTACCCGGGGCACATGGCCTCCACAAGTTTGATTGTCATAGTTCATAAGGATAGCCAGCACTGGTTTTTCAACCACAGGCAAATCCATTAATAGATCATGCAACCATTCTGCCTCAACAGTAGCAGTATCTAGTGCCGTAAGCTCTGCTTCCATGGTTGATCTCGTCAAAATGGTCTGTTTGCGTGACCTCCATGAAACAGCACCACCACCTAGTGTAAAAACATATCCACTAGTGGCTTTGATCTCATCAACATCAGAGATCCAGTTGAAATCACTATATCCCTCCAATTCCGATGGGTACCTAGTATAGTGAAGTCCAAGATTCATAGTACCCTTCAGATAGCGCATAACTCGCTCAAGCGTGCGCCAATGATCATCTCTTGGATTAGAGGTAAACCGGCTCAATTTGCTCATAGCAAAGGAGATGTCTGGCCTAGTTGCACTAGCTAGATACATAAGTGAGCCATTTATCTGAGAGTACTCCAGCTGATTCCTAGTAATTCTTTTGTTTTTGCGAAGCAAAAGACTAGGATCATAAGGAGTAGGAGAAGGCTTGCTATCAATATAACCAAAGCGGCTCAAGACTTTTTCCACATAATGAGATTGCAAGAGTGTAATCCCATCCTCACCTCTGATTAGCTTAATGTTTAAGATAACATCAGCTACTCCCAGATCTTCCATATCAAAGTTTTGAGACAAGAATGATTTAACCTCATTAATCACCTCAAGGTTTGTCCCAAATATTAGTATGTCATCAACATACAAGCATAGAATAACTCCCTCACCCCCACCATAGCGATAGTATACACACTTATCTACCTCGTTGACTGCATGGCCCACAGAAGTTAGTGTTCTATCGAATTTCTTATGCCATTGCTTAGGAGCTTGTTTCAGACCATACAAAGATTTTAACAACTTTAGCACCTTGCCTTCTTGACCTTCTACTACAAATCCATCAGGCTACTCCATATAAATTTCCTCATCTAGCTCTCCATTAAGAAAAGTTGTCTTAACGTCCATCTAATGAACGAGAAGACCATGTGAGGCAGCCAAGGAGAGAAGTACGCGAATTGTGGTCAATTTAGCAACAGGTGAGTAAGTGTCCAAGAAATCTTCGCCTTCTTTCTGAGTATAGCCCTTGGCCACAAGCCGAGACTTGTACTTTTCTATAGTACCGTCAGGCCTTAGCTTCTTCTTGAACACCCACTTGCAACCTATAGGTTTGCACCCATAGGGTCGCTCTGTCACCTCCCAAGTCTCGTTAGCGATAATGGAGTCCATTTTGCTACGAATAGCCTCCTTCCAGTAGTCAGCAACAGGGGATGCATAAGCTTATAAAATTGACTTGGGAGTGTCGTCCACAAGGTACACAGTGAAGTCATCACCAAAGGACTTAGCTATCCTTTGTCTCTTGCCCCTTCTAGGAGCTTCAATGTCATCCTCCTCAACGAGATGTTCAAGTGTATGTTCAGTTTGTTTTGGTGGTGTGATTAAATCAGAAGATTGACTAGAAGTGCTATGTGTATCCTTCATTGGGAAAATTCCCTCAAAAAACATAGCATCACGAGACTCTAAAATTGTACCCATATTCATGTCAGGTACCTCAGATTTAACTATTAAAAATCTATAAGTAGTGCTATGATGAGCATATCCTAGAAAGACACAGTCCATAGTCTTAGGTCCTAGCTTATGCTTTTTTGTTATTGGTACATTGACTTTCGCCAAGCACCCTATCGATATTTTACACAGCAATATGATTATGGGGCTACTTGATGGATGGAAACTCTATGGATTGCAAAGGAACACAGGGAGGTTTATACTGGTTCAGGCCCTCGATGTGAGGTAATACCCTACGTCCAATTGTGGTGGTATTTCTTTGAGGATTTTTGTTGATCAATGATCTTGTGCCCTCAGGGGGCGCCCTACCTCCCCTTATATACTGGGGGACAGGGGTACAAGGTAGGAATCCTAGCCAGATACGGCCAAGGGATCTCCTCTTAGAGATACAATTCACCCGACTAGGACTGCATATTCTTTATTGTACAAGGCAAAGTCTGCCGGGTGCTACTATATCTCTAATTACAAGTCTCGGCCCATCCTCTATCTAAGTGGCCCATATGCTTGTGATGAGGTACCTGGGGCCCATGGCCTCCACACACCCCCATGTATGCAAGTAAGAAAGTGATGGTTTTCTCCCAATTCATACTCATATGGTGTTTTATCCTTATTTCTGTTAGGAATTCTATTCAATACTGATTCGAGGTCAACAAAGCCTCCCCCCACCATGCCTTAGGTAATCCCACAGTGTCTAATATGGCTTTCACCAAGTCAGTCAACGTACGGTTCTTCCTTTCGGCAATCCCATTAGATTTAGGAGAATAGGGAGGTGTTCGCTCATGAATAATGCCATGTTCCTCACCGAATAAATGAAAAACATTAGAGAGAAACTCTCCACCATGATCTGACCTAAGTCTTTTAATCTTTCTATCAAGTTGGTTTTCAACTTCTGCCTTATAAATTTTAAAATAGTCTAAGGCCTCATCTTTCGTTTGCAATAAATACACATAACGTAATCTAGTTGCATCATCAATCAAAGTCATGAAATATCGTTTTCCACCCTTCGTCAACAATCCATTCATTTCACAAAGATCTGAATGTAGGAGTTCTAGTGGTGCCAAATTTCTCTCCTCCGTAGCCTTGTGGGGCTTGCGAGGTTGCTTTGATTGCACACAACTATGGCACTTAGAACCTTTGACAATGGAAAAACTTGGAATTAAATTCAAACTGGAAAGCCGAGAAACGAAACCAAAATTAACATGACATAAACGTGAATGCCAGATACTAGCCTCATCATCCACACTGCCACAATTATGGTTCATAGACTTATTGCAGAAATCAGAAAGGAAAAAATGGAACAAGCCTCCGCACTCATAGCCTTTACCAATAAAATATCCATGTTTAGACACGACTACTTTATTAGCTCAAATACCAACTTAAACCTGCCTCTACATAGACAGGAACCACTAACGAGATTCTTGTCGATAGTAGGGACATGCTGTATGTTCTTCAGCTGCACGATCTTTCCCGAAGTAAACTTCAGATCTACCGTGCCAACAACATGAAAAGAAGCATGTGACCCATTCCCCATTAGGACGGAGGAATCCCGGTTGACCTGATAAGAGGAAAACAAAGATATGTCAGCACAAACATGAACATTGGCCCCCATATCAACCCACCAATTAGTAGACTGATTAACTGAGAGAACAGTAGGTAAATCACCATACCTGGTTCCATCTCCAGTATTGCCAATGGTCACATTGATAGACTTAGAGGTCTGTCCTGTAGGTGCCTTCATGCCCTTATGTTGTGGACACTTCCTGGTGTCGATGTTTTACACCGGCAATAAATATATGGGGCTAGTCGGCGGATGTAAACTCGGTGGATTGCAAAGGAACACAGGGAGATTTTATACTGGTTCAGGCCCTCGGTGTGAGGTAATACCCTACGTCCAGTTGTGGTGTTATTCCTTTGAGGATTTGTGGTGGTGATTCTGGTGAACCAACTCAACCTGCCCTCATGGGACGCCCTGCCTCCCCTTATATACTGGGGGACAGGGTTACAAGGTAGGAGTCCTTATCGGATTACGACTAGGAGATCTCCCCTTAGAGATATAACGCACCCGACTAGGACTGTATATTCCTTCCTATACAAGGCGAAGTCTGCCGAATCTAGCCATATCTCTAATTACAAGGCTAGGCCCATCCTCTATCCGAGTGGCCCATATGCTTGTCATGAGGTACCCGGGGCCCATGGCGCCCACAGTAGCCCCCGAGACCTTCATAGTTGAGTCACAGCTGATGCCGAGTGCTCATCCTCCACGGTGAAGTCTTCCCGAGTGCATTGCTCCCGAGTACTCTTTGTCTGAGTGCTGCTTCTCCCGAGTCCTGCTTCATGTCAGCTGGCAGCGAGGCTATGAAGGGCTCCATGTAGAT
This sequence comes from Oryza meyeriana var. granulata, assembly GCA_003991445.1. Taxonomy (NCBI): domain Eukaryota; kingdom Viridiplantae; phylum Streptophyta; class Magnoliopsida; order Poales; family Poaceae; genus Oryza; species Oryza meyeriana. Next base: position 52,554 of record RYFJ01003591.1, read on the forward strand.
GTAGGAATAGTGTGCGCTGAATAGGTGCACCTATTAGGTGTAGCCCCCGACTTTGTGCTTAATTGTGAAAACAATTAAACATAAAGTCAAAGATCTTTAACCTTGTAGTCTTTCCCGAGTAGTATACTACTGGTATATGAGACTCTTCGGTATCGTGTCGACCGGAATATAATTTATAGTCTTGCCGAGTAGGGAACTACTCGTATGTGGGACTCTTCGACTTCATGTCAGTCGGAATGTGTGTTTGTAGTCTTGCCGAGTAGGATATTACTCGAAAATCAGACTCGTCGGCATCATGTCAGCCGGGATGATTATTTATAGTCTTTCCCAAGTAATATATTACTCGAAAATTAGACTCGTTAGCTTCATGTCAGCTGGAAAAAGGTGTTTATAGTCTTTCCCGAGCGGCGTCCCTTTCGGAAGTTAGACTCTTCAGCTCGTCAGCTGGAAGAATGTTTATAGTCTTTCCCGAGTATTATACTACTCGAAAGTTAGACGCCTCCGCATCATGTCAGCGGGAATGAGAAATTTATAGTCTCTCCCGAGTAGTGAACTACTCGAAAGTTAGACTCTTCCACATCATGTCAGTGGGAATAATGTTGCTCATGGCAACTGATGGCCACACATGTAGGCCGAGTACCACTTTATGAAAATAAAATCCACGGCGTGGTCAGGTGTACCCGAGAAAGATACCTGCATCCCCAATTTTAATGAAGACCAGCTTGTGATCCTTGTAAGGATATATCCTCGAGACCTGGTGGATAAACAGATACCCAAACATATATGTTTAGCAATAAGGCTCTCATGAAGCATATCTGTTTACCTCATCGGCTCCTGTTGGTAGCACCAGCGCTATAATTTCAACTTAGCCTGCGGGCGGCCCACATGGAGCATGCTACTGTAGGAACTCATATCTTGGTGGCTGCTACCAAATAAGCCGGCCTGAGCTGACCTATCCGGCATAGCTCTATAGAAGTATCATCCATCGCCTGTCAGGATGAGTTTTTTGGTGTCGATAACCACAATCAGCCAGAGAAATCCTTACTCGCAAGCCTTTCCGACTTATGTTCTGGATGCAGCCTGGTTGCCACAGGTGCCCGAGCAGGTGTGTTGTAGGATCTGCTTGCCCTCCTCAGGTGTGACGCATTGCATGAGAACTCCGGATGTGCTTTGACGATGTAAGTCTTCTCTGACTTCAGAAGAGCCGAGCAGGGTACCCAAACCTTGCATTAGCATAGGATTCGGCTAGCGACCCTCATCGGGCATACCCTACCCAACAGAGTTATAGCCAAGCGAGGTAACCGAACCTTGCATTAGCATAAGATTCGGCAAGTGACCCTCATGGGGCGTACCTCACCCAGCCGAGTGATATACGACCCCCGACTAGTGCCGGAAGTCAGTTGTCAGCTCACATGGAGCGTAGCCGAGGAAGATGACGTCCCGACTGGCGCAAGTACTCGGTAAGTAGCCCTCATGGAGCATCCAGAGTGTATTTTGGCAGACTTGTCCAGCCCCCGAGCATAGGAGATAGGCTCGCAGCCCTGAGTTCCTGTCACGCGTATCCAGAGCTGGGCCTGCAATATAAAGATATCGGATGAGTAGCATCTGATGATGGAAATAATCACCCGAATAAAATGTATTTTACAATATATGTAAATACGAGTTTTTCCTCTTTTTGATATTAATTTCCCCGAGTAGTTGACCCCTTACATTTAAGCACTCTGCCCGACTAGTCATAACCCCCGAGCGTCGGGAGTTGGCTCATGGCTCTTTCCCAGACACGCGTTTTGGGTGACTTGAGTTCGTCTTTCTTGGAGCAAAGTTTCACGGATCAGGATTTATGCTACTTGAGTACTTTTGCAATCATTTAAGAGCAAAAACAGAGAAGAGTGCAGCTTGTGCACCTATTAGGTGTAAGCGGCATTGGCAAGGCCGAGTGAAGAAATATTTATCAGGAAGCGACTTAGCTGTTCGGTATTTCGGAGTGGGGATGCCATCCTTGCGTTTGAGCTTGTGAGCCCCCGAGCATGTCACTTGTTGTTCTGATAATCTTCAGTTGTTGAAAGTCGAAGACGATTGTGACCGACTGCCACAATGAAGCCGTCTGACTTGCGTTTGCGATTCCCGGCTTTAGTCGGGACCGCGTCGTTGGTGCCCTCCCGCTTCTTCTGTCAGGATGCCTTTTTATCTTCAAGGGCCTCAGCAACAGCGTGGGCTGAGTCGGCGTATTTGTTCGCCATGTCGAATAGAGCCTTGACAGAGTTGGGAGGCTTTCGAGTGAATTTGTCGATGAACGAGGTGTCTTTGACTCCTTTTCGAAAGGCGGTGATGACGACCTTGTCCTTGATGTTCAGGATTGAATTTTTCTTCTCAGAGAACCTCTTGATGAAGTCACGAAGAGACTCGTTCTTCCTTTGATGCAACTGATATAAGTCGTACTCGGAAGATGGCCTCTCGTATGTTCCCTGGAAGTTGGTGATGAAGCCTTCCCGGAGTTCTCCCCAGGAGCCGATTGATTGCTTGGGAAGTCCTGTTAGCCATGTCCTCGCTGAGTCGGCTAAAGCGACTGGGAGGTAGTTAGCCATGACTTTGTGATTTCCTCCAGCTGCTCGGATTGCCGTAGTATAGACCGTGAGCCAAGACTCGGGATTGGTCTTGCCGTCGTATTTTTCAACTCCTGTAGGCTTGAAACCTGATGGCCAGTCGGCCTGTTGTAGCTCCTGGGTGAAGGCCGGTACTCCTTCATCTTCACGAGGACTCCGACCCCGACTACGGCGGCGAAACCGCTCGTGGTGGAGGCCGAAACGCTCGTTCTCGTCTTCCGGTTGGCGTTGCTCATCATCTTCTCGTTCGCGGTGTCGAGCGTTGATGTCCTGCCGAAGATCATGTCGTTGTCGGCCTCGAAGGTCCTGATCATCCCGACGGTTGCTTTGACGTCGCCGGTTGTCGTTGGGGCTGCCGAGTGATGCCTGACGTGCCTCCGTATGCAGCTGACTGGAGCCAGCCGCTCGGCGTCGCTTTGAGGTAGATGAGACTGCCGTTGGGAATGTCGACCGGTTGGTCGGTATGAGGGTATCACCCGACTGTTGGTGCTGCTGACATGCAGCAGCGGTAAGCAGGGCTTTTATCCTTGCGATTGTCGGGGTGGCCTGGTGATCAGGCCCAAACTGGAGTGTATCCAGTAGAGTCGCAGTGGCCACGATGTTCTGTTGAGGAGTAATGAAGACGTCGTGGTTGCTGACTCAGGTTTGGAGGATTTGTTGTTGAGCAGTCCGCCCAGCCCTGCGTAGGGCGTCATGTCGGCGTCTCGCTTCTTCCTCTTGTTGTTCTTGCAGTCGGCAAGCTTCCTCCTCTTGTTGCTCGTGTAGTCGGCGTGATTCTTGAGTAGGAGTAGTGCCTTTGGATGCCATGAAGATTTCTCATGGCGGGGAGAAGCTTACCAAACTGCTATCCGACTTAGAGTCGGAATCCGACTGGGAGTCGTAGTCGGAATAGTTGATGGGGGTGATTATAACTCCGACCTCCCTAGATCCGATCTCAAGCGGCTCTGGGCCGTATCCGAGTCGAACTCCAGAGGATCGGGTTTGCCGCGTTGGATGTAGATTGTAGATATCCGCGGCGTCGCCGAGTCCGAACGAGAAATTGACGATCTCTTCCTTTTTTGGCCCGATCTCGGCCGGCTCAAAACCGAGTCCGAGTCGAATACCGAAAGAAAGAGTTGTCCCTGGACTTGGGCGTATGGGAGATCGCCGCAACATGTCATGAGAGATTGCTGCAGCATCGTGTAGGCCGACTGGCGCGGAGTCGGCTGGTTCCTCGGCCGGTTGGATCGGGTCCGTGTCGGCCAAGGTGAGATTGCCGAACATGTCAGCGACGAAGTCGAGGCTTCCGAATGAGATTGTATCTCCGGGAGAGAATTTGCCGCCGTCGACTCTGGTTGCTGGATCCATCGAGCTTGTAGATGTAGATCGCGCCGAATCTCCTACCTGGCGCGCCAACTGTCGATGTTTTACACCGGCAATAAATATATGGGGCTAGTCGGCGGATGTAAACTCGGTGGATTGCAAAGGAACACAGGGAGATTTTATACTGGTTCAAGCCCTTGGTGTGAGGTAATACCCTACGTCCAGTTGTGGTGTTATTCCTTTGAGGATTTGTGGTGGTGATTCTGGTGAACCAACTCAACCTGCCCTCATGGGACGCCCTGCCTCCCCTTATATACTGGGGGACAGGGTTACAAGGTAGGAGTCCCCATCGGATTACGACTAGGAGATCTCCCCTTAGAGATATAACGCACCCGACTAGGACTGTATATTCCTTCCTATACAAGGCGAAGTCAGCCGAATCTAGCCATATCTCTAATTACAAGGCTAGGCCCATCCTCTATCCGAGTGGCCCATATGCTTGTCATGAGGTACCCGGGGCCCATGGCGCCCACACCTGGCAATATGACCAGGCAAGCCACACACAAAGCAAGTTCTAACATCTTCCTCCTTGTTGTTGTTCCTCTTTTTCTTGAAGTTGGTGTTTTGTTGGGCTTTGACAAATTTCCCTTTATTGTTCTTGTTTGCAGTCTTTTGCACCACATTGGCACTAGATTGCCCACCATCGCCTTTTGACGCAGCATCCTTTGCCCGAGCTTTCTCCTCAACGTCAAGAGACGCAATTAACCCCTCAACGGAGTACTCTTGTCTCTTGTGTTTGAGTGCAGTACCAAAACTCCTCCATGAAGAAGGTAGTTTTGCAATAATGCATGCAGCCACAAATTTGTCGGGAAGGGCACACTTAAGGAGTTCGAGTTCCTTAGCAATGGTTTGTAGTTCATGAACCTGTTCGACCACAGAATGGTTGTCAACCATGCTAAAATCGTGAAACTACTCCACGACGTACAAGTCGTTGCTAGCATCAGTAGCACCAAATTTGGTATTTAGTGCATCCCATAACTCCTTAGCGTCGGTCATATGCATGTACACCTCGACCAGACGATCACCAAGAACGCTAAGAATGCATCCCACAAAGAGAGTAGTGGCTTCCTCAAATTCTTTTTGCTGATCAGCAGAGATAACTCCTTCAGGTTTGCTAGCACTCACCCAGAATAGCTATCAGCCACAGAGTGACCCTGATCTGCCATCTCTTAAAGTGCACACCGGTAAATTTCTCTGGCCTCAGTGCATCAGCAAAACCAGCCATCGAAAAATCATAGTGCCTATAATAAGGTTTTTGGATTGTTGAAAATATAAGCACATGTAGATTTAATTTATTCCATAAATAAATCATGACATTAATAGCATAAGTAAACATAACCATGTAACCTGACCTAAACATGTATATGACAGCAATTAACATGAATAGATCAAACACAGGAGACATAGTGTACGCGTACCTACAGCCCTGTTTTGGAGCAGACACGGGCGCAGCACGTACCGCACGAACGACACGCGGCACCGGGTGACGACAACGACGCGCAGCGCCCAAACGTGGAGGAAGACGAGCCATGATGGGCGCACAGTGAGGAGTCGCGCGTAGCGGTTCCCAAAAACCTTGTTCGCCCTCTCCCAGTGCAGGACGTCGAAGGCGAGGGTTCTGGAGACCTGCTCTCCCAATCCGCTGGTGCACGCCGATGAACGGGACGGAGTAAACGACGAACGACGGCTCAGAACAGAAGAGATGGCAAGCCCTAGATTGTTTTCACATATGTTGCATGGAGATAGCAGCTTGGTATTTATAGAGATATTAGGATGCGTGATCAAGACGCCCGCATGATCTCTATCTCGTAACCGAACCGGATAAACCGCGCATATCTTATCCAGACTTCATGCTTATCGAATTATCTCATGAGATCAGGACGCCCGCATGATCTCTATCTCGTAACCGAACCGAATAAACCGTGCATATCTTATCCGGACTTTACGCTTATCAAATTATCTCGTGAGTTTAAAACAAACTCCGGATAAGTTGTTAAGATTTGCAGCAAAATAGAACTGCAAAAAGAAGCTGCATCTACGCAAGCATGACAAGCCAATTTTGGCAGACCATTCACGCACATGTCGCGTACGCGCGCCGCCTGGCCTGGCCTGGCGTGGCAAGGCGAGGCGAGCGTGCGCGTGTGTTCCTCTAGTTCTCTCCACTATGCATGTCTCAAGTGGCTAGGAGAGAGCTCACCCTTATAAGGAGGTCTCCCTCTCCTAGAACTAGCAAGGTGGCACTAAACTTCCCATGCCACTCCATATGACGTGGGCCTTTGAGATTTTTCTAGGAATTATTCTCCACATGGGCCTTAGCCCACTTAGTAATTCCAACATTTTCTACCCTCCGAAATATCACTACTACAGAATTGGCCATCTGTGCTGGTTGGGAAGACCCATCTGTGTCGGGTCCCCAACTGGCACAACAATTCCGACACTGATATGATATCTTTATCAGTGCCGGGGACACCCCTGGCACTGATGGTCCTCCTGGAGCGCCCCGAGGGGGTCTAGATGGGCTTCATCAGTACCGGTTATTGCCGTGAACCGGCACTGATGACAGTCATCAGTACTGGTTCAAAGTGATCACGAGTATTGATGGCTAGTCATCAGTGGCTAGTCATCAGTACCGGTTCACTCTATGAACCGGAGTGAATCGGTACTGATCATATTTTCGAGGATAAAAAATAATTAGTTTTTAAATCTTTTTTATAAAAGCAATTTGTTTTCTGCTGAACAATCTATAATAGCATCCAATTTGTTTCAATAATTATTAATTATTACATAGTTGTTAATTAAACACTAAATGCAGTCATAGTGCAAATATCTTACATAGGAACTCATTACTTGGAGTACAAGTTCAGCAAAATAGTACTAAGTTACAATTGTAGAGCTCCTTTGTCGTCAGCGAACGACCTGACAAATCAACATCTTAGGAAGCTCTTTTTTAGTACTTGTACGGCGGTACCTTGACAAATGGTGCACCTCTTTTGGATCAATGATTTCTCTAAAGACAAAGCTGGTGCATTCATCTTGAAACGCCCATATTGTATGATCTAGTAAGCTAGTTGTGTCCATTCCCTGCATTTGATGCACTGTCACGGAAAATATTGAACTAAACACCGTTCAAATATCTATGCATCACAAGGAGATTTATACCTCCTCACCGTCGATATGCAAGTAATCATCTGTAAAGTATATCATGTAGCGCATGACATAAAAGCCACATCAATTGTTTCCTGCTGGTTGTTTGAGGCATTGAAAGCCAACCCTCACACTAAATTTAGATTTTGTCATTGACTTTTTGTAGTGCTCGAATGCCCTATTGAAGGTAGGGGTTTTGGTCTAACGAGTAGCTCTACAATCAATATAGTTGATATAAAACATCGACAGTTGGCACGCCAAGTAGGGGTTTCATCACGATCACCATCATCAAGGCTGATGGATCCAACCACAGGAGTTGACGACATCAACTTCACCCTCGGACAAGCCATCAGAATTGGGAGCCTCGACAAATTCCGCAATCTCACACTATCCGAACCGGTTGGCTAGGGATCAAGCCAACTCCGCGCCAATTGGCCTACTCATCGTCGTGGTAGTTTTCAACAATCTGCTTTGGCAATACCCAAGATCTACGAGTTCTGGGACAACTCTCTTTCCTAGTGTTCGACTCAGATTCAGCTCTGAGCCAGTCGAGATCGGATCTAGGGGAGACGAGATCGTCAATCTTCCACTTGGACTCGACAATGCCACAATCATCTTCAACTCAAATCTGATGCAGCAAATCCCATCCTCTGGGATTCAACTCGGATATGGCCTAGAGCCACTCAGGATTAGGTCTAGGGAGGTTGGGGTCATCATCACGCCAATTTACAGTCGAACAATAGTTCAGGAAGCTTCTCTCCACCATAGGAAGTCTTCATGGCATCAAAGAGATCAACTCCAACGCAATATGCATGCCGACTACGCAAACAACAAGAGGAGGAGGCTCGCTGATTGCGTGAGCAAAAGGAGGAAGAACTCCATGAGTGCTTCGTGGCCAATTTCCAAGGGACATACCAGAGGCTAGCATCCGAGTATGATCTATACCAGTGCCATAAGAAGAAGAACAAGTCTCTCCAGAATTTCATCAAGTGTTTTTCCGAGAAGAGGAACTCTATCCCTAAGATCAAGGACGAAGTGGTCATCGCTACCTTCTGCAAGGGAGTCAGGGACACGCCGTTCATCTCAAAGTTCACTTGGCCAACTCCGTCAAAGCTCTATTCGACATGGCCAACAAGTATGCTGATTCAGCCGATCCAGCCGCCGAGGCGCTCGACGACAAAAAGGAGCCTCGACAGAAGGAGCGATGAGAGACGGACGATGCAGCCCTATACAAAGCCGGGAATCACAAGCGCAAGTTGGAAGACATTGTGGTAATAGTTGACCACAACCGACCGTGACCCCCTATTACAGACGACTACCAGAAAGTCAAGAATGGGCAATGGCCTTTCCATCCGAAGTGGTAGCATGCGGCCAAAAATTGCTTCATGCTCAAGAAGTTTGTCTCCGATCAAACATCAACATTCGGTGAACCTAAAGACAAGGACAAGCAGGACTCAGGCCCAGCAGGCAATTACCAAGATCCTCAAGCTGAGCTCAATCATATATTTTTATCGCCGCCGGCACACGAGTCCAAGGAGAAGCAAAAGCTAACCGCACGTGAAGTAAACTCAATCTCCACTGACGCCCCCCAATATCTACGGTGGTCCGAGGTGGCAATCATGTTCGACCGCACGGATCACCTTGACTGAGTGGCACATCCAGGATGTTATCCACTTGTTCTGTACCTAGTTATCAAGAACATAAAACTGAAGAAGGTTCTCATTGATGGAGGAAGCACACTCAATATCCTCTTCGCCAAGACACTCGACAAGATGAAGATACCTCAATCAGACTTACGACCGAGTATAGTTGCCATCCATGGGGTAATCCCTAGCCTTCTTCAATACCACTAGACCGGATCACTCTATTGGGCACCTCTGGCACGCGGGAGAATTTTTGCATAGAAAAACATCTACTTCGAGGTCACAGATTTTGAGACAACCTACCATGCCATACTCGGACGACTGGCACTCGCTAAATTTATGGCGGTACCCCACTATATCTACATGATGCTCAAGATGTATGGACTAGCAGGAGTACTCTCCATACGCAATGATGTCAAGCAAGCCTTCACCGGCGACAAGGAGAGCTACGAGTTGGCCTAGTCGCACAAAGTTGTAGTCGGACGAAGCAACATCTGACTGGAGGCAACAACCTCAAAAGAGGATGACAAAGTTTCGGCAAAAAAGGTGGCCAAGTCGGGAATTTCAACGGAGTCAGAAACAAAAAAGATACCCCTGGACCCTTCCGACCCCACCAAGACTATGCTTGTCAGGACTGGACTTGACCCCAAATAGGAAAATGAGTTCGTTACCTTCCTCCAGGCAAACAGGTTGCTTGAAAGCCTTCCGACATACCTGGTGTACCAAGGGAGGTGATCGGGCATTTCCTCAACATCAAGCGGACGCCAAACTAATCAAACAGCGACTACGGTGCTTCGTGAGACCACAAAGATACTATTCATGAGAAGATAACCAAGCTCCGAGTAGCCGGGTTCATCTAGGAGGTCTACCATCTAGATTGGCTGGCAAACCCAATCTTGGTCCGGAAGAAGAGTGGTAAATGGCACATGTGCGTCGACTACACCAACATAAACAAGGCGTGTCCCAAAGACACATTTGTTCTACCCAGGATCGATCAGGTGGTCGATTCAACTGCGGGATGCGAACTACATAGCTTTCCTGACTACTACTCGGGATACCATCAAATCAGCCTAAAGGAGGAGGACTACCTGAAGACTTCTTTTATCACGCCATTTGGTGCATACTGCTATATCACTATGCCGTTTGGGTTGAAAAACACTGGCGCAACATATCAACGTGTCATCCAACGGTGTCTTCACACTCAACTCGGGTGCAACGTGGAAGCATATGTCGATGACGTGGTAATCAAGACCAAGCTCAAAGGTGACCTCATCGCTGACTTAGAAGAAACTGTTCAAAGCCTTCGAAGAAGAAGATGAAGCTGAACCCAAAAAAGTGCATCTTCGGAGTACCTTCGGGAAAACTACTCGGTTTCATCATGTCACATTGAGGCATAGAGGCAATCCCAGAGAAAATCAATGCAATCATGAATATGGCTCCCCCGACTAGCCAGAAGGACGTATAGAAGCTGACCGGCTGCATGGTGGCACTTAGCTGATTTCTTTCCTGACTAGGAGAACGGGGCATGCCCTTCTTCAACCTCCAAAAGAAAGTTGACAATTTCCAGTGTACGCCGGAAGCAACAAGCCTTTGAAGACTTCAAAAAGTTTCTCACATCACTACCTGTGTTGGCATCACCAATGCCCCAAGAACCGCTCATGCTATACCTTGTGGCAACTACTCAGGTGGTCAGCACGGTTCTAGTTGTTGAGCGTGAAGAGTTAAGGCATATCCCAAAAGTACATTGACCAGTTTATTTCGTCAGTAAGGTCCTAGGCGAATCCAAGATGTGATATCCCCAAGTCCAAAAGTTGTTGTACGGATTACTCATCACTGTTCGGAAGCTGGTGCACTACTTTCAATCACACCAAGTTACAATTGTCACATCATTTTCACACAGAGATGTCCTACACAACCACGAAGCTACCGGCAGAATCGCTAAATGGGCACTCGAGTTGATGGCAGTTGACATAGTCTTCCAATCACGGATAGCAATCTAGTCTCAAGCACATGCCGACTTCGTAGCCGAGTGAACAGAAGTTCAGTCGGCTGCACCTGTGGACAAGTTTGAGTACTGGACAATGTACTTCGATGTTTCTCTATGGATCGACAAAGCAGGAGCTGGCGTTGTTCTGAAATCACCTAGCGGAGAAAAACTCAAATTTGTCCTTCAAATTGTTAACGCCAAAATTTGGTGAGGCCCTATGTCAGATTCGGTCAAAGGGGAAATTGCAGTCAACTGGCGGAAGTTGATCTAGAAGAGACCGATTCCGGGAGGGAGCCGTGAAGACCACTGTTTGGCAGTTATTTACTGTACCTATTAATTAGGCAAGTGTTTATCTTTAGGAAACCTGACCTCGTGTCCGGTCAGGCCTTGTTAAAAGTTTTCTGTTATAATTAGGAAATCATGTACCGTGTCCAATAAGGACTCATGTAGCTCGGGGTATAAATACGTACGCCCGGGGGCCGTGTAAATTATCACTCGATCAATACAATTTCGGCGCATCGCCACCCTTCCGACGGGATCTTGCTTCTCGAGCCGGGTTGCATCGGTTAGGTCCGACCTCCTGGGAGAGGGTAAGTCTCGTCACCCCGGCTACCTATCGGCTAGGACTTCCTCGGTTAGGTCCGATATTCTAGTCGGTTTATGGTAGTCGGCTTACCATGATATATTTATTTTATCTATGGCTGCATCAGTTCAGTTTGATCTCATAGATTGATTAGGTATATCACATCACGCGTGCATAGATCGTATCGGCTTGCTGGGAGCGGTTTATCATCAGTTTGTGCTGCATCGTTAGGTCCGACCTACTAAACTACTAGCGATAAATCGTTCCATTTAGGTCGATACTTTATGTGCAAGTGTCTTATCAGGGTGTATAGCCGGTAAGTTATCATGTTTTAGCATCACGATCGCATCAGATCTATCGGCCTATCGAGATCTCGTTATTATTATCAATCTGTGCTGCAACGGTTGGGTCCGATCTACTAGACTGAATAATAACGCTACCCTTAATAAGCTGATGGGTTTTATGCGATGTTGTTATCGGAGTGCTTAGCCGATAAGTTATCCCTTATTAAATATAGCCGATTATGCTGCTTGCCTTGTTATACATTCTTGCCTGCATACTTTACAATCGCTAAGGTAGCCGATTTTTATTCTGCCGATCCGAATGCGAGCACAAGCAGGTTCCGGGCGTGACCTCAGCCAAATTCCCGGGCCGATCTCACTCAGTTCCCGGGCACGACCTCGGAAGACCCGGCACGAGCATAGGTAAGAACCCGGGCATGGCACGGATAGCGATGAATATCCCGGGAGCGATGTGAGCAAGGGCCCGGCACGGCGCGGCAGTATCTTCACAGCGATACCAGCAACTTTAAACTCATGATCGGCTGAGTTTATTAATCTATTTATTTATGCATTCTGCTCGTTTATTTACCAAGTTATAGCCGTTTTGAGCATCCCTTCAATGATTGTTAGCGCAATACTTGTTTATTATTATGTTATTGCTCTTGCCGTCATCGCTTTTAGCCGATGTATAAGTACTACAGTGCGTATCGCCATCGGCCAATGAAGATGAGTCCAAGCCGGCTTCCAGCCGATTGGCTCACGAATTTGACATCTTCTCTCCTTGTCAATTGCAGGGTCAATTGACTGCACCGAACCTCAAGATTTTAGACCTGCACTGGAGTGAAGCAAATCTCCCAGCCTTCACGTGTCTCCCAGATGTCGACGGCCCCCGGCGGGTTTTGGCGTCAACACGTTTTGGCACGCCTGGTGGGACACGAAGTTCAACGCAAGTTTTCAACAATCAGATTGGCAACATGGCCAGGAAAGAAGTCAAAACAGACAACATAATTCCGGTCAGCATGGAAGATTTAACAGAAGAACAAAAACAGCAAATTGAGCAAACTATGGCCAACTTTCAGAAGCTGTGCTTAGAGTCCTTCAGCATGACAAGGCAAGGGCCGATTCAAAAATCCCAGTTTTCGAAGCCAGTATTGGTTGGAGAATCGAGCCGTACGCCACCTGAGAGTCCACCGGTAAAACCCTTACAAGAGATGGTGAATGAATCAGTTCATCACGCGCTCATCAATCAGTCCAGAATTCTGGTAAACACACTTCATAATCTTATAAAGAAGACGGTGGATGGATCAATTATTCAAGAGCCTGCTCGGGGTCCTGTTTACCTCCCACCGAAGGTTGAACCGACTCAGATTGCTTACAATGTCAGCAGAGATATACCAGAAAACATGTTTACACAGAACCAGGCTGGGGGGCAACAGGATATTCCTGCTGGGTACCATCGGTCTTCTTACTATGGAGGATATCAGCAAAATTACCCAGGAGGCGGGCCGATCCAGTACTTACCAGAGGAATATAATAGATAGAATCGCAACAAACTCCACTCGTGCAGTATCAACAAACAACCTGAGGAAGAAGATCTATCAACTAGGGTTGCTAAATAGTAAGAGAGCAGTTCGGATCAAACCCATAGAACAAACATTCATGTATCGGCATCCATATCCTGAGTGGTTCGACAGGTTCCATTACCACACCGATACAGGGTCCCGGATTTCTCTAATTCTCAGGGCAGCCGACAACACATCTATAGTGGAACATGTCAGCCGGTTCCTGGCACAATGCGGGGAGGCATCGCTGAAGAGCTCTGAGGGTTAGTTTTTCCTCTTGTCACTATCTGGATTGGCTTTTACATGTTCTCTTCATTACCGCCGAATTCTGTTCGGGGTGGCCGATCTAGAAAAACAGTTTCATAAATACTTCTTTGCTGAATCACGAATGAGACTGACAGATTGACATCGGTTAGCAACGGCCAGATGAAACAGTACCGGAATACGTTCAGCGATTTCGGGACGTCAGAAACTGATTTACAATTAAACTTGAGCGATGGGCATCTGTTGATCTGGCTTTCCAGGGTCTTTTGGCGCCAATTAAAGAGAGATTTCGTCACAAGAGTTCGAGTCCCTGGCGCATCTGTACAGAAAGATTATCGGCTCATGAAAGCTGGTTCCAAGAGGCGAAAAAAGATAAAACCAGAGAAAGGGTTTTGCTCAAGTTCAAGTTTATCATCAAGCTCAGACGATGAGGGATCCGATGCTGAAGTTGGATTGGCAGTGGGCCAGGAACAAGAAATCAGTATCATGCCCATGGGTCAAGATATCGGCAAGAGAGCGGTATGATTTGATATAGTAAGCCGATAAAATCTTGACTTGCTGTTACAAGAGAAAGCAGATGCAACTGCCGCCAAATCACGTGATTCCATCAGCCGAAGAACTAAAGAAAGAAAAGATATTGCAAGTGGCACAATACTATATCGCATCATACTAATTAGTGCAAGTTTTTCGCAACAAATTCAGTCGGCTGTCGAACAGGCAGAATCAGTTCGAAGACAAAAGCCGATTGAAGATTGATGGGCACCCGTTTCCCGTAAACATGTTATGCGGATCATCGTGAAGAATTAGGCCGATGGAGCGAGACGTCAAAGGTATAAATCAAGGATTACTTCATCGGATATGATAGAAAAATATTCAAGATATGAGGAACAAAGGGAATGAACCAGAAAAATAATCTGCATTGGGACTGCCCTTCTTCCGGTTCTGCTGGATAAAGGATGAGACTACCATCAGTTGAAAATTGCCCCGAGTGCAGCAGTACAGAATCGCATGATCAGCAGCAGGGTTTTCACAGGATCGTCGCTTGGAAAAAAGAGCATCGTCATACTCTGTAGGCCGATCCATGAAGATTCTTTGAAGAGATGAAGAGAAGTATGTGAGAAACAAGTCCAGAATCCTCAATGATGCCTAGTGGATATTCACGAAAAATCAGAAGAGAAGGCACAGCGACTACGACACTGAGAGCAACAGGAAGAACAGAGTCAAGAATCAGAAGAGCCGATCATCGTCACAAGAAAACTAAACAAGTTTGCGCCATGAAGAGAAAAGACGATGAACGATCAATCGGCCCCAGCAAATATGTGTTCTTTTTACCTCGGAATATAAAGCACTTTCATCAGATGAAGAAGCGATGAGGAATTTTTGCTCAACTGACGTTGCCAACCCGATCAGCTATATTTGATAAGCCTGAAAGAGCAGAGCATCGCACCTAAAACCGTTATATATCAAGGGCAATGTGAATGGAAGCCGATGACAAAGATGCTGGTTGATGAGGGTAGCAGCAGTTAATCTCATCCGCAGCCACACATTCCGGAAATTGGAAGACCGCAAGATCTGATCAAACAAATTATGGTGCTAAAAACTTCTGGAATTCATCAGAAGCGAAAGCGTATTGAACGTGGAGTTGACATTGTGGGAATAAGACATTACCCACCAGTTTTTCGTCATTCGACGAAAGAGTCGTTACAGTTGCTTCTCCAGGATTGATTCACGCGAACTGTTGCTGCCGAAAAGCATCAAGTTTGATACAGTGCAGGAGATCATGTCAAGGTCTGGCAGATCGGTCAACCAACATTGCCAATGACCGATCACCAGTCTGGAAGCCGATGTGTTGACTGCCTATCTGAAAAATGGAAGGAGACTACCTTAAGTCACTAGCCAGGGAACAGCTGATCTAGCAAGTCGGCTCTGAATTGTTACTCTAAGGCTCCATTGAAGACTTTGAGGGAAACTGGCAAGATTTACGTCCAGCCGATGAGTTGAGAAATTGACATAGGACCAGAATAAGCCAGGCCGACTACATAAGCAAAAAGCTAATCCTGAACTTCGAGAAGAATTGATAGCACTTTGAAGGTAGTATCGGATTATTCGCCTGGAGTACCATGAGATGCCAGATTAAGGCCGATCAAGTTGAACATCGCTGCCCATTAAACCAGGATATCGCCATTAAACAGCTCCAAGGAGTTTAAGCCAGATTATATGAGCCGATCAAAGCAGAGATCACAAGTTGTATGATGCCAAGTTATAAGCCATCCGATATGCTGAGTGGTTTCTAAATCGTCGCGTGGAAAAAAAAATGAAAAATTAAGATATGTATTATTTCCGGATCTGAATAAACTACCCCCAAGATGAATACCAATGCCCATAGTGGATTATAGGTGAGCAGCCTCAGCCACAATATCACTTCATGGACAAGCATATGCGGGATACAAATCAGATTTTTATGCTGAAGAAGTCATATAATAAGACTGCGTTCGGTGTCCAGAGCTATCGCTTCATGAGTGCGTAGTAATGACTTGAATTGGATTTTGAAAGATGCCGGTGGACTTATCAAGAGCGATGAATTATATTATTTCATATCTCATCGGCTGAGAAATTTATATGATGATGTGATCAAGTCTAAAAGTGAGGAAACCATATAGCCATTTACAAAAAGTGCTGGAGAAGCCAAGAAAACAGACTAAGAATGAATCCTAATAAGTGCCTTGTGTATCGCTGGACAGTTTTTGGTTTTATGGTTCATTGACGAGGAATTAAGTTAGTCACGAACATCAGAGCCATTAAAGACTACGACACCAACATAAGACAGGTGCAATCATGATCGGCAAATAATTTGTGAGAAGAACTTATATCAAATTATCAGGAGAAAATGAATCTTTCACTCCGTTGTGAAGTGAAGGCCCTCAAGGATTTGTGGGGGGGCAGCCACACCAGAAGCATTGACAGAGAAGGAATTATCTGAATTCCCCACCTATTTAATTCTGCCCGCCAGAAGGAAAGGAATGGCCGTTTCACTGTTACTTCGTCAGCTGATGCCCAATCCTCTCGGTCTGTTTTATACAAGAGTTTGAACCGCAGAAAGAGCGAGTTGTATTTATTTGAGGAGAAGCTTTTATGCTAAACAAGAATCCTGCGTAGAGAAGTTATGCCTGGCTTATATTTTCTCGTTGTACAAAGTTAAGGCATTATATCCTATCGGCCTGAATATAAAGTAGTTTGCCAGCTGATGTCAAATATATCTGTCGCTCCAGTCTTGAAAGGGATTGGTAAAGCTGTTTTTGCTACAGAGTTCGACTTGAGATATAATCGGCTAAAGCAATCAACGGACAAGCGCGTGGCCGATTTCACTTGTGCAGCACAGAGGCGCTCACGAAGATTATGTAGACTGATCCCAGGACTTTTTTTTTTATGGATCCGTTGCAAGCATGGATCTGTATCGGCTATATATCATATCCCTCAGGGGGCAATTTTGAGTGCTCTTAACATTAACCCGTATCGGACTAACAATCAGCAGAATACGAGGCGTGCTAAAGGACATTTCAACTCTTTAAGAAGTGATCGGGCCGATGTCATAGAATAATTGCGATTCTTGATTGGGGTCAAGCAGTGTCTGGGAGAATATGAGGCAGGATATTTTTGAGGTCATATTATGAGGAGTGTACGGATTTGTTAAAGGATTCAAGATAGTACCAATAGATCATTTCCCAGGAGCAGAATTTGGAACGCCAATGATCTTGCGCAGATTGCTTCAGCAGTATCGGCTGAATAGGCAGTTGAGTTGAATAGTCCCCGATATTGACATCCAGAACAAGCTGATGACTGGAGACAGAGATAATTGATTACTGCAAAATCCCGCAATCTGTTTCTAGAAAAATTCGATATAAAGCTACTAATTATGTGCTGCTTGATGGGAACTGTATTATCAGACTTTTGAGGAGTCTGCTTAGGCCTGAATTTGAAAAGCCAAGTGTTATGGTGAAGTGCATGAAGGCGTCTGTGGGACTCATCAATCGACTCATAAGATGAATGCGTGGCTGAGAAGAGTAGGATTTTTGGCCAACGATGTTTGGAAATTCTTTCAGTACTATAAAGATGTCAAGATTGTCAGAAATTTGGAAATGTACCAATGAGCACCAGCATCGGCTAGGGTGAATCCTATTTTCATCAAACCGTGGCCGTCAGAGATGGGAATGGAAGATCGGCCAGTTTTTCCTCCATCAAGTAAAGACATAAGTTCATATTCGGCACAGCAGATTATCTTTACCAAGTGCGGTAGAGCGATTCCTTGAAGAAATTATTACCCAAGAGCGATCGATTGTTTAGGAAGAGCAATATTATTATCGTTGATTCCTCAGACGATAACACTGATTAGGGGTCTATCTTGTATCTATGAGGAATTCAATAGTTTGCTGCCATATGGGAATCAAGCTAAAATTCATCGCCTCATTAGCTCAGGCAATGACAAGCAAAAGCTTCTAACAAGGTTTGATCAAGTTATAAGCGAAAATTGAATGGCACCGCAAGCGCGATGGCATACTACATTAGCCCGATTCACTATGGCCCGTATCGATGCATGTCATGGATCTACTCGGTGCCACCGTATCAGTTTATATATGACATGATGGATTTTACCTGTGGAGACTAACACGGCTCTAGGAGAATTCTTTGTAGAATCAGTTGACAGCCGATGATTATTACAATTCTAAACACAGATGAACTTAAGATTTGCTCGAATCAGTTAAGGACGTAAAGATCAAAGAAAACAAGCTAAGCAAGCTCGCATTACAACAAAAGTGGTGAATAAATCATTTGCCGAGAATCTTGTGTGGAAGTGATTTTGCCGATCGGGTCCAGGGATAATAAGTATGAAAATGGTCGCCTAATGGAAGGCCTACGGGTTAATCGCCGTGTGCCTGGTAATGCCAGTATTAGAAGATCTTGACGGGACGGAGTTTGCTAAAGCACTTAACGGAAAATATCTCAAGAAAACTATCCTACGCTTTGATCAATCTAAAATCGGTTAATGTAGCCGATTTCTAAAATAATCCTGGAAAACCCGAGTTTGCATCGCCTAAAGACAGCCATATCAATCATATCGCCTTTAGCTTCAAGCGAAACAAAATATTATCGAACGAAGAGCAGCAGCAGCCCGATCAGGATATATTACAGTACAATTAATGTTTCCAAGAGGCCATCAGGTCATTAATACATAACTTTGGATCTTTTAGATTGCGTCAGGCGGGATTTGGTCAATTTCATGATGGCCCGGATGTCGTCTTCATCGGAGCCCAGGATGTTTCAAGTTCTTGCGCCGATGAATGACTTGTCCGTACCCGTCCGCTGCACCTTAGCCTCTTGTCTTGGATGGCTTTGCGGCAGGGCCGATAAGCTGATTCGTGGCTTCAGATCCTTGCAAACTTTTTCAATCTACCAGCAAATCGCCTCCTTCTTCTTCAGTTATCTACGCTTCGGTTGAGCTCTTGGGCGGCTGCCATGTCATCAATCTTTCTTCTCTATCTGGCCTAAGCAGCCGATCGCTGGATGTCTTCGGTGATCTTCTGTTGGTCACGCGATCGGCTATCCCTTCTAAGCTTGATGAGTTTAAACCTATGAACTCCAGGTATGCTGCAGGTTAACGCTCGGTCGACAAGTCTCAGGCAGATGTGTTCAATTCTGTGAGTCTAGCCCGATCGGCCCCAACAGTCTTCACATAGCGCATCAATTGGGGATTTTCCAGCCGACTATTGATGCTTGCTAAACAATCGCGCCACATCGGCTGGGAACGACGGAACGGCTGGTGCCGCCTGCTGTGTGCTTTACGTCTTCTGCCTCCAATATCAGGCCGAGCAAAGAAGTGTAAGAAATAGATTCGCGGCTAAGACTGCAAAATTGCGCCATCCGGTAAAAGATCAGTAGAAAGTTAGAAGTGAAAGTATGGGCATGAACAGATTACTGAGGAGAAAGACATCGCAGGCTCGGTGGCATCGGCTCGGAGAGATTGAAAGAGTTGTTCTTTGGAGCGATTATGTTTAGCCGATGGAATAGGAGCAGTCTCGGGACCCTTTGGAGGACTTGGCTTACGAGTAGTGGGAGCGCTGGAGAAGCCATCGCTCAATGCTTTGGAGATGTCAGAGGAGTGTGAGTTCTGGAGCCTGACTCGAAGCTGGAAAGAAACTAGTAAGGATGAATAAGAGCGGTACTAATTCAGGCACTAGCGCATACCTGAGGGATAGAGAGAGCCGATGTGTCTAGCATCTAAGGAGAAGATGCTCGTGGC
>RYFJ01003592.1:0-38884 GCA_003991445.1 Oryza meyeriana var. granulata
GAGAGAGTATCAACTCTAAAGGAGATATGAGCCCGATAAATATGAGAGTGTTGTGATTTTTTTGTTGTGATCAAGCAGTTATCTGTAGGGATATGAGTGCTGGGATGAATGTTTTGAGGTAATATAGGAGAATGTACAGGATTGTTAACGATTTGCAAGATGGTATCGAATAGATTATATTCCCTTAGGGAGCAGCACTTAGAGGCCATGTAGTCTTTGCGCAGGTTGCTTTAGTGTTCGGTCTGATATAGGTGCAGGTTGAGGATAGCGATTAACTTGACATTCATAGACCAAGCGAGAACTTGAGAGCAGTTAAAAATAATTGATTATTCTGCAAAATCCGGCCAGTTCGATTGGTTTCCCAGTGAAAATCGGTTATATTAAGCTTACTAATTGTATGTGATTGTCTTGATTGGTGTTGACTGTTTATTCGGTACTTGTGGGGAGTTTCTGCTTAGGTTGCCTGTAGATTTGGAAGAAGCCAAATGGTTATGTGCGGGTGTCATGAGGTGCCTGTGGACTCCTAATCATCGCTCATAAATGAAGTGGTTTTGCTTGAGAAGTAGTAGGATATTTGTTTGGCCGACATGCTTGGATAAGATTGCTGTCAGGTTACTATAACGGGTGTCAGGATTGGTCAGAATTAATTTCGATGTAGTAGCGTAGCACCAACATCGCTATTGAATTCCTTTATCAGTCAAGCCGTGGCCGTTCAGAGGTTGGAATTGACATGATGCGCTCAAGGTTTTCCTCCAGTCAAGTAAGAAGTTTAAGTTTTTCATATGGCTGGGCATAGATTATTTTACCAAGTGGGTTAGATGGCCGATTCTTTGAAGAAAGTTACGTTCAAGGAAGCGATGGCGTAGTTGTAGAAGGAGCATAAAATTTATCGGTTTGGTAAGT
Source organism: Oryza meyeriana var. granulata (assembly GCA_003991445.1). Taxonomy (NCBI): domain Eukaryota; kingdom Viridiplantae; phylum Streptophyta; class Magnoliopsida; order Poales; family Poaceae; genus Oryza; species Oryza meyeriana. Next base: position 904 of record RYFJ01003592.1, read on the forward strand.
TTCTTCAGACAATAACTACTATCAGATGGAATCTGTCTTCTGTTCCTGATGAGTTTCATAAAGTTTGCTGCCAGATGGGTATTCAAGTTATTAAATTCACGCCTTTTATGCTCAGGCTAATGGGTTGCGGGGTATAGCATTCTAATTAGAGTTTGAATCAAGTTGATTAACTGGAAGATTGTTAATGAGTCAGTCCCGGTGATGCATACTACTTGGGCCGATTATTGTGGGCCTATTGGAGTGGCATGTCTATGGATCTACTGCAGGGTGCTCGCCGTATCATGGTATATTGTTTTTTTTGTTTTTTGTATTTTTTTTTTTTTGTTTTTTTTTTTTTTTTTTTGTTTTTTTTTTTTTTTTTTTTTTTTGTTTTTGTGTGTTTTTTTTGTGTTGTGTTTTTTTTTTTTTTTTTTGGTTTTTTTTTTTTTTTTTTTTTCTTTTTTTTTTTTTTTTTTTTTTTTTTTTTTTGTTTTGACTATGGAGGGCATGGGTTCTACTTGGGAGACTATCATCGGTCTTTCTGAGTAGTATTTCTTGTGCAGAATCAGTGATAATGTGCGAGATTTTACTGATATTGTTTAGATGTGACACGATTGATTGTATTATGTATTTGGGCTTCAGAACCTCGGTTATGGGCATTGGGAGGATCCGGAAACAACGGCTTACGGTGCTGCCTCGGATTAACCCAAAGGTTGGTGACTCAATCGTTTTGCTCGAGGTGAGATTGTTGTGGAAATTTGATTTTGCCTTTTGATCGGGTCCATGAGATAATTAGAGTTTTGGAAATGTGTCGGCCTATTGGTAAATGGTGCTCTCTTATCGGATTAATTCTGTTGTTGTGGCCTAGTTATTGCCTTTTGTGTATGAGGATTCTTGACGGGACGTTTGATTTTGCTAAAGCACTTACACGGTTAAAATTTCTCAAGAAATACTTATCCTAGCGTTTGGGATGTCACCTTAAATTGTTAAGTGCAGCCGATTCTAGTAAATAGTTCAAAGCCATTGTTTTGCATCTTGTCTTTTAATTAGTACTTTGCTGATTATCAAATTGATATTTTTTTTGCCTTTATTCAAACAGAAGAGATATTCTCAAGGGTGTATAAGAAGTGGGCAACAGAGCCGAGTCAGGGATAATTATTCGCATAACCAACATGTTCAGGAGGCCAGTCGGTCATTTTAGTTTACATGGAATTTTTGGAGTCGTTTTTTTCGATTGGCTACCAGGAGGATTTGGTCAATTCTCATATTCGCTACGATTGTCTGTGCTTCATCGGGCCGCGGGATGGTCGTCATTTAAAATTCTTGCGTCGATGGAATGACTTGAGACGCATTCCGTCGCTTGAGAACTAGCTCTTTTTGTCTTGAGGAATATGCTTTTGCGGCGGGCCGATAAGCTGTGATTTTGTTGCTTCGAGATCTTTTGCGAACTTTTTTCAAGTCTTGCCCTTTACAAATCGTTCCTCCCTTCTGTCTTTCAGTTGGGTCTATTTGCCTTGTTTGAAAAAATTTTTTGTTTGGGGAGGCCCTTTCTTTTGGGGTGCAGGCTGCCTAATGTCAAATTCGTAATGTTTTCTTCTCTATTTGGCTGACCGTCATTCGGTTCTTGGTAGTATCTTGGTGTAATTTCTTGCTTGTGGTCAGCTTCGATCGTGTCTATTTGCGCTGTGTCTAAGCTGATGAGGTTTACTTCTGTTGAGAGGCCGATTATGCTGCGGTTGAGTGTTTTAGTGTGTCGACGAGTTCTTCGGGCAGGATTGGTTTGGTTCATTTCTGCCAAGTCTTGCCCGGATGGCCCTGCGTCTTGCCGCAGCGCATCGAAGTTGGGTTTTCCTAGCCGACTGATAGAGGTCTTCGTTAAGTTTAATTCGCGCACATCGGTCTGGGAAGGAGCGGTTTGGGTTGCTGCCTGGCTGTTTGTCTTCAGCCTCCAAGTACTGTGCTGATGTCAAAAAGAACCAATCGGCTGAAGGACTCAATAATTGATCTTATTTTTGGTATAATGAGAATCAGTAATAAGTTAAAAGTGAGTATGGGTCCCGTTAAAGAGATTACCTGAGACGGATCATCATGGCACTCGGTTTGTTGTGGCCCTGGCTTCAGGTGTTATGAGAATTAGGTGTTCTTCGGGGTGGCCGATTGTAGGTCGATGGAATTAGAAAGTTCAAACGACGGCTAGGACTTTTTGGTGCTGAGAGGGGGCAGCTGGCGAACGCCGAGTCTGGTTTTTTCTCGTGCTTGGAGGGCTGTCGGGTAGAATGGTGAGGTTCTGGAGGCCTGATGACTCGAGCTGAAAATGAAATAATAAGATGAATTTGAAAAGCGGGTAATGATATCAAGACTTGGCGCATACCTGGGAGATGAGGGAGCCGATGTTGTCTGGGAGAAGTATGGCGTCGTGGCAAATGACATCGACTTCTTGGTTTTCTTACTTCTCGAGGGAGGGGCGGTGCGCTAAATTCTTGTGTTTTGTCCTTATTCTGGCTCGAGGCGCCGTGAAGTAGCCTTGATGGAGATGGAGCATCGCGCCCCTAAGGAGTTTGGTAGTGGACGATGGTGGGTTGATACAAGAATTCGGCCGACCACTGTTGCTTGTGTTGGGGTGCGGTGACGTTTGTGCGAGGCCTGCAAATTAAAGAATGAGAGATGATCGAGATGAATGATTAAGGCTTTGAGGGTGTTACTTTCGGTTCATCGGATTCGAGTGTTAGTCGTTGCGTCGAGGAGGGAACATATCAGGTGGGCCTTAAGCTGAATAGATGTGTTCTTCCGATTCTGACTTACCATCGGACGAAAAGCTTGGTGTTGGCAGTGCACATTCCTCCTCTTATGGCGGCACCTAGAAAGGGGTTCTGTTAAGCGTCCGCATTTTCCGATCATGGACTTTATGGGCGTTGTTGACGTTTGCCCCGGGACTGAAGTTTGTCGATGAAGAATAGGCAATCGGAAGCTGACCAAGGCAGCTGACGTTAGCCGCGATTGGAGTGGTAAACTCATATTGTGGTGCGATCTGGTTCCCAGAGAAAAGCCAGTTGGCCGCAGACAAGGGTAATGGCTCGATAGGAAATGGCCTTGACTCATCATTGTCCCCAAGCGTTAAGTGGGTTGAAGTATGGAAGGCATCTCGTTGATGATGCATTCATTGTATGCAACCAAGAGTGTGTCCTTCTTGGTGAAACCGATAAGACCCTCTTGAATCCACTGACGGGTAGTGCTGAGCGGGGGTTATGTTGTGTCTTCTTACCAGAAAGAGCCGGATCATGCTTTGCCGCATGGAAACGCAATCGACGGTAAGTTGGATCTGGTCTTTGTGTGATCGGCGTTGGAATATGGATTGTTGAGGATTAGGAAGAAGTCCCAGAAAGAAGGCCTTGGAGGTAGACGTTGAGTTCCATAGTTGCCGAACCAGCAGACCCCTCACTATGGCCGATGGGCTGGCCGGTGGATTCCGGATAGCTTGGTTGCTATTGTGAGCATGCCTGATAGGTAGCGCCGAAGGGAAGTTGCCTTTCCAAGGGGTATCTGTTTTCGATCAACCAGGCCTCTGTCCCAACATTGCATGTTGATCGTTGGACCGAGGGTTGCCCGCCACCAAAAACAAAACCGTTCCACCATAAGTTCAGAAAAGCAACATGTTTCCGCGTTCATCGACTGAATCCAGTTCCCTTATTATGAATGGATATGTACCTGGACCAGCCCGCCCGATGTTCTTTGCTTGAAGCGATGAGCAGGTTTGAAATTCGGAGCTTGAAGGTGGTCGATGTAGCCGTCGTGTCAAGGGCACGGTGAGCATAGCACATTTCCAGCAAGGTTGGGGTCATACGGCCCGTTGCGCCGAACATGAAGCGCCATTGAGGGCAAATCATGACAGAAGTATGAGGCCGATGCCGAGCAGAGGTTCATTTCTTTCCATATCGGCCAGCAGAGAGATTGATACATGTTGGCCGATATGTGATTTCTTAACCAGAGGGTTCTCTTCGCAGCCGATACTCTGATTATACCAATCTCTCCACCCAGGCAGCTTGCTCGTTCTCCATGACCTTGAAAGCTATTGCGTCCAGTCACTGGACTAGCATGGCTGAGTTCTTGAAAGGATTTATACGTTGGTCTCGGCGCTTATGAAATCTGTGGGGTGGGATCTTCGCTACCATGGGGCCATGGTAGAAAAAGTTCGGTAATCGGCGCCGGCTGGGTATCAAGCATCTGGTCTCTAAGATGCTACAGTAGACAAGAACACGATGAAGAACAGGCGAAGAACATGGCGATTGGTTGCATTCTAGGCTACAAAAATCGGGAAAAATAATCAGGCAGACGATTACCTTAGGGACTCTAAGCGGATGCTGATGCCATCGCGAAGAGAGGAAGAAGATGCAGGAATCAACGGCCGAAGAAAAGGGCTTGCGACGTTCGTCTGGTTCGCTGGTAGCTTGTCGAAGGTCTTGGAGATGAAGCGGTGGTGCTCTGGTGATGTGAAAGCGTAAAAAAGGCTAGGGAGATGAAGCGTTTTATAGAGATATGATGAGTCGGGCGGGAATCGAGGCCGTTGGCACTGTTTCAAACAATTATGGCAAGTGGGCTACCTTGGGCCGCCTCGGTATGGAAGAAATCTGGAGGCCCAAAACGAAAGAATTTCGAAGTCCTATAGAAGAACTCCGAAATTGGGGGGCATGTGTTAGCGCCAAAATTTGGTAAGGCCCTGTATCAGATTCGGTCAAGGGGAAAATTGCAGTCAACTGGCGGAAAATTGATCCAGAGGAGACCGATTCCAGGAGGGAGCCATGAAGACCGCAGCATGGCAATTATTTACTGTATCTATTAATTAGGCAAGTGCTTATCTTTAGGAAACCTGACCTCGTGTCCGGTCGGGTCTTATTAGCCATTTTCTGTTATAATTAGGAAATCATGTACCGTGTCCAATTAGGACTCGTGTAACTCGGGGTATAAATACGTACGCCCGGGGACCTTGTACATTATCACTCGATCAATACAAATTCGGCGCATCGCCACCCTTTCGACCGGTTCTTGCTTCTCGAGCCGGGCTGCATCGGTTAAGTTCGACCTCCTGCGAGAGGGTAAGTCTCGTCACCCCGGCTACCTATCGGCTAGGACTTCCGTCGGTTAGGTCCCGATATTCTAGGTCCTGGTTTATGGTAGTCGGCTTATCACGATATATTGTATTTTTGTCTATGGCTGCATCAGTTCAGTTTGATCTTCATAGATTGATTAGGTATATTTATTACATCACGCGTATGCATAGACCGCATCGGCTTACTGGAAGCGGTTTATCATCAGTTTGTGCTGCATCGGTTAGGTCCGACCTATTAAACTGCCCAGTGATAAATCGTTCCTACTAGGTTGATACCTTGTGCGCAATTGTCTTATCGGTGACAGCCATAAGTTATTCATATTTTACATCACAATCGCATCAGATCTATCGGCCTATCGAGATTTTGCTATCATCATCAGTTTGTGCTGCAACGGTTGGGTCCGAATCTACTAGACTGACGTAATAACTTACTCTTAATAAGCCGATGGTTTTATGCAGTGTTTTTATCGGAGTGCTTAGCCGATAAGTTATCTCTTAAATACAGCCGGTTATACTGCTTGCCTTGTTATACATTCTTGCCTGTGTTACTATTACAATCGGCTAAGGGCTAGCCGATTGGTTTACTCTGCCGACCCGAGCGCGAGCTCAGTCAAGATCCCGGGCACGATCAGTGTGCAAGGACCTGGGCATGGGTACAAGCGAGCACCCGGGCACCTGGGCACGACCTCAGGTAACGCGGTGGGCACGGGCACAAGCATAGGTAGAACCCGGGCACGGGTACGGAACATGTGCACAAAGATTCCGGGGCACGAGTGCGGGGGCAGTATCTCACGACGTGACAGTAGTATTTTTAATCACGATCGGCATCGGTTTATTTAATCTATTTTGCTTACGCCATCCTGCTTACTTTATTTTATTTCATCAGTTTACAGCCGATTTTTGAGCATCCCTTCGATGATCGGCTAATTTAATATTTGCTTATTATTATGTTATCGCTCATGCCATCATCGGCTTCCAGTCGATGTATAAGTGCTACAGTGAAAATCGGCCATCGGCCGATGAGACGAGTCCAGATCGGCTTCCAGCCGGTTGGCTCATGAACCTAATATTTTCTCTCCTTGTCAATTGCAGTGTCAAATTGACTGGCATGCCTACGAACCTCAAAACTTTAGGACCTGCACTGGAGTGAAGCAAATCTCCCAGGCCTTCGCGTGTCTTCCAGACGCCGGACGGCCCCCGGCGGGTTTTCGGCGTCAACACCACCAAATTCAGTTTGGGGTTGGGCCGATTTGGGAAAGCAATTCCACAAATATTTCTTTACTGGGATTCAGGAGATAAGTTTAACAGATTTAACATCGGTAATACAGAAGCCGGATGAATCAGTCGCGGAATATATCCAGTGGTTTCGTGATGTTAGAAGCCGATGTTATAGTTTAAGTCTAGATGATGCACAGTTGGCCGAGTTAGCATTCCAAGGTTTGTTGGCTCCGATCAGAGAAAGATTTTCATCACAGGAATTTGAGAGCCTAGCACACCTAGTACAGAAGGTATCGGCTCATGAAAGCCGATTTCAAGAGGCCAGGAAGGAATGTTGAGGCCCAAATGGAAGAATTTCGAAGTTTGATAACAAACTCCGAAATTGGGGGGCATGTGTTAACGCCAAAATTTGGTACGGTTCGTTATTAGGTTCGGTTAAGGAAAGAGGCTATACTAGCCGATGGAAGCTAATCCAGAAGAGCCCAAATTTGGAAAGGAATCGTGAAGACCACGGCATGGTGGTTTAGTATTTTATCTATAAATTAGGTAGCTTTAATAATTTTTAGAAAACCTGATCTCAAGCCCGATTAGGGCTTGTTGTTTTTCCTTTATAGTTAGGATACTGTTGTTTCGTATCTGATCAGGACTATATCAACTCGGGGTATAAATACGTATGCCCGGGTACCATGTAAATCTCTCCCAGATCAATACAAATTCGGCGCATTGCCACCCTTTTCGACGGGTTCTTGCTTGGACTGCATCGGTTAGGTCCGAACTCCTGCGAGAGGGTAAGTCTCGTTACCCCAACTACCTTATCGGCTAGGACTTCCTCGGTTAGGTCCGATATTCTAGCTGATCTACGGTAGTCAGCTTACCACGGTGTATCTATTCTGTCTACGGCTGCATCAGGGCCGAGTGGATATATCACATCACGCGTGCATAGATTTTATCGGCTTACTGGGGATAATTTATCATCAGTTTGTGCTGTATCGGTTAGGTCCAACCTACTAAACTGCCTGCGATACGTTTTTCCTGCTAGGTTGATAGATTTTATGCAAGCATCTTATCGGGATGTATAGCCGATAAGTTATCTTTTACTAGATAAAGCCGACTGTATTGTCTTGATTATTATTTTAATTATCTACACTATCATTGGCTTTCCAGCCGATGCACATGTTCTATTGGTAGTTTGCTGATTTATTTATTTATATCGTTATCGGTTTCCTAGCCGATACACAAGTGCTGTCGGTAGTCAGGCAGTCGGCTCGAGGGAAGTCGGCTGGTTTTCTATCTTGTTATATTATCGGTTTTCTAGCCGATGTACAAGTGCCATCGGCAATTGGCTGGAAGGAGTCTGTATCAGCTTGTTGGCCGATTGGATCAATGATCTAACTTTTTTCTATTTCCTTGTCAATTGCTGGGTCAAATTGACTGGCACGCCCATGAACCTCAAATTTAGGACCTGCACTGAAGCTAAGCAGATCTCCCAGGCCTTCGCATGTCTAGTGCACCGAACTAGATCATCAACTCGTCTTCAGCGCTGATCGGTGATTTTCGGTGTCAACATATTCACAGTACTAATTGTTCCATCAATAACTTCTTATTCAGTTTTTTTAATCTTAACCTCAACCACCCTCTACCTCCAAACATCGTTAGGGTTGGCAATGGGGCCGGGCAGGGCCAGGTTGGGCAGGAACGCTCCCACCCTCATCCCACCCCTGCAAATACAACAGGGTGGAAAACACCCCCCCGCCCCTACAGTGGACCCGGTGGGTGGGCGGGGCCCTGCATGGAGTCAAGCGGTGGCAGCGTTGAGCTGCAACTTCTAGCGGCGACGGGCCGGGTGGCGGCTGCTGGCAGCGACGGGTGGCGTCGAGCGGTGTTGAGCGGTGGCGGCGTCGGGCGTGGCGAGTGGAGGCGTCGTTGGGCAACATCGGGCGGCGGTAGTTGGTGGTGGCAGACTGGGCATTGGGCAAGGACGGTCTCAGGTGGCGGCTAGGGCCTGGTGGTGGTCGGGTAGGGGATTGGGGAATGGGGAATAGAATTTAGGGTTAGAGATTTATATGGTTGCGTAATGGGCCAGTTGGGCCTTAACCTTGGGCAAATGGGTTGTTTTTTTGTCTATTTTAAGAGTTGTAATATATACCGTGGGGCCCCGCGGGTCACCCACGGGTGACTTGCCGCCCCCGCCCCTGCCCCTAGAAAATATCGGGGCCCCACCCTTATCTCCCACGGGTTGAAATTTTCACCCGTCCCCGTCCCCCGTAGGGGCTGGGGACCCGGCCCCAACGGTGAAATTGCCACCGCTAACCATCCCTCATGTATTAGGGGCACAAAAGTCTTTTCTCAATCTTTGCTAAACAATCTAGAAATACTTATACTTTGGAACGAAAGTGGTACATTTTACACATTCTATAATATGCAATCTTTTTATGCTATTTTACAGTTTTATTTTTTTTCATAGTGCATATTGTACATACACTAGCGGATCTAGAAACTTTAAACTTAAGCTTGGATGAATCCCAATCATTATCCTCGAGCGTTGTTTCCATACCTTGTGTGAGCCGACGAGCCCAGGGCGGCTTCCCACGGCTGCCAGGGGTTCGCCCACCAGTGTGTACATGGATGGATATAGGTCGAAATATTATAAAAATAATATAAAGGATAATGATTTGGTATGTGTGCATGTTGAGCTCTAGAATACAGGAGTGGTATGCTTACATGTGAAACTTTAAGGTGTAATAGTTGCTAGTGGATTATAACTATATAAAAATATAGGTTTGAATGAAACTAAGAAATATAGATGATGATTTTGTTTCTTCTCTTCCAATGAAATAAAGCACCAACAACATTATGAGGAAATTTTGAGACGAGTTTTAATATAATATATTAGCGCGCAGGTTGGTGCAACGTCCAAGAAAAATTAGGCTAGCTGGGAAGCACCTAATTAATTGTTGGAATGGCACTTTTACGATTATAATAATTCTTAAAGAAGTGATAAAAATATGCAGCATATAAACTAGCACATATATTCCTCGAAAAAACTAGTACATATACAACTAATCAGGTGCGAAACTAACAAGATTAGGGCCAGACCACGATTAGGGATTAGGAAAGTTATAAAATTGAGCACCTAAACAACATTTCTAGGGAACCACCGAACCATATTAGACTAGGAAAAATACGGACTAAAGATTTGAGGTGTTAGAGAGAACTCACATGGGCTCACCAAACAGCGCGGACGTGTAGTCGGCATCACACGTCGATCCTAGAGACGAGCTGCAAGAAGTGTTACATCACAATAAATATATGATCTAATTCCTCCTGGAAATAGCCTATACGAAGGAGCATGTTCTCTCCTGAAAAGACATAATTCTTACCAAAAACACCCCATTATGTAGTATATATATATGTACTCCAATAATGTAATCATCAAGAGAGATTAACAGAGATCATTCACTAAGACTCTCTCTGATAGGTTATCAAGATCGTAGAAACTCCACTGAATTGAAGAAAGGAGGAGAAGAGAAAGGCAAGGTATGGAAGATTTTGATGAACTTCACCTTTGTGAACACCATCGTGCAGTGATGCGTGGCGTTATGATTTCCATTCAATCCCTCGGCGATATTCTTCGCCATCTTCTCCGTCGCCATCCTGGAGAGAGGCCCGAAGGTCACTAGATGCAGGCTCGCCACCGAGTTCGTGCCGCCATGGAACATTGTCGTTCCGGCATGGCACGAGTTTTGGTGTAGTCGTGCGTGGAGGCCGCCACTAACGCCGAAGCGCTGACGGCCATGGGCGGAGCACGGAGTCCGCGCTACGACACCCATGGTCTGCGCGCCAGTGAGGCCATGGTGGCGCACCGCGACGCCGCGCGTTGCCCCCACGGTTGCGCCGCCTGTCGCGCTGGTTGCCGCGCTGTCTGCTGCTTGCGCCGGTGGTGGTTCCACACGCGGGATGTCGGTGGACCAGCCCTCCAAAGTGTGCTGCACGCTAGCGGCTCAGCGGGAGGCACGGCCCCTCTACCGCCAGCAGATCCACGCCAGCGCCGTGGCTTATCAACTCCCAGCCTCTACCGCCTGACTCCGGCGAAGAACTCCTCCAATAGCTTCATCGAGGAAGATGAAGAAAGTGACTCCTCTTCAGGAGAGTCCTCCTCGACGGCCTAAATGGAGATGGGGAAGCGCAAGGGGGAGGCGGTCCCTCGCCAGCGCCGGCGTTGGCCGGCCGCGCTGGCTGGAGGAGCCGCGCCCTAAACGGCGGCGGTGGCAGCAGTACCGGGTAGGGGAGGATCAGTTAGGGTTTGGCTCCTCCCCCCTTCCCTCCCCCCTCCTGACCCCTTCAGTTCCTATCCCCCTCGTGGGCCGGCTGCTAGGCCCACCATCTCCCCCTCCCTGTGCACTAAGAAACAGACTAAAAGGCCGCCTGGGCTTCGGCCCAGGTTGGGTAATTTTGCAAAAATGGCCATTTAGTTAAATAAAACTGCAAAAATACCCTTGTGTTTTATGTTTAAGTCCCTGTAATAGTTTCTAATTGTAACAATTTTGTTATAATTACAATCCAGACCCTATGAGTGCTGGATATTATGTAAATGTTCAAAGTGGATGTTCATGTGCATTCCCAATAACATGTTACATATTTGGGTTTATTATTTTATTGCAATTGATTTATTTCCTTGCAATTTAATTATCGACCATGTTTAAATTTTGCAATTTATTCATTTTTGCAAATTTAAAATTTGAATTCCCATTAATTAAGTCATTTTACTTAATTCCATTGGAATTCATATGCATAATATCACTAGAAATTCCTCTATTAATTATTGAAAATCATGACAATGGCAACTACTACAAAATATTTCTAAATTATACCACCGAAATCTCGTACACTACTTTGTAGACTATGTCAACGGTATCTACTACAACACACTTGTAGACTATGCCTTTGGCATCTACTACAATTTTTGTTGATTATGCCAGAAGTAACAAGCCAACTCATTTAAAAATTTGGTGTTTACCACCAAGACATGATTTTCAATATACATGAATATAACTCAAAACTATGGAGACTAAGGCATCTACTACAAATTTTGTAGACTATGCCATTAGCAACGAGTCAACTTGTCCATAGGGTTATATTCCACACTTGAGGTCTAAGCTATTTTTGAATGCAAGACACATCTTGTATTCAGATATTTGCATATTATTACAACCATTACCATACAAAATTAATTTACGTCTTGTAAATTAATCAATTCATGGTATTTCTTATATAGGACTAAAATGGCCGCCAAAGAGTTTGAGATTCTCGCTCTTGATGGCCACAACTACCCTATATGGGCTATGGACATCAAAGTCAGCCTAGCCACTCGGAGTATGTTGATAGTGATACTTGATCCTCCTGAAGGAGAAGCTCCACCTAATATTGCTCCTAATGTGACGTATACTATCTTATATATTATAAGAAATCATATACATCTAGATTTAAAGGCGGAGTATCTCTATGAGGAGAATCCATGCAACCTATGGTTAGCCCTCAAGAATAGGTATGAACAGCAGAAAACTGTGATACTTCCAAAGGCTAACTATGAATGGGCACATCTCCGGCTATAAGATTTTAAATAGTCGGAGCATACAATCATGCCCTTCATAACATTTGCTCAAAGTTGCGGTTTTGTGAAAAAGAACCCACTGATGCGAACAAGATAGAGAAGACACTCTCTACTATGCTCCCTGCAGACCAGGTTCTACAACACCAATGGCATGCTACAAATTACCAAACTTATTCTGATCTGATACACGTAATAACTCAGGCTGAAAAGCATGGTGAACTCCTTTTAAGAAATAATCAGCAACGCCCTGTTGGGGTGGCACCCTTGCCTAAAGTACATGCGAATATACATGATCATAATAAACCAAAGTTCAATGGTAATAGAAACCATCTAAAGAACTTCAGGGGTAAACGCAAACACAATAGGAAGCAAAAATCTCGTGGATTCCAAAAGGGGAAAGGAAATTTTAAGAACAAAAATAAATCTGATATTTGTCAGAAGTGTGGCTGTCATAGCCATACAACTAAGAAATGCCGTACCTCTAGATATCTTATCAACTTATACCTTCAGTCTGTGGCCAAAGGCAAGCCTGCTTAAGATGAGAGGATTGAATCTCACTTCAACCTCCAAACCGACAACACTGGTGAAGCAAGCTGTTCTCAGAAGTTTCTAGAGGAACTCAAAAGCACTGTGGCCCCTCCTCAGAAGGGTGAACCCATGACCACTGATGACATGCTTGTGGAGTTTGCTTCACAAGATCTGTTTGGAGACCTTATATAGTCTCCCAATAACATAGATACTATGTTAATTATGTCCTAGTATGTGTTGTAATAATACTAAGTTGTCATCTATATTGTAAGCTAGTATGCTACAATAATGTACCGAACATATTCAGTGTTGAATAAATGTTTGTACATAGTCTATATATCTGACAAGAATTTCATATCAAATTCTTCTTTCTATATATAAATTTTACGGGATTCAATCCAATGGAGGAGGAATTATGCTTTGTGGACAGTGGCACCACAAACTCTATACTTCGGGACACAAAATATTTCTTGATTCTTACAAAGAGACAAGGAAGTGTTTTAACAATCGCTGGACACGATGCAACAATAGTTGGCTCTGGTCGCACCTCTATCACGTTCCCAATAGATACTCAACTGATAATTGAGGATGCATTACTGTATCCCGGTTCTACTCGTACCCTACTGAGTTATAGAGATATCCGTCATAATGGTTTTCATATCGAAACCCAAGATGGCAACAAAGAGGAATATCTCCTCTTAACCAAAAACAATGGATATGGCAAACAAGTGCTTGAAAAAATTCCATATTTATCCTCTGGATTGTACTACACGTACATCAAGCCCGTACAGCATATTGCATATAAGGTAATTTTTCAGAATGTTAACATATTCCAAACTTGGCATGATCGCCTTAGCCATCCTGGTATCGGGATGATGCGGAAAATTATCAGCAATTCAATTGGTCATGCTTTTAAGAGCAACAAATTCCTTCAATCTTTGGATTTTGTGTACACCTCATGTGCTACTAGGAAATTGATTTTAAGGCCCTCTTACCTTAAGATCAGAGCTGAGCCACTAAAATTCCTTGCACGCATTCAAGGTGATATATGTGGTCCTATTCAAGCACTGAGTGGACCATTCAGGTACTTCATGGTTTTAATTGACGCATCTACTCAATGGTCACATGTGTGTCTTTTATCCACACGAAACTATGTATTTGCTAAATTGATTACTCAAATTATTAAATTATGAGCATATCATCCTGAACATCGAGTTCAATCAATTCGAATGGACAACGCTGCTAAATTCTCATCTCGTGCCTTCAATGACTATTGTATGGCCCTTGGAATTTAAGTTCAGCACTCTGTTTCATATGTTCACACGCAAAATGGTTTAGCTAAATCTCTTATTAAGAGAATAAAGTTCATAGCAAGACCATTGTTACAAAATTGCAATTTACCAACATCTTGTTGGGGTCATGTAGTTTTACATACTGGTGATTTAATTCAATTGCGTCCAACTACTTACCATAGCAACTCCCCCCTACAACTAGTACGTAGAAATGCACAAGATATTTGCCATCTGCGGAAGTTCGGTTGCGCTACATACGTACCGATCTCACCACCGCAGTGTACTGCTATGGGCCCACTCAGGAAACTCGTTATCTCTGTGGGATATAAATCTCCGTCAAACATAAAATACCTTGAGCCCCTTATAGGGGATCTGTTTACAACCCGGTACGCTGACTGTATCTTCAATGAAGAACATTTCCCGGCATTAGGGGGAGATTTCAAGTACCAAAAAAAATGCCCAAAAATTGATTGGAATGCTCAAGGCATTTCAGCATTGGATCCACGTACTCAAGAAACTAAACTTCAAGTTCAGAAGATCATTCATTTGCAAAACATTGCAAATAACCTGCCATATGCATTTACTGATTATAGAGGTGTCACAAAATCCTATAATCCTGCCAAAAATGTGCCAGAAAGAGTGGAGATACCATCGAGAACCACTCAACTCCCAGTTCAAAATAAGAGGGGGAGAAGTACGGCGCCCAAGGCAGATACAGCTTCTTGCAAGCGACAAATGAAACAGAAGAATAAATCTTCTAACACAGTAAATGCAGATCAACGTCAAGTTGATGGACGCCTCAGGATCCACGAACCCAGATCAATAGTACACTCTATTACTGATGTTGGGACATCAGAAAACCCTGACTCAAATGTTTTGGGAAATAACAATGAGTCAATAGGGGTACATGAGATTTCCACAAACTATATTGATTTTGGAGAATCATATGATAAAAAGACTACAATTGTCGATGTTTTACACCGGCAATAAATATATAGGGCTACTCGTCGGACCGAAACTTGATGGATTGCAAAGGAACACAAAAAGTTTATACTGGTTCAGGCCCTCGATGTGAGGTAATACCCTACGTTCAGTTGTGGTGTATTTCCTTTGAGGATGTATGATGGTGATTCTTGTGAACCTCTGATATCTTGCCCTCATGGGGCGCCCTGCCTCCCCTTATATACTGGGGGACAGGGTTACAAGGTAGGAGTCCCGATCAAACTACGACCAAGGGATCTCCTGCTAGAGATATAACTTGCCCGACTATGACTGTATCTTCCTTATCGTACAAGGCTCAGTCTGCCGAATGTTATCATATCTCTAATTACAAGGGTAGGCCCATCCTCTTTCCGAGTTGTCCATATGCTTGTCATGAGGTACCCGGGGCCCATGGCCTCCACAACAATTGTTGACAACTATTTTTCTGTAATGATTGCAAGTAACCTTCAAAACGATCCAGATTCCAAGACCATGGCAGAGTGCAGAAATCACTCGGACTAGAATCAATGGAAGGAAGCAATCCAAGCGAAAATTGCCTCGCTCATGAAAGGAGAGGAATTCACGAAAGTGATACCAACACCTCCCAAAATATTCCCGTTAGATTCAAATGGGTTTTCGTTTGAAAACGGAACAAAAATAATGAGGTGGTGAGATATAAAGCGAGGCTTGTAGCACAAGGGTTCATGCAGAGACCCGGCATTGATTTTAATGAAACATATTTTCAGTAATGAGTGGAATCACTTTCTGATATCTAATATCTCTGGTAGTATAAAATCATCTATCTTTGTAGTTGATGGATATAGTGACAGCATATCTTTATGGGTCACTTGATTCGGACATATACACGAAGGTTCCCGATGGAATCCAAATTCTGAATCCAAACACAAACCGCAATATGTATTGTAGAAAGCTTAACAAGCCATTATATGGCTTGAAGCAGTCAAGAAGAATGTGGTACAACCGACTAAGTGAGTTCCTTTTGAAAAAAGGGTACAATCTCACTAGAGAAACCTCAAAGGCAATACACCACAACTAGACGTAGGGTATTACCTCATCTCGAGGGCCTGAACCAGTATAAATTGTTTCGTGTTTCTTTGTAATCCATCAAGTTTAGGTCTCACGAGTAGCCCCATATTCTTATTGCCGGTGTAAAACATCGACAGTTGGCGTGCCAGGTAAGGGCATTGGGAGATCATCTTCGACAAGCCTGATGGATTCAACCATCGGAGTCAATAGCACACGTCACTCGGCAACTACAATAATGACCGGCGGCGCCGACATCAAGATGACTATCGGGACAACTAGGTTGTTCGAGGTCGACTACGACGAGATCTCCGGCAAGACATCAACGCACGACGTCGCGAACGCGAGGAAGACGAGCGTCACCGACTAGAAGACGAGAATGAGCGCTTCGGCCTCCACCATGAGTGGTTTCACCACCGTAGTCGAAGTCGGAGTCCTCATACGGATGAAGGAGTACCGGCCTTCACCCATGAGCTGCAACAACTCGACTGGCAGTCAAGCTTCAAGCCGACTAGAATTGAAAAATACAACGGGAAGACCAACCCCGAGTCCTGGCTCACAGTTTACACTATGGCGATCAGAGCAGCTGGAGGAGATCACAAGGCCATGGCTAACTACCTCCTAGTCGCTCTAGCCGACTCGGCGAGGACATGGCTAACCGGACTTCCAAAGAGGTCAATCGGCTCCTGGGGAGGGCTCCGGGAATGCTTCATCACCAATTTCCAAGGAACGTACGAGAGGCCATCTTCCGAGTACGATCTGTATCAGTGCCATCAAAGGAAGAACGAGTCTCTTCATGAGTTCATCAAGAGGTTTTTTGAGAAGAGGAATTCAATCCCGAAGATCAAGGACAAGGTCATTATCACCACCTTCCGTAAGGGAGTCAGAGACACCCCGTTCATTGCCAAGTTTACTCGAAAACCTCTCTCTTCTGTCAAGGCACTTTTTGATATGGCAAACAAATATGCCGACTTGGCCGATGCAGTTGCTGAGGCCCTGGACGACAAAAAGGAGCCTCGGCAG
Source organism: Oryza meyeriana var. granulata (assembly GCA_003991445.1). Taxonomy (NCBI): domain Eukaryota; kingdom Viridiplantae; phylum Streptophyta; class Magnoliopsida; order Poales; family Poaceae; genus Oryza; species Oryza meyeriana. The sequence goes on from RYFJ01003592.1 coordinate 17,684, forward strand.
AAGGACAAAAAAGACAGCGACGAGCCAGCATAAAACAAGTCTGGCAACCGTAAGCGCAAGTCGGACAACATTGTGGCTGCTGTGGAGCGTACTCGGCCGCGACCCCCGAGGATAGATGAGTATCAAAAGGTGATGAACGGGTTATGCCCCTTTCATCCAATGGGCAAGCACGTAGCTAAGGACTGCTTCATGCTCAAAAAGTTTGCTTCCGAGCAGGCTTCAACATTTGGCAGCAATAAAGACAAGGACAAGCCAGATCCTGGTGCAGCCGGCGACTACCAAGTCATGAAAGACTGGACATGTCTTGACGATAATATGCAGCTTATTGTCAAGAGGTACGACAGCTAGAAAATAAGTTCGATGGGCTAGAGATAACTCATGTATTATGACAATACAACGAAGCTGCAGACGAATTAGCCAACATGGGATCCAAACATGAAGTGGTCCCGACTGGGATTTTTGTCGAGCAACTACTGGAGCCATCAGTCAAGAAGAAACCAGTGCTTAAATAGTCGGGGGCTGAACACACCCTAGCAACAAATGAAGTGCTAATCATCTCACAAGATTGGCGGGCTCCCGCTTTCAAATTCCTCTTGGATGACGAACTCCTAGAAGATTGCAGTGAAGCTGAATGGATGAAACATCAAAGCAAATGTTTCATCGTAGTCAGAGAAGAACTTTACCGTCGAAGCGCATCCGGAGTCCTCATGCGCTGTGTCACACCCGAGGAGGGCAAGTAGATTCTGCAATCGATCCACTCGGGTATTTGTGGCAACCACGCTGCATCCAGGACGTTAGTCAGAAAGGCTTACAGGCAGGGATTCTTCTGGCCAATTGCAGTAACAGATGCTAAAGACATAGTTCACACATGCGAGGGATGCCAATTCTATGCAAGGCAAACACTTCTTCCAACTCAAGAACTTCAAACAATTCCAATCTCTTGGCCCTTTGCGGTTTGGGGGCTTGATATGGTCGGGCCGTTTAAAAAAGCGCCAGGAGGGTTCACACACTTGTTTGTCGCAATCAAATTCACAAAGTGGATCGAGGCAAAAACCCGTTGCTACTATAACAGCAGCACGAGTAAGGGACTTCATCATGAGTATCTTATACCGATTTGGAGTTCCTAACCGCATCATAACGGACAACGGTACTCAATTCACTGGTGGCATGTTTCAAGATTTCTGTGACGGCTTCGGCATCAAGATCTGTTATGCCTCTGTGGCACACCCACGGAGTAATGGGCAGGTCGAGCATGCTAATGGCATGGCCTTACAAGGTATTAAGGCTAGGGTATTCGACCGACTACAACCATATGCAGAACGGTGGGTACAAGAACTCCCATTTGTTCTCTGGTCTCTAAGAACCACGGTTAGTCGGGTAACAGGGGAATCCCCTTTCTTCCTAGTCTATGGTGCAGAGCCTATGTTACCAACGGAGTTGGAGTTCGGCTCTCCGCGAATTCGGGGCCACTCAGAAGACAAATCAAACAAATACCGACTAGTCGAACTAGATCAGTTGGAGGAAGCAAGGGACATCACAACTATCCAGTTGGCAAGGTATCTTCAAGGCCTGTTGTTATCACAGTCGGAATGTTCGTGGCTGCACCTTTTTGGTGGGAGATCTCGTCTTGAGAAAAATACAAACCACCAAAGACAGGCATAAACTATCCCCTTTATGGGAAGGGCCATTCATTATCGCTGAGGTAACATGTCCAGGAGCCTACCAACTAAAGACTAAAGATGGTGCCTTAGTCAGCAACTCATGGAATATAGAACAGCTACATCCTTTCTATACCTGAGTCTTGTATTTCCTCTATACATATAAATAAATATTTTTTCTCTGACTCACTATATCGCTTGTCCTAACCGAGTAGTGAGTCGAGGGCTAGATGTATTTTGTGCCTTGTTAATAAAATCCAAGTTTGTTTTATCTAAGTCATGAAGTTCTACAACAACTATGCTAATTTTGCCTGAGTATAGCTCTCAGAGGTGAATTTTTTTCTTAAGTTCCTCTTGATCTACTCAATGCAGACCACGTAGTTGGGTAAAGCTAATGATGATCAGAATAAGCAAGTACTCAGCAGTATTTTACAGATATTTACAAATGTATTTACAAAAAGTTATATATGCTTATCAATAGTCACCGACTGCATAATCGTTCTGTTCTTACATACCTAGGTCCTTGGCTATTGCCTCCGCGGTCGGCCTCACCTAGCTGATCAGCTCTAGTGCCTCTTCAAGAGTCGTCCCCTCGACAAAACCCTCACCGACGGCCTCGATATCTACCCTAGGGTAGATCAATTTAATCATGGCATAGTCGGCCTCCACCTTGGCTTTGGCCTTTTTCACTTTCTTCAGCTTTTCATCTTGTTTTTTTCCTCTCCTTTGCCTGGGCTTTAAGCTCGGCTTTGAGGGCTCCAAATCAAAACAGTCAAGAACTCATGATTGAAGTCAAAACTCAACAAGACAGTCGGGAATTAACAACACTGGAGAAATCTATTTGGGATTTGCTCAGGAGGACAGCACAGAAGACTTACTTCTAATCTTTTCAGCTTGGGCCCAGTTTTCATCCCTGAGCTTGTCTACCGATCCCCTCAACAATGTCTCCATCTCTCGGTTAGTCCACTCTAGGTCGTCTTTGGCTACCTAGAGCTGCCGTAGTTGTTGGAGCTAGGGGACGAGCTCGGTCAAGACTTTATTCATTTTCTCTGAGTGATCAATGATCTTCTGCTCAGAACAAACCAAAGTAAAACAGAGACAAATGGCAGAGTACCAGATCAATGGAAGCTATCAAGAACCCAACATGGCGAGATTCACTACGTACCTGGACTCCCTTGGACGCAGCGATTGCAGCATGAATGAGATTTCTGTGCTCCCTCGATGCTGCTTCTCGTCATGCTCGTAGCTCTCTGCAACTCCCTCGGGGGTGACCCAATAAAAAGTCCTTGGGAAGTTGTGTGGAGGGGCTTCGAACCTAGGGAGATCTCCTTCATCAGAAGACGATGATATTGCCGGCGATGGGGTCCTGGACCTGAGTTCGGCAGTTGCAGGATCTTCGGTGATCTACTCGGGGGCTGGAGTAGCAGCTTTAGTATTCGATCCCTGGTTAGCCGGTGCTGGTAACTCTACTGTCAGGACTGCTTCAGCTTCAGTAGTTGGGGCAGCCTCTGGCTCGGCAAGTGACGTTACTAGTACTGGCTCGGCTGGGATGGGCTCAGCGGCAGGAGTTGGTGGCATAGTCCCCTTAGGATCTATGTCAACTCGCTTCTTGCACAATATGTCAATTATCAAGACACTACCATTCAAGATTCCTAGAAGATTGAAGATTGCTTACCTCTTGGAAGTCTTGAACTTCCACAAGGGAGCTCCAGAAGATGTCGGTGAGGGGTTTGATATCCTGTTTGGCGGAGGAGAGCTATCGGCTGTTGGGCTAGTCGGCGCGGCAGTCGGTGGTGGCGATTTGGCCCCAGTCGGCTCTATTCCTGATGCAGCCAACTGGGGGGTCGAGGCACTCGGCGGTGCTAGCCTTGGGCTTAGTGACACTGGTCTTGGGCTTGGTGGCCTGGGAGCTAAACTGACAGGATCCTTGATCTTTAGGCTCCCCGGCGCTGCACTCGGTGTGCTTTTCTTCTTCTTGCCCGGGTCTTCAATTGGCTTCTTCTCAGCCCTCTTGGGGCTGGGTTGGGCAGTAGAAGGGCTGGCTAGCCGCTTCTTCGATTTGGTGGCTAGCTGGTTTAGGGAGTCATAATCAAACTCCCCACAGTCCTGCAAGTATTTCGACGACATACATCATGCATTGCAGAACAATCCAAGACAGAAATCTACAGACATTCGTCACAGAAGGATGACAATCCAATATCAATCTTTCAAGATTACCTGTGGCCGAGGCCTACTCTAGCTATAGGGCGTGGGGGCGTGTTCAACGTCCTCAGTCTCCACTACCCCATTAACAAAGAAGCTAAGCAGGGTATCAGTAACCTTGTTCTTGTCGGCAATGTCAGGGTATTTGTAGCTGGGATCATCCTTGCTCTGGTAATCCCAACCAAAATGGCTCCTGGCCTTCAGAGGTCTGGTGCGGCAATTGAGGAAACACCTTGCCACCCAAGAACCAGTTAGCCCCGAGCTCTTCAGCAGGTCGATTTTCTCCATCAATTGGTATACTTGTCCCATATCTTCATAATTTGGCATTGAAGACTAGCTGGGTAGAACTGTTGGTGAAGAACCAGTAAAAGGGGGCAGAGAAGGTTCGAGATTAGAACAGTAGAACCATTCTCTGTGCTAGCCCTTGAGGGAGGTTTTCAAAAGAATGTTGAGATACGTTTTCTTCATCTCATTCCTAAGCTGGAGACTGGCCCCCCCAATAGTTTGGATCTTGTTCTTGGATGGCTGGAGCTTGATGTGGAACAAGTAATGGAAAAGATTAAAATGGGGCTTAACCCCCAGAAAAGCTTCACACATAGTGGCAAAGATGGAGATGTGCAGGATAGAGTTGGGATTCAAATTTACCAACTCTAGTTGATAGAAAGACAGAAGTTGGCGAAGGAAATCCGAAGAAGGGAGGGCAAGACCGCGATCAAAGAACAAGGTGAAGACGACGTTCTCACCAGATTTGGGCGCTGGCATGGATTCCCCTTCTGTAGTACGCCAATGGATGACATCTTGTCACTGCAGCATCAACCGCTTTTCCAATAGCTTCAGCTTCAACGGACTGTAGTCTGACATCGGCCAAACTCCGGCGGTCATCTCAGGGATCTCAAATGGGACTTTTGGCATTGCTGAAGGTGAAAAGATTTGGGGGAAAGACTTGTGGAGGCTTCGAATGGATGCGGCAGAGTAGAATCGGGCGAGTCTTGAGTGGGAGACGCAGGCTATAGCAAACCCTAGCGAGGCGGAGCGTGAAATTTGGGTGTGGAAGCTGGAAGATGAAACAATTGGCGGATTGGAGAAGAAGGGGGAATCTTTTCTCTCTCCCCGCTTTATAGAGCCTGTGCTGATAAGTGGGCTTAGGTTGACTAATTCTATACTGGGCCACAAGACATGAATTTCTAAATGGCATGCTCTATTGAGCCGATTGCTGCTTGTGTTAAAATCACAGTAAAAATGCTATTACCAGAAACCGATTACATAATCAGATATGCTTCATGAAAGCCTAATTGCTGACACATGTGTTCAGATATCTGAATTATTTACCAGGTATTAAGGATATATCCTTATAAGGATTGATAGCTGGTCTCCATTAAAATTGGGGATGCAGGTATCTCTCAAATACACCTGACCACATATTCGGTTAAAATCCAAGAAGTGGTACTTGACTTACATGCTTAGCCGAAAATTGCCTTGAGCAAAAATTTTTCCAGCTGACATGATACTGAAGAGTCTAATTTCCGTGTAGTATACTACTTGGGAAAGACTAAAAGGTTAAAGATCTTTGACTTTATGTTTAATTGTTTCACAATTAAGCATAAAGTTGGGGGCTACAGCTAATAGGTGCGCCTATTCGGCGCACACTATTCATATTTTTCCATGAAGCCCTTCATAGCCTCGTTGCTAGCCGATATGAATCAGGACATGGAGGAGAAGCACTTGGACAATGAGTACTCAGGAGCAAGGCACTCGAGAGGCTTTCTCCAAGGAGGATGAGCACTCGGCATCAGCTGTGACTCAACTATGAAGGTCTCAGGGGATGCTGTGAAGGCCATGGGCCCTGGGTACCTCATAAGAAGCATTAGGGCCACTCAAACAGAGGATGGGCCTAACCTTGCAATTAGGGATACAATAGGACTCGGCATACATTACCTTATATAATAAGGAAAGGATATAGTCCTAGTCGGGCACGTTGTATTCCTTGAAGAAAATTCCTTGGTCAGAGTCCGACTGGGATTCCTACCTTATAACCCTGTCCCCTGGTATATAAGGGGAGTCAAGGCCTCCCCTGAGGGCAGAAGTACAATCTCACTAGAGAAATCTTAAAGGCAATACACCACAACTGGACGTAAGGTATTGTCTCATCTTGAGGGCCTGAACCTATATAAATTGTTTCGTGTTCCTTTGCAATCTATCAAGTTTACGTCTCACAAGTAGCCCCATATTCTTATTGCCGGTATAAAACATCGACATTGGTTCAGGCCCTCGGTGTGAGGTAATACCCTACTTCCAGTTGTGGTGTATTGCTTTTGCGGTATTTGGAATCTTCTGCCCCAAGGGGCTCCCTACCTCTCTATATATACTGGAGAGATGAGGGTTACAGGGTAGGAAACCTAGTCGGATGTGACCAAGAGCTTTCCTTATTAGTAGATAGAGTATCCGGCTAGGACTATATCCCTTTCCTTGTGATGCAAGGTAATATAAAGCCGAGTCGTACTCAATATCCAATTGTAAGGACCGATCCACCCTCTGTCCGAGCGGCCGTAATTGCCTTCCTTGAGGTACCCGGGACCCATGGCCTCCACAGTAGCCCCTGAGACCTTCATAGTTGAGTCACAGCTGATGCCGAGTGCTCATCCTCCACGATGAAGAGATTCCCAAGTGCTATACTCCTGAGTAGTCATTGTCCGAGTGATTTTCTCCCGAGTCCTACTTCATGTCAACTGGCAATGAAGCTATGAAGGGCTTCATGAAAATAGATGAATAGTGTGTGCCAAATCGGCATACCTATTAGGTGTAGCCCCCTGACTTTGTGCTTAATTGGGAAACAATTAAACATAAAGTCAAAGATATTTAACCTTTAAGTCTTTCCCAAGTGATATGTTTCTCAGAAATTGGACTCTTCAACTATATATTAGCTGGAAATTTTGCTTAAGGCAATTTGGCTAAGCATGTAAGCCGAGTATCACTATGAAGTAAATCCAATGTGTGATGAGGTGTACTTGAGAGATACCTGCACTCCCAATTTTAATGGAGGCCATCTTTTGATCCTTACAAGGATATATCCTCAATACCCAAAAATAATCAAAATACCCGAATGTATACACCCGGCTGTAGGCTTAGCATAAAGCGTATCTGATTATTTAATCGGTTCTTGTAAAATAGCACCTGCATCGTGATTTTAACGCGGCCAGCGGGCGACCCAATAGGGCATGCTATTTAAGAACTCATATCTTCAGCCTACTACCGAATAAACTGGCCCAAACCGACATACCCAACGCAGCCCACAAAATTGGCATCCCTCGCATGTCTGAACAATGTTATTGACGTCGGTAACCGTAGTCGGCCAAAGGAATTCTTGTCTGCAAGCCTTTCTGACTTACGTTCTGGATGCAACATGGTTGCCGTAGATGCCCGAGTGGATAGATTGTAGGATTTGCTTGACCTCCTCAGGTGTGACGTAGTGCATGAGAGCTCCGTATGCGTGTTGATAATATAGGTCTTCTCTGACTATGATAAAGCTTTTGCTCCATCGCTTGACTTACTCAGTTTCATTGCGATCTTTAGGTAGTTCGTCTTCTAGTAGGAATCGAATGATTGGGGTCTTCCAGTCTTGAAAAATAATGAGCACCTCCGTAGGTTCCGGGTTTGGTGCTACCTCCGACTGAAAGCTCTAGTAGTGGCATGTTTTGGCCAAATAGGTACCCGAATGTTGCGCTAGCACAGGATTCGGCTGGCGACCCTCTTGGGGCATACCCAACCTAGCAAAATTGAGCCAAATAAGATACCTGAACCTCGCATTAGCATAGGATTCGGCTGACGATCCTCATGGGGCGTACCCTACCCAATAGAGTTGTGGCCAAATAAGGATCCTGAACCTCGCATTAGCATAGGATTCAGCTGGCGACCCTCATGGGGTGTACCATACTGTTAACACCAAAATTTGGTACGGTTCGTTATCATGCTCGGTTAAGGAAAGAGGCTATATCAGCCGATGGAAGCAAATCCAAAAGAGCCCGAATTTGGAAAGGAATCGTGAAGACCACAGCATGGCAGTTAACTATTTTATCTATAAATTAGGTAGCTTTAATAATTTTTAGGAAAACCTGATTTGGTGTCCGATCAGGGCTTGTTAATTTTCCTTTTATAGTTAGGAAACTCCTGTTTCATATCCGATCAGGACTGTATCAACTCGGGGTATAAATACGTATGCCCGGGGATCATGTAAACTATCTCTCAGATCAATACAAATTCGGCGCATCGCCACCCTTTTTGACGGGCTCTTGCTTGGACTGCATCGGTTAGGTCCGAACTCCTGCAAGAAGGTAAGTCTCGTTACCCTGACTACCTTATCGGCTAGGACTTCCTCGGTTAGGTCTGATATTCTAGCTGATCTACGGTAGTCGGCTTACCACGGTGTATCTATTCTGTCTACGGCTGTATCAGTTAAGTTTGATCTCTTAGGCCGAGTGGATATATCACGTCACGCGTGCATAGATTTTATCGGCTTACTGGGGATAATTTATCATCAGTTTGTGCTGCATCGGTTAGGTCCGACCAACTAAACTGCCTGCGATAAGTTATTCCTGCTACGTTGATAGATTTTATGCAAGCGTCTTATCGGGATGTATAGCCGATAAGTTATCTTTTACTAGATAAAGCCGACTGCATTGTCTTGATTATTATTTTGATTATCTACACTATCATCGGCTTTCCAGCCGATGCACATGTTCTATTAGTAGTCGACTGATTTATTTATTTATATTATCATCGGTTTTTCTAGCCGATGTACAAGTGTTATCGGCAATCGGCTGGTTTATTATCTGCTTATACCATCATCGGCTTTCTAGCCGATATGCAAGTACTATCGGCAATCAGCTGGAGGAAGTCTGTATCGGCCTGTCGGCCGATTGGATCAATGATCTAACTTTTTTCTATCTCCTTGTCAATTGCAGGGTCAAATTGACTGGCACGCCCACGAACCTCAACTATTTAGGACCTGCACTGGAGCTAAGCAGATCTCCCAGGCCTTCGCGTGTCTAGTGCACCGAACCAGATCATCAACTCGTTTTCAGCGCTGATCGGTGATTTTCGGTGTCAACACATACCCAGCAATGTGGTACCCGAGCCCCAACTGGTGTCGGAGGTCTGTTATTAGCCCTCATGGGGCATACCAAGGTAAAGGTGACATCCGTGTCCCGATTGGCGCAAGTATTCGGTCAGTAGCCCTCATGGAGCATTCCGAATGATTCTTGAAGCGTTGCACTCCAAGTGTATCATGGCAGACTAGTCTAGCCCCCCAAGTGTAGAAGATAGGCTCGTAGCCATAAGTTCCTGTTACCCGTATCCAGAACTGCCCCTGCATTATAAACATATCGGATGAGTAGCATCTAATGAAGAAAACAATCACCCAAAGAACATTTATGTATTTTACAATGTATGTAAATATGTGTTCCTCATCTTATTGATTTTAATTTCTCCGAGTAGTTGACTCCTTACGTTTAAACACTCTGCCCGACTAGTCATAGCCCCCGTATGCCAGGAGTTGGCTCATGGCTCTTTCCCAGACATGCATTTTGGGTGACTTGATTTCGCCTTTTATGGAGCAAAGCTTCACGGATCGGAATTTATGCTACTCGAGTACTTTTGAAATCATTAAGAGCAAAAATAGAAAATGCGCAGTATGTACACCTATTAGGTGTAAGCGGCTGCGGCATTGGCGAGGCCGAGTGAGGAATTGACGATCTCATCCCCTAGATCCGATCCCGACTGGCACTAAGCCATATCCGAGTCAAACCATAAGGAAGTGAGTTGCCTCCTGGCCTATTTAGATGAGAATATCATATAAAGGAGGAAATATGTATCAGAAAATGATTAAGCTATTTGGTATTGCACAAGTTGGGAGTAGGGATGCCATCCTTGCATTTGAGCTTTTGGAGCATGTCACTTGTCGTTTTGATAATCTTCGGTTCTAGGAGATTGAGGGCGGTTGCGATCGACTGTCGCAATGAAGTCCCTAGATTTTCACTTGCGGTTCGCAGGCTTGGATAGGGCCACGTTGTCTGTCTCCCGTCGCTCCATCTGTCAGGGCTTGTCGTCAAGTGCCTCTGTCATTGCGTCGGCTGAATCAGCATATTTATTGGCCATCTCGAAGAGAGCTTTGACAGAGTTGGGTGGCTTCCAAGTAAACTTGGCGATGAACAACGCGTCTCTGACTCCCTTGTGGAAGGCGGCGATGATGACCTCATCCTTGGTTTTAGGTATTGAGTTTCTTTTCTCGAAAAAACGTTTGATGAAATCACGGAGGGACTCGTTCTTCCTCTGGTGGCACTAATATAGATTATACTCGGAAGATGGCCTCTCATACGTTCCCTGGAAGTTCACGATGAAACGTTCATGGAGTTCTCCCCAGGAGCCAATTGACCGCATGGGAAGCCCTGTCAGCCATGTCCTTGCCGAGTCAGCCAAGGCAACTGGCAGGTAGTTAGCCATGGCCTTGTGATCACCTCCAGCCGCTCGTATCACCAAAGTATACATGGTGAGCTAGGACTCCGGGTTGGTCTTGCCGTCATACCTCTCTATACCAATTGGCCTGAAACCGGATGGCTAGTCGACTTGTTGCAGCTCATGGGTGAATGCCGGAACTCCTTCATCCAGGTGAGGGCTCTGACTCCGACTGCGGCAACGGAACCGCTCATGGTGGAGGCCGAAGCATTCATGCTTGTCTTCAAGTCAGTGACGTTCATCTTTCTCACGCTCCCGACGTCGAGCATTGATGTCGTGGCGGAGATCCCATCATAGTCGTCCCCGAGCGTCCTGGTCATTCCGGCGCTCGTTGTGATGGTACCACCATCAGTCGTCGTTGCAGTGGCCAAGTGATGTGTGATGGGACTCTGAGTGGTGTCGACCAGAGCTGGCTGCTCAGCGTCGCGCTAAAGAGGATGAAGTCGCAGCACCCGAAGCTATTTTGTTAGATGGTATAAACGTATCTCTAGATCGCTGTTGCTGTTGACAGGTTACAGCGGTTATCATTGCTTTGATTTTTACTATAGTCGGGGTAGCCTGATGGTCAGGCCTGAACTGCAAGGTGTCTAACAGCATGGCAGCAGCCTCGACGTTCTGTTGTGGGGTCACGAAGACATCATGGTCGCCTACTTGGGTTTGGAGTATCTCTTGTTGAGCAGTCCGCCTAGCCTTGCGCAAGTTGTCATTGCAAGCATCACACTCAGCTTGCTGGCATCACGTGTCCTTCTCCTGTTGCTCACGCAGTTAGCGAGCCTCCTCCTCCTGCTGATCGCGTAGTCGGCGTGTATCTTGTGATGGAGTTGATCCCTTTGATGCCATGAAGACCTCGCATGGTGGAGAAAAGCTTCTCGAGCTGCTGTTCGACTGGGAGTCAGATTTGTAGTAGTTTAACGGTGTGATGATGACCCCAACCTCCTTGGACCCGATCTCGAGTAGCTCTAGGCCGTATCAGAGTCGAATTTCAGAGGATTGAGTTTGCCGCATCACATTGAAATTGAAGATTGTTGTGGCGTTGTCGAGTCCGAGTGGGAAATTGACAATCTCGTCTCCCCTGAACCCAATCTCGATCAGCTCGGAGCCGACTCCAATTCAAATATCAGGAAAGAGAGTTGTCACAGAACTCGTCGATCTTGGGTGTTGTCGAAATAGGATGTTGAAAACTGCTGTGGAGTTGAGTAGGCCAACTGGTGCTGAGTTGGCTTGGTCCCTGGCCGATCAGGTTGAAACCAAGTTGGACAAGGTGATATTGCTGAGATTGTCGGCGGTGAAGTCGAGGCTCCCGAATCTGATGGCTTGTCTGGGAGAGAAGTTGATGCCATCGACTCCTATGGTTGGATCCATCGGGCTTGATGACGATGATCTCGATGAAGCCCCTACCTGGCATGCCAACTGTCGATGTTTTGTATCGGCAATAATTATATAGGGCTATTTGTCGGACCTAAACTCAATGGATTCAAAAGGACACACGGGATTTATACTGGTTCAGGCCCTCGGTGTGAGGTAATACCCTACTTCCAGTTGTGGTGTATTGCTTTCGTGGTATCTGGAATCATCTGCCCTAAGGGGCTTCCTACCTCTCCTTATATACTGGAGAGATGAGGGTTACAGGGTAGGAAACCCAGTCAGATGTGACCAAAATCTTTGCTTATCAGTACATAAAGTATCCGGCTAGGACTATATCCCTTTCCTTGTCATGCAAGGTAATATGAAGCCGAGTCTTACTCTATCTCCAATTGTAGGGACCGGCCCACCCTCTATCAGAGCGGCCATAATTGCCTTCCTTGAGGTACCCAGGGCCCATGGCCTCCATAACAAGGCATACTTGTACATCAAGCCGCCTATGTCCAGAAAATATTGGAGAAATTCAATATGGACAAGTCATATCCATCGAAAACCCCAATATGGACCTCGAGATGAAGGTGAAGAGATGATGGGATATTAGGTTCCGTATCTCAGTGCTATTGGAGCGCAAATGTACCTTGCAAATTGCACCCGGCTGGATATTGCATTTGTGGTGAATCTACTTGCTAGACATAGCGTAGCTCCAACTAAACGCCATTGGGTGGGAGTAAAGAATATCCTTCGATATCTCCAAGGCATCCAAGATCTCGGTTTGTTTTTTCATAAAAACAAAACTATGGATTTCATAGGATATACTGATGCTGGCTACTTATTAGATCCCCACAACACCAAATCACAAACTGGCTTTGTATTCTTATATGGTGGAACAGCCATCTCATAGAAGTCTTCTAAACAGACTCTACTGGCTACATCCACTAATCATTCTGAAATAATTGCCTTATACAAAGCATCACGTGAATGTGTATGGCTTCGCAGAGTGATTAACCACATCCAACAATCATATGGTATTGGTTCTATTGAATCACCTACCATCATCTTTGAAGATAATGCTGCTTGCGTTGTCCAAATGTAGACAGGTTACATAAAGAGCAATATCACCGTCTCAAAACTATTTTTCCCACATTAATTACAAGAAAATGGGGAAATTAGTATTTTGCAAACTAAATCTTGCTATAATCTCGCAGACTTGTTTACTAAGTCCTTACCAACTTCTACTTTTTAAAAATATATTTAAGGAATTGGTATACAATGACTCTGTGATTTGCAAGAGTCAGGGGGAGTAATCTCCTAGACTAAACTTGTCCAAAGTAAATATTGTACTCTTTTTCCCTCTTTAACAGAGGTTTTTAATGAGGCAATATAACAACATAAATAAATATATCATATCTCTATTTTCCCTGCAGGGGTTTTTGAGGAGATATCAATGATATATAATAACTTCTCATATTTTCCTATATGGTTTTAGGGGAAGTTATACTAAATTATGATCCAATGGTTATAATCAATAGAAATTTTCCCATGAGTTTTTCCTTATACAAAGTTTTCTTAGAGAGATTTCACATATATGTCATATCATTTTTTCCTTACATTTCCCACTGGGTTTTAAAAGAGTTTTTAATGGCATATCTATAGAATGGTTTCTCCTCAAATGTTTCCAATAGGGTTTTTCAAGGAGTTTTTCCAAGTGATGACTCAAGGATGATTACCTGATGGCAATTAATCAAGGGGGAGTGTTACAACACAATAAACATGTAATCTAATTCCCCTTGGAAACTGCCTATACAGAGGGACATGTCCTCTCCTGAAGAGACAACTCTTGCCAAAAGGCACCCCATTGTGTAGTATATATATGTACTCCAACAATGTAATCATCAAGAGAGATTAACAGAGATCATTGACTAAGACTCTCTCTAATAAGAACAACGAATGAGACCCAGATCACGATTTGTCCCAGCCGCTCGCCCGCTCAGACCCTTTAGAAGGTGAGAGAAAAGAGAGAAGAAGAAGATCATATAAAATAAGATGAATTATTAGCGTATGATTAATTGAATATTAGCTATTGCAAACTTGAAAAGTGGATTAATACGATTTTTAAAGCAATTTATATATAGAAATTTTTTTTAAAAAAACGTATCATTTAACCGTTCGCGAATATTTTTTGTAAAGAACGTTCGATTTCTAGTTGATTTAAGAAAAAAGACCTAATTTCAAAGTGAAAAAATCCCTCGTCTTATTGGCTAGCTTTTACATAAGAAAGACCCTTTAAAATCCTATAGCTATATATATTGGCTTCGTCTCGATGGCAACATGAAGCGAGGCGCCTCACGATCGCTGCAAAGAAGTTGAGGAGGTGAGCAGTCGAGACTCAATATATCTATCTAAAATATATATATTAGCTAACACTAGAAGTCCTAGATAATGAACAAATTGTGGATCACAGTTACAAGGATTCGAACCGTTGTAGAAAGCACCAGCCAGAAAAGTCGTCTTTTGAATCCTCCCGTACTGGTTGCAAAGGTATGCAACAAGGATGGACCCATGGAGTATCTGTGAAATCATTGTCTTGATTTACTTTATAGTTTGTGATGAACAAATTAGCGGAGATTATTGAACGGCGTTTTCGACTGGTGTTCGGTCGGACCGGTTTTTGTATGCCGGTCAGACCGGAATTTGTGAGACGGTTGGACCGGAGAAGGTTGTCCGGTCAAACCACAAGTGTTTGGGCGGTCGGACTGGATGTCCTGACGGTCAGACCAGCTGAATCCTGATTGATTTTGGTTTCGAAGTGATTTTGTGTTTCGTGAAGGATAATCAATGTTTATGACTTCAAATCTGTTCATATGCATATAATATACTATTTGTGTGCTAATGTGAGTCAAGTTGGGAAAGAACTTGTTCTTGGATATGGTTTCTTTGTTTTTGCATGTCTAGGTGAATCTTGAGGCCTTAGGAGTATTGTCGGTGATGGATCGGGAGTCGACTTGGGAGAAGTTGATGTCTGGAAGATCGGGAGATCACACGGAATACTAAAGGCTAGAGATCAAAGCATGTGGAGGTGAAGATTCCATATGGCATACAAGAGAAATTATGTGCGTATGAAAAGAGGAGTCAATTTTGGATAGGAGTATAAGAATGAAGAGTTTGAGTCTGAATTGTAAAGGGATAACTTGTATATATGTAGGAAATGTTTTCTAAGGGAATAGGAGTCCTAAATCTAGTTGGATTCGTAGTTTTTGAGCAGCCACTCATGGGTATAAATAGTAGAGGGGTCAAGACTCCAGTGAGAACAATTTTTAAGAGAAAATTAGGGTTTTTTTAGAGCCGCGTCTTGTGTACGAAAGTTGAGAGAGGAGTGCGGTAGTTGCACTTTGTAAATACATCTTGATGCAATAAAGTTGATCTACTTTAAAGAGTATCTTTGGTGTGTTTCTTTCTGGGTCCCGATGGTCAACCCGGCAGAAGAGCGGCGGTCAGACCGACGAGTGAAAGGCGGTCAGACCGACGGCAAGGTGGCGGTCCAATCGGCGGACATATGACGGTCAGACCAGCACAACAAAGGCGGTTTGACCGGCGCACTCCATCCAGGTTTGATGGTTTCTTTTATTTCGCAAAAGATTTTGGTTTTTTGTTCCTACTATTCACCCCCCTCTGGTAGGCTTGGTTCTTGTGATTCAATCCTACAAGTGGTATCAGAACCTTGTTTTCTCTTTTTGATCTTGATCGATCTTGAGATTTAGCCATGGCTGACCGATTTTCAACCAAGCCGCATGTTTTTGATGGACTCGACTTTCAATTTTGGTGCAAAAAGATAAAAGCTTATATTATGTCTCAGGGATACGATATTTGGCAAAAATTTTCTCATCCTTATGAAATCCCTGATATTATTTCTGTTGAAAATAAAATTGAGTTTGAAAATAATTATAAAGCGCACATCATGATTTTGTGTGGAGTTTCTCGCTCAGACTTTGATTGGATTTCTCGTCTTGAAACTGCGCATGAGATGTGGAAGGCTCTACGTGATTTTCACGAACGATCTTCTAACATCAAGGAAGTTCGCAAGGATGTTTTCAAAAAAGACTATATGAAATTTGAGATGAAACCTAGAGAAGCTCTTGATGATTATTTTTTAACAAAGTTTTAAGTAATCTTAGATTTGTTGATGATTTTTTTGATGTTAACTATACTCAATTTAAATTGCAAGATATCTTTTAATTAGATTAGATATGAAAGTTTGGGAGATAAAAGTTACATCGATTCAAGAATCTGTTAATATGACAACTCTAACTTTGGATTTTCTTTAGACAAAGCTAAAAACCCATGAGTTGAATGCTCTTTCTTGCAAGTTAGATTCAAAAACAACTTCCTTAGTTTCTTCATCTGATTCGTCTTTTGATGGCTCTTCATCAAATTCTTTCAATGCTTTAAATGCCATCTCTGATGACCAACTCAAGTAATTCTTTGAGGAGGACTTGGGCATTAATTAACTAATAGATTTTCTCGAGCTTTCGAATAATGTCAAAACTTGGAGAAGAGGTGGACCGATTCGGTGTTTCGGGTGTCGCGAGTTGAACTACATTCGATCTCAATGTCCAAAGCTTGGGAGATCTACGAAGGAAGATGAAGAGGAGAAGCCCAAACATGTAAAGAAGAAGTAAGTGTTCAAAGGAAAGCAAAGGAAGGAAGACTTCAAGAAGTTCTTTAATCAATTCTATGCTACTTTTGAACAAGCTGGGGCAAGTGATATCGACTACGAGAGTGAAGATAGAAGCGATCATAAAGGCAAGAACATCTCAGGGGTTTGCCTCATGGCTCGTGGAGGATCAAGTTTAGATGACTACGGTTCTAAATGTGATAATGATGAGGTACTATCTTACTCCTTCCATTGAAACTTGTCAAGAGATGGTAGTTGCTCTTAGTCTTAAAATTCAGAATTATGAAAAGAAAATTAAGAAACATGATTTTATTGTTGGATCACTAAATTCTGAAATTTCTAGACTAAGATCTTTGATTCATGATGATGATGATTGAAAGTCTTATGAAATTTTATTCTCTGAAATTTCTGCTTTAAGAGATGTAAATGCTGCTACATGCTTAGACTTGAAAATGCTCTCACTAAAATAAGGATTATAATTTATTTTCTCTTGGAACTATGCTACATACTAGAATCCTGGATGAATTACTTTTGACTAAGAAGCTTTTGAGAAAATATAAAGTTGCTTTTGGTGCAAGTTCCATGTTTAATATTTTGAGTGCTAGAAAGCTAAAACAACAAAAAGATATTTCTGTATCTAAAATTTGCTCAACATGTTCTTTAAATGAGATGAAAGTAAAAAGTGCTTTAGGTCGTGCTGAGTACATGGAGGATATTGTGAAAAATCATGAGGTTCTTTCTTGCTCAAAGAGTTGCAAACAAAAAGGTGTTTTGGTTGATTACAAAAACTTTGCTAATATGACAAAAGAGGTTTCTTACATGAAAAGTTCCTTGCAAAGATTTTCCGATGGAAATACAAAATTAAATATGATTTTGGATCAATCAAAAGTGCGCACACACAATAGAGGTATAGGTTTTGATGCACATGCTTATTTTACGTCTCATCAACCTACTGTTTTGGGTATCACTAAAAAAGGTGAAATTTTGACAAAACCTGAACCTAAGCAAAATCATCTTTAAATCTACTGAGATCATGTCTTCTCTTTCGTCAACTTTGCAAAGAACCAAGTCTTTGAATCAAAACCTTTGGTTACCAATTCGTCTTCTCGTGAAAAGTATACTTGCTCTTTTTGTGGATAAGATGGACATCTAGTTGGTTTTTGTTTTAGACTTGGTCAAAAACAGAAAAAAAAAAGGGAAATTCCTTTCTTGCAAAATCTAAATAGTCAAAAATCAGGTTTTGGGGGGCCGAGGCTGGCGGTTAGAAACCGCAGCACAACCCAGCGGTCAGACGGCCTGGTCCGGTGAGACCCACAGGCACAACAACGGTTAGACCGGCCTCGGGTAATTTTTTCTAAACAGGATAAAGTTGGTTTTGCTCATGGTTATATGCCTATTGGTATCTCTAGTCGTGTGTCTCAGTACTATATTTGTAAATTTTTGTTATCTAACCCCAGTACTGAGACATCAGCATATGCTTGTATGTAGGCTTTGGTGGTAAGGAAGGAGAACGTGTGGATAATGGACTCCGGTTGTTCGCAGGACATGACCGGTGATAAAAGTTGGTTCTCCTCCCTTCAATCGACATCTAAAACTGAATCAATTATCTTTGTAAAAGCTTCTAATAGTGCCATTCTTGCTACTGGATCTATCAAGGTAAGTGACAAGTTTGTTTTTAAATAAGGTAGCTTTGGTAGAAAATTTGAAGTACAATTTGCTTTCAGTTTCTTAAATTATTTATGAAAATTTTAAGGTTAGATTTAAGAAAACTGGGAGTAAAATTCTTGATTCTTCTGGAGATTTTGTCTTAGGAATTTCTCATTGTGGAAGGGTTTTTGAAGCTGATTTTGAGAATTTTGTTTCTTCTGAGATTATATGTCTAGTTGCAAAGTTTTCACAGGATTTAATCTTTTGGCATCGTAGACTTGGGCTTGTTGGTTTTGATCATTTGACTAGAATTAGTGGTTGGGATCTTGTTTGTGGTTTGTCTAAACTTAAAAAGGGTCTTGAATTGGTTTGTTCACCATGTCATCATGCTTAGATGGTTTCTTCTTCACATAATCCAATTGTTTGTGTGATGACGGATGCATCGGGATAGCTTTTTACATATGGACACTATTGGTCCAACTAGAATGCAATCTATTGGAGAAAAGTAGTATTTGTTGTTTATTGTGGATGATTTTTTGAGATATTCTTGGGTTTTCTTTATGGCACTAAAGACGAAGCTTTGAACACTTTCAGAGTTTGTATCTTTCTTTGGCTATTGAACTTCCTCGATCCTTGAGAACTATTCAAAGTAATAATAATGGTGAATTTAAAAATGCTTCTTTTGAACAATTTTGCAATGAAAATGGTCTTGAAAATTAGTTTTTGTCTCCTTGAGTTCCTCAACAGAATGGTGTTGTTGAAAGAAACAATCCTTCTTTGGTTGAGATGGCTAGAACTATGCTTGATGAGTATCATACACCTAGGAAATTTTGGGTGGAAGTATTAACGATTTGCTTGTTATATTTCTAATCGTATTTTCTTGAGATCTAAACTTGGAAAAACTTATTATGAGCTTCGGTTTGGTCATCAACCCAAAGTTTCTTCATTTGGCGTGTTTTTGGGTGCAAGTGTTTTGTTCTTAAATATGGAAATTTGGATCAATTTGAAGTAAGTTCTACTAATGGATTGTTTCTTGGTTGCCTTGCTCATTCTTGTATCATGTATTTGTTTTAGAAACTAACAAAATTGTTGAGACCTGCGAAATACTTTTGATGAGGCTAGTCCAAGTATAAACCAGAAATTTCAGGTACAGTTGTCACAAATTTAGGGGAAAATAGCATTTTTGTTAAGGAAAGCGATGACGAGGACAAGGCAGTCAGACCGGGTCTCAGGTAGTAGACCGCCGAAGCAACACCAGTCAGCCGCCTGAGGAGCCACGGTCAGACAGGCAAGGGGATCCAGTTCTGGTTTAGCTCATGCTGATTCTTGTGGTCCTTCAGAACTTACAACCTCCACTATTCCAGGTTCAGAACGTGAAACAACTTCTGAAGTCTCTGCTCCGTCGCACATTCAACGACGACATCCTCCAGAACAAATAATAGGTAACATTGGTGAGAATGTTACAAGGTCTAAGGCAACTCATGATCATATGAATTTTGCTTTTGTTGCTACTTTTGAACCTAAAGATATTACTCCATCGCATTAACTATGAACGTGGATTAATGCCAATGCATGAAGAACTTGAGAATTTTGAAAAGAAACAAAGTTTGAACTTTAGTTAAACCACCTCCTGGTACATAATATAATTAGAACTAAATGGGTTTTCAAAAATAAACAAAATAAGAATGGTGTAATTGTGAGGAACAAGGCTAGGCTTGTTGCTCAAGGTTTTACTTAGGTGGAAAAGTTGGATTTTGATGAAACTTGTGCTCTTCTTGCTAGAATTGAAGCAATTGGATTCTATTGGCTTTTACTGCTTCAAAGATTTTAAATTGTATCAAATGGATGTTAAAAGTTTCTTTTCTTAATGGTTTTATACAAGGAAAAGTTTATGTAAACAACCACCGGGTTTTGAAAATCTTAAATTTCCCAACCATGTTTTTAAATGATCAAAAACTTTGTATGGTTTGAAACAAGCTTCCAGGGCATGGTATGATAGACTTAAAAACTTTTTGCTTGCGAAAGGTTTCAAATGGGAAAAGTGGATAAAACTCTCTTTGTTCTTAGGCATGGTGATAATCATCCTTTTGTTCAGATCTATGTGGATGATATTATCTTTGGTTGTTCATCTCATGCTTTGGTTGTGGAGTTTTCTGAGACGATGCGTAGAGAATTTGAGATAGTATGATGGGAGAGTTGACATACTTTCTTGGGACTACAAATAAAACAGACATCACACAGTAATTATAGCATCAAACAAAGTACACTAAGATCTACTACGACGAATTCGAGATGGAGAATTAAAGCCTATCTCTATACCTATGGGATCTACTGCTGTTTTGGTCCGGATGAAGATAGTGAAGCCGTTGATCAAAAAGAATGCTGAAGTATGATTAGTTCTTTACTTTATCTTACCTGCTTAAGACCAGACATACAGTTTGTAGTGTGTTTGTGTGCCATTTCAGCTTCTCCCACGTGTTTCGCATGTCAAGATGTCAAGAGAATTTTGAGGTA
Source organism: Oryza meyeriana var. granulata (assembly GCA_003991445.1). NCBI lineage: Eukaryota > Viridiplantae > Streptophyta > Magnoliopsida > Poales > Poaceae > Oryza > Oryza meyeriana. The sequence continues at coordinate 38,246 of RYFJ01003592.1, forward strand.
TTTACAACACACTCTTGAAGATTATGGTCTTATTTTTGAGAAAGTTCCTCTCTTTTGTGATAATACAAGTGCTATTAATATTGCTAAGAATCCAGTACAACATTCGCGCACTAAGCACATCGATATTCGTTTTCACTTTTTGAGGGATCATGTTGAGAAAGAAGATGTTGAATTGAAATTTTTTCATACTAAATTGCAATTGGCAGATATTTTTACTAAACCTTTGGATTCTTTCTTGTTTTGTGTTTCTTTGGAGAGAATTGGGTATTATTTATCCTTTTGGTATGATTTGAGGGGGAGTTTTGGTGTTTGTATTGCATTTATAAAAAACAACAAAAAAGTAAAAATAAGATATGTAACAAAGAAGAGCTTTGACTTTTACAATTCTAGTATATTCTTGTGGCATGCTAACAATATGAGTGAGGTCTTTTGGTCACTAGTTTAGCTTGTATGCGTTAATCTTTATGTGAGCCTTTGATGTTGCTTTTAAGGGAGATGATGCATGACACTTTATTTCTTTTACTTGAATTAGATAAATATGCAATATTGACACTAGTGCTGGTTTGGAGGGATTATGCTCATATGTATGCTTATTGAAATTTTTATTTCTCAAATGCTCTAGATTCTCAAAGTAAAAAA